>VMDO01000244.1:0-74855 GCA_007922755.1 Pedetes capensis | reverse complement strand
CCCCCATGGAATGGGAAAAAATCTTCGCATTTTATACATCAGACAAAGGTCTAATTACTAGAATTTATAAAGAACTCAAGAAAAAAACTCCCCAAAAACCAAACAATCCAATACACAAATGGGCAAAAGAACTGAGTAGACAGTTCTCAAATGAAGAGGTCCATAAAGCTATGAAACACATGAAAAAGTGCTCAACATCCCTAGCCATTAGGGAAATGCAAATCAAAACAACTCTGAGATTTCACCTTACACCAGTAAGAACGGCCAAGATCAATAAAACAAACAACAACAAATGCTGGCGAGGTTGCGGGGAAAAGGGAACACTCTTACATTGTTGGTGGAACTGTAAATTGGTGCAACCACTGTGGAAATCAATATGGAGGTATCTTAAAAAACTAAAAATAGATCTACCATATGACCCAGATATAACACTATTGGGAATTTACCCAAAGGGAGATGGGTCATCATACCACAGAGACACCTGTATCTCCATGTTCAATGCAGCACTTTTCACAATAGCAAAGATATGGAATCAACCAAAGTGCCCTTCAACAGAAGAATGGATAAAAAAACTATGGTATATATACACAATGGAATACTATTCAGCAATCAAGAAAAATGAAATAAGGTCATTCACAGCAAAATGGATGGAATTAGAGAAAGTTATTTTAAGTGAATGAACACGAGCTCAGAAAGAGAAACAACACATGTTCTCACTCATATGAGGGAGCTGTTTCAAAATTACAAGAAGGAAAAATCCTACCCAAAAGTCAGATCATAATAAAAGGGGGGGAGGGAAGATAAGAATGATGTCAATATAAATGGGCTAGAAATCACATGTAATTGTTCAAACAAGATAAAAACAAAGAACACTACAGGAAAAGTTTCTATCTTGAACAGAACTGGAACCCAAGGACATATAGAAAAATACTACTAAGTAAAAGATAGAGAAGACTTGGATGGGAAACTTAGATGGGAAGGGGGAGGGGGGAATCATAGGGGAGGGTAAGGGGTAACCTATATGAATAATGTTTATCAATTTGCATATATGAAAATTGTCACAATGAAAAGCATGTCAAAATGAATCACATTATGATGTACATTAAAAATTTCTAATAAAAAAAATAGGTGCCCTGCGAAGCTGTTGAATGATTGAATCTGTTTTCACTCAATTACAGAAAAGCAAATTCCAGATCCTCATCTGCTGCTTTTTGTTCACTGATGATTCCCAGCTCTCAACTATCTGTCTTACTCTGGCCCAGTCTAGACAAAATACTCTGTTCCCTTCCCAGTTCTCCCTTCTCTGATATCCTTGAGACACTGGGAATCTAGGTACAAAATATAAGTGTGCATAAGTGCATGCACACACACACACACACACACACACACACACACACACACACACACCCAGCTTCTTCCCCCCTTCACCTTCATCTCTGTTATATAAAAGTGTGTTTTCCCACTGCAGCCCCACCCATCTCTTCTTCCCACTCTGTTACACAGCTTTATTCTCTGGGCAGCCCTCTTTGATTTATCCTGGGGGCAGTTATCCCTCTTCTGTTGAACCCTGGCTACACTCTGGGCCTCTCAGACTCTTCAGCCTTTACACTGCAAAGACAGAAAGAAGGAAAGAAGTGAGGGCCTGAAGGGATTGGAGTGCCAAGGGACCCCAGGGACAGCTTGGGCTCACTCAGGGCAATGAGTCTGTCACTAGTGGCTGTCTTCACATTGTTTTCCTTCTGTCCAAAGTTCCCTGTATTATAAAGTCATAAGTCATATTGGACTAGAGTTCACTCTAGTGATTTTTTGTTGGTATTGGAGGATTGAACCCAGAGTGTCTAAGCCTCTTCCCTCCAGAAGAATTGTAGTGCCCCTCTTCAGCTCCCCCCACCCACCTTTGCTTCCACCAAAAAATGTTAATGTTTACTTGTGTTGATTCCAAACTCCTTACTTACATGGGCTGGAAGCTAGGGGCTCAGATATGAAGAAGGTTGAGAAGGTAGGAGCTGTTTTCAAATCTTACCATCTATTTGAAAAGATAAGACAGAAAAAAATACACAAAAACATAAACTAGCAACACAATAATGTGGATGGACTCAGAGGAAGCCAAGAGCTCAGCTGTCCAGGTAGGTGGTGAAGAGGAGGCAGAAGTCTGGCCTCTGATGAGGAGAGGGATAGGAAGTTTAGTCCTTTTGAGCTGAAAGTTTGAAGACCCAGTGAAGAAATTACATCTGAAAAACACTTAATGCCTCACCATCACTTTGTCCTTCTCTCAGGTCAGACCCCAAGTAAGGAAACGGCCAGAGAAAAGGGTTCTACGGAAGACAAACTAACCACCTGGCTGGATCACTTTAAAAACTCAGCTGACCCAACCATTATGGCTAAATCAGAGTGTGTTTACAGGGCTGTTGTCTGGAGGGCCTAGGATGCCAGATGGGAACACAGGTCTATGGTGGGGGAGGACAAGAGGTACTCACCCTTGAGAGCCCCTGAGGAGGAGAGAGCCACAGGAACAGGACCCCCATCATGCACCTAAGCAGGACTAGTTTGGAGGGTGTGCAGAAACAGAGGGCAGAGGACAGGCTGGAGCCCAGCTGGAGTAATCCCAATTCAGGAGGGGGATAACTCAGAAATTATCCCATCTGACTCACACCAGGCTCAGGCCTCAGCATGACACAGTCATCCATCTTCCATTTGGGGTCTTCCTGTCCATGGACTATGCCACACAATTCCACTTGGTGTTAGGTGTCCTGCAGTACCAATGGGGTAAAATTTCTCATCTTTTTATGTTGTTGCCTGCTTGGGCCTGTGGCCCTCTTCTCAAACTTAAAGCTGAAAATAGTCCAGGCAGTGCTCTCTCTCTACTTGTTCTCAAAATGAAGTCAACATCTAGGGGTGCCATGGATTTGGGGGACATAAGAGATATAGAGCTTAAAGGATCAGGAGAATAAGGCACAACACAATGTGACAGGAGGAAGTTGCAGCCAAGTTTGTTTATGAACAAGCTTACGTCACAGCCCAAGCTGGTTTGTTTTTCTCAGCCTGGCAGAAAGAAGCAGCTCAGCAAACTCTTCTCATTGCAGAGCCCAGACAGACTCTTAGGGGTTTGCACTTGGCCCACAACTCCACTTAACTGTCCATCATATGTTTTAGATGTCTGCATTGGATGCTAAGGCCGAGGGTATCTCACATGGAGGAAAACTGGACACCAAAAGCCTCAGTTTGCAAGACTGGTGAGCCCCCAACTATGGATGGGCATGCAACTCTGGACATTCATACTAGAAGGGTGGGGAAAAGGGGCAGGGCAGTGCTGGAGTGGTGAGCAGTCCTGGATTGTCCAACCCTACAGAGACTGCAGGGAGGGACCAAAAAGATCTTGGAAGCCTGAGAACCACAGGCAAGGGAATGGGGCAGGGGAGGATTAAGGATGGATGTTGAAGGCTAGCAAAGTGTTGGGGTCTTTTGGCAAGAAAACTTACTAAGGAGGAGCACAAAAATATTCAAAAGGCACACTGGGCTGGGTGTGATGGCACTCTCCTGTAATCCCAGTGATTCTGGAGGCAGGGGCAGGAGAATCGCAAGTTAGAGCACAGAGGCAGCCTGCACAATTTAGAGAGACCCTGTCTCAAAATAAAAAGTAAAAAAGTGGGCTATGGGTGCAGCTTAGTGGTAGAGTGTTTGCCAAGTATGTGTGAGGCCTTGGGTGCAACCCTCTAGTACTGGAGGGAAAGAAAAAACACCCTGGGACTCCTCAATAAACCAGCTCTTCATACTTCCCAACTTTCCATAGGCCTTACCATCTTATGCCAGGGCGGCAAGCTGGATTCCAGGAGAAAGGCCCTAGGCATAACTATGTGCAGAGCAATAAATAAATGAATAATAGCGATAAAGGTTTGGGGACAGGAACCTAGCTACACATGGTGAGGTTAGAATTTGGGATAGGAGATCACAGAACCTTGGTGGAGGAGAGCTGTGATCCACTCCTCTCCTCTCTGACTGTCCAATCTGCTACAGTGTCTGAAGGCAACTGGAAAACACCACATCCCAAAGGCAGATCCCTGGGTCCCAGGGTAGCCCTGGGGCAGTGCAGAGAATGAGGTTCTTTTTATTTTGTATTTGCCTAAAAGTTCAGGAAGTCCTTCCTGACATTCTTGCTTGGGGGCCCAGAAATTAAACTTAGTCATTGCCCAGAGCGCTTGTTTTAGGAAAGAATGAGCCAGCTGTTGCATAACACAGAAGCAGTCCCTCTTCCTATCCCCTGAGCCTGCAGTGCTGAGGATGGGCGGGGCATTGCCTGGGGAAGGGCGGGTCAGAAACGGCTGAGGCTGACCCGTGGGGGAAAGGGTAGGCAAGGGGAAGAACAGAGATAGAAAAGTTCAGATCAGTCCTCTCTCTTCAAAGCCCCCTGGGCACAGCACAGTCTGGGAAATCTAGGAAATCCAAAAGATGATTGAGGGGAGGAGGACAGGACTGGGGAAAGGAGAGGAATCAAGGGGCAGGTTAACCTGAAGGACAGATATGAGGGTGGGGTAGGGTTTGCTCTGTGGCCACTGTTCCCAACAGCATCCAGAATACAAGTTCCTGAAACATTCCTCAGGACCCCCAGTGTTTCAACTGACCAATAACCTCCTTTCCTTGCTTTGCAGATGTTTAGCCAGCTTTCTTTTAGACAGCCCCTCTCCAATCCTTCCAGATCCAACCTCCACCCTAATGCTAGGGTTTCCTACAGTTTATTCAAGGTGTATTCTCCCCACCCTCTCCATATTTCACCTCTGGCTCCCCAATCCCTTCTCTGTCTTTACCTCAAACTGGTCCCTGTTTTCCCCATAGACACATCTCAGGGAGACTTTGTGTTGCCCCTTCCCCAGTTTTGCCCTTCCTCTACTCTCTCTGGTTGTTTCCTCCCATTAACAATAGGATCTCCAGAGCCAGACACCGAGGCACACACCTGCAATCTCAGCAACTGGGGAGGCTAAGGCAGGAGAACCACGACTTTGAGGCCAGAGGCAGCTTGAATAAGTTAGTGAGACCCTGTCTTAAAGTAAAAAAATGAAAGTAGGGACTGGGGGTGCAGCTCAGTGATGGAACACTTGCTTAGCATTTGCAAGGTCCTGGGTTCAACCCCTCAGTACCATAGGTGGGGGAAACACCCCATTATCCATCTCTGGCTTCACACCTTTTCCCATCTCCTCTCAGTTCATTTTTAGCCCGCAGCCTTCACTCCTCAACGAGCTCCGGCCTGCCCTTCATCTTCCCGCACATGCCGAAAACTCAACTTCAGGTTTCCCCTTCACCCCACTCCTGCCCTTGCCTTCTTCCACTCCTCCCCACTCTCCACTCCGTCCAGCCAGCTGTACAGCTCCCAAATTCCGGGCGAGATTCCCAGGAGCAAAGAAGAAAAATCAGAACAGTTTGGGAAGTAAACAGAAACTGGGAAGGGAGCGGGGAAGAGAAGAGTGGGAGGACGTGGGTGGGGGGAGTTCTCCAGTCCCACCCAGTTTAGGGAATGCCCCTGCTTTCTCCCCCTCCTCCCTTCACCTGGCTCTTAAAGGGCCCGGCCCCTGTGCGGCAGCTACTTAAGGCAGAGGGGCGGCAGCGGGCAGCAGCTGCGTTACGACTGCTCCGGAACCAGCGAAAGAGGCAAAAATCCCGACCATGACCCCCTACAGGCTGCTGCCGCCACTCCTGCTACTAACTCTGCTGCTCGCTGCCCTCCCAGAAAGAGCCTTGGCGCGGTGCCCAGGCTGCGGGCAGGTGGTGCAGGCAGGTTGTCCCAGGGGCTGCGCGGAGGAGAATGGGGGGCCGCTCACCGAGGACTGTGCAGAAGCTGGGAGCTGTGTTAGGAGGGAGGGGCATCAGTGTGGGGTCTACACTCCGAACTGCGCCCCAGGACTGCAGTGCCGGCCTCCTGAAGACGAGGAGGCGCCTTTGCAGGCGCTACTGCTCGGCCGGGGCCGCTGCCGAGGGGTCCGCAGGTCCGCTGGTGAGTCTGCGCCCCGCCCCCGCCCCGCCCCGCCCCCTGAGAGCCCAGTTTCTGCCGACCGGCAACCCTGCAAACCCCCAGGTGCTGTCCGCTGATGCTTTCTCCTTCCTAACCTTGGAAGGGTGCGTTGGACCCGGCAAAGAGGCAAATGCAGGGACCGGCTAGAAGGCTAAGGATGGCTAGTGGAGGTAGGATAAGGCAGGAAGATGTCTCAATTCTCAACTTTCTTTTTTGCTCCCTTTACTTATTTCCCCTTGGTGGAAAAGGTGGGGGTTGGATGGAGGGTCTTAGGGCTCTCCCAGCAGACCCAGCTCCTTCAACCCTACGTGCCCGAGCTAGAGACAGGACCCAGCTTCCACACAGAAAAGGAGGGAAGGGAATCTCAGACTCTATTCTGCACACGCTGAGAAATGTCTCCTGAATTCTTCTTAATGACGCTGTTACAAGCAACTGAATTTGAGATCTAGAAGACAGGATACCTAGAGCAGTACCAAGCTAGACAGAGGACAGGGGACAGGTCCTGGAGGACAAGGGGAAGAGAAAGATGTGGGGGAAAAAAGGGAATCTGCCAAATCAGGCTTATGATTTAAACCTGCTCAGAACCCCCCACCCTCCGTACCCCACCCAACCCCAGGGAAGAGCATAAGAGTCTGAGTCATTGGGTGGGTGGGACAGAAGTGAGTCAGCACCCAAAAGATGGGAGCAGCAGGGTGATTGGTGGGAGGGAGCAAGGAATGCAAACTGCCCCCACCGAAGAGGCATCTGAGCTCCTTATTTTTCCATGGAAAGAGATAGGAAATTATGGTAACTTGAAACTTTTTCAGTCTCAAGTGCCAGAGTCCAGGCTTCTTGGGGTTCTTGTAGAAGAGGTGATCTGGGTGGGTTGGAGAAGGCAATTTGGAACATGGTATGGTTAGGTGCTAAATGCAGGAAATGAGGGACAAGATCTAAAGTAGGTAGGGTACCCCGAGGAAGAAGGATAAGAAGATTGCAGAGGAAATGCCTCGTGGATTGGGAGTAGAAGGCACATGGGAGCTTGTCTCTCAGCACAGAGAGGGAAAGACATCCCTTCAAGGGTTCTAATACTTAATTTTACAGCTGGAGCAAATTCTAAACTGTGCATGCTACTCTCCCTGTCTTTTTCTAGCCCTGACTTATTTCCTCACCCCTTCTCAGTCCTGAGCTCTCCTCAGCAACCCTAGAAACTCTCTCTGGAGCCTGGGGCAACCTGCAGACAGAAACTCCTCATTCTCTGCTCTTTTGCAACCTGCATCAGCCCATCCTGATTAAGGGCTTGAATCCAGATGCTCCTGAGACCACTGGGGTTGAGCTGGGCTGAGCCATGGTGGACCAGAAGGGTGAGGTCCCCACTGCAGTGCCCCATAAGTAACCACATCTCAGAGCTGGGAGGGGAGGGCTGAGTCACAGCAGGGTCACAGCGGGGACACGCATTCCACTTGAATCCCTATTGACCCCCTCCTACATTCATTGCTCTTCCACCTCATCTCCTTGGCTTGGTGCACCCTCTTCTGGTCTCTGATAGAACAGCCAGGTCTTTTCACCCAAAGCCCAAGCAATTAGCCATGAAATGACTTGTCTTGATTTTTTTTCCCCAAAAAAGCTTCTCCTTTATAAGCCCTAAAATTACTCTGGGAGCCAGGTGCAATAGCACACACCTGTAATCCCAGTAACTCAGGAGGCGGAGGCAGGAGGATCACAAGTTTGAGGCCAGAGGCAGCCTGCATAACTTAGTAAAACTGTCTCAAAGTAAAAAAAAAAAAAAAAAAAGGGCTAAGGGTGCAGCTTAGGGGTAGAGTGCTTGCAAAGCATGTGTAAGGCCCTGGGTTCAACACCTCTAGTACAGCACCAAAAAAATTACTCTGGGGAGTATTGTCAGGAAAATTAATACAACTATTTGTCAGAGAAAGAAACCGCAGCCAGGATAAGGTGATGGAGGAGGCTGGTTTTAATCTCCATCACTGTTTCTCCTAGTCCATAGAGCCCTCTGGTGCTCCCACTTCAGCGTGTAGGGGTGGGCAAGCTCTTCTCCCTGTGGTGCTGGGCTTTGGCGCATGGCTAATCTTTGGCTTCTTCTCCCATTCCTCCTGTGGCCATAGAGGAGAACCCTAAGGAGAGTAAATCCCAAGGAGGAACCACCCGTGCACAGGATGGGAGCCATAGAGACCAACAGAGGAATCCAGGGACCGACACCAATCCCGCCCGACCCAATACAGGGGGTGTCCAGGACACTGAGATGGTGCGTCTGGGGCTGGCAGAGAGCAGGGTGGGAACTCTTGGAGATGTCCCTCTGGAGAGGTCCCTTGGGCCTGGAGAAGTAAGTCTCCAATGCCAGACCTGGGAGCAGGCTGGTGGGTTCTGAAGTGCCCACTCTCCCTCTTCCAGGGCCCCTGCCGCAGACACCTTGACTCAGTGCTGCAGCAGCTGCAGACCGAGGTCTTCCGAGGGGCTCAAAACCTGTATATGCCTAATTGTGACCATCGGGGCTTCTACCGGAAGCGACAGGTGAGAAGAATCCTCCCCTCCCCAGTACAAGATTCCTATGAGCAAATGGGGCTAGTGGGCTGCTTACAAATTTGCATGAAAAACACAGTGCTTTTCAGAATCTCTAAACTATAGGACCCACACAGACATAAAGAACACCCAACTAGCCGTTCGAGCGGGGGTGCACACCTGTAATCCCAGAGACTAGGGAGGCAGAGACAGGAGGGTTGCAAGTTCAAGACCAAAAGCAGTCTGCGTAATTTAGCAAAACCCTGTCAAAAAGTTAAAAAATGGGCTGGGGGTGCAACTTAGTGGTACAGCACTTGCAAAACATGCAAGCACGAGGCCCTGGTTTCAATCCGGTGTACCGCAAAAAAAAAAAAAAAAAAAAAAAAGCCCAACTATTGTAGAAAAGGGCTTAAAGTCCCTGAGGAATAGCCTCTCAGTGGCTCTCACCTGGAGAACTGGTAAGCACATGGAGGGCTGAGCCCTACCTTCAGAATTTCTGATTCAGCAGGTCTGGGGTGGGTCTGGGAATTTGCATTTCTAACACATTCCCTAGTGATGCTGGGGCTTTAGATTGGGAACCGCACTTTGAAAACTATTGTTGTGGCCTAGTACAATGGGCACAATTTAGTAGGTGAAGAGGGGAAACCAGGGGGAGGGAGCCTAGAGCCTCCCTGTCTTGAGAGAACTCTCAGATGTTTCTATACACTCAGCTCCAGCATCCCCTCCAGTCTCTCCTGCCAGAAGCTTACCTTCACCTGTCACCTGTGTGTCTCTCTCCCCAGTGTCGCTCTTCCCAGGGCCAGCGCCGAGGTCCCTGCTGGTGTGTGGACCGGATGGGCAAGCCATTGGCAGGATCTCCAGATGGCGATGCAAGCTCCCTCTGCACCCCCAGGAGCAGCAGCTAAAGCTGGGGGGCCCTGCAGAGCCACTGGCAGGAGCATGGGGCTGTCATCTTGGGCTATCATGTTAAGTGATATGTAACTCAGGGGCTCTAAGCCCCAAGATCCACCTTCAGGCTCTGTCTTATTGTTTTCCTCGCCCCAGGGCCCTTATACATCCAGTTGGAAAGATTGTTGCTGTTGGCTTTGGGTGTTAATAAAGCTGCATTGGAGGTCTCCAGCCTATGTCCCTGTGTCCACCTCTCACAGTTCTGAAAGCACTGACCCTTTGTCTTCCCCCATAGAGCCCACTCACAGCATTTCTTCCTTGTGTCCTTCCTGCTGCACTTGGAATGTAGGAGATAGTCGTTAACACAGGCTTCAAGCCCTCAAATCCCAACAAGGAATTGGAGGGGTGGAGAGACTCAGAGATCAAGGCTTCCATCAGAGTTTGCAACCTTGTTTCCAACACTGATCTTTGGATTTAAGGGGAGGAGAAAGATTAATAGTTAATCCCCAGCAGGAACTCAGAAAAGAGGAGCTCTCAAAGCACTTGGCCTCTGTTGCTTCCTAGCAAAAAGAGAAGTAAAATGTTATTTATTGAGCCCTGGCTTTCATGATTTACCTGGACTACCTTATAATCAATCACCTGGTGATTAGGAAGTTCCTGCCCCTATCTTTCAGATGAAGCTTTAAAAGTTTGGGTCACTAGCCTAAAATTACACAGCTAGTAAATGACAGAGGGAGATGTGCACCTGCTTCTTCTGTATGTGACAATACCTGGCACTCCTTCGATGCTGAACAAGGATATGTTTGGCCTCCTTTCTGCCAATGGGCTGACCCAAGCGAGTGTAGGGAAAAGCTGATATTTGGGGGCACTGGGACCCAGCATTTCCTGGAGAGGCCACAGCACCGCAAGTGTCACAGACACTTCCCCTGTCAGAATATTATTGCCTGGATGTAATCACACACCTCATCTCTTGGACTCAGGAAGTTGAATGCACTAATAAACAAAGATGTCTCTGACTCCTCCCTGACCTTCAGCCTGCCAGAGGGACTGGAAAGAGCCCTGCTGGGTGATAAGCCTCAGTAAGACAAAGTTCCCCCTTAACCTTGAGCATAGCCCCATTCCTGTGGGAGGGATAGCATGCTTGGAGCTGGGCATCTGGCTGGAGGTCAGCTGTTGAGGGGCTGCAGCCATTGCTGTGACAGCCAGCAGTGCAGAGCCCAGATCTGAGAAGCGCTGCCTCCAGATAACCTATTACCCTTTGGAGGCCCCCTCCTCCTGAAAGGACTTTAGTCTCTGGAGCTGTCAGCTCGGCTGGCAGGCAGGCCAGCCAAGAGGCAAAGGAGAAAGCACAGGCAGCAGCTGCCAGCTGCCCACCAAGACTCGCACCATGGAGCCAAGAGGGGCCCCTTTGCGGAGGAGAGAAGGGCTGGGAGGGGAGCGAGAGGAGCAACCCTCTGAAGGTGAGCCACCCTCGGGGAGCCCACAAGGCTCAGGCGGGTTGCATTGTTGAGAGGAGGCTTCTGCTGTCCTGGGGGGGATGGGAAGGCAGATGCTGTCCTTTTCCCTCTACCACCCACCCAGGAGATGGAGGACAAAAGGGACATTCAGAGCAGTGGCCTAGCCTTATCTTTCTGACCCTTTAGCCACACAGGGTAAATGACATTGCTTCCTGTTCCCTGGGTACCCTGTTTCCAGTAATGTTATCAGGTTCACTCATGCCAATGGCCCCCTCACTCCGGCAAAAACAACTTCCCCTTTTAGTTGCCCCACCCATGATACTAGATATAGACTAGATGGGGGTGGGAGGGTTGGTGAGCATACAGAAAGCATTTCCTGGACAGAGGATGGCTCTGGGTCTGCAGAACCCTAACTCCTCCCCCCTTGAGTGTGCCCTTTGACCCCTCCTCCTAGGAAACACTGGGAAGCACAGAGCCCCAGACTTGGTGCAATGGACCCGACACATGGAGGTGAGGGACCTCAGAGGTCAGAGGTCAAGGTGGACAAATCTTGGGGTGGCAGGAGGCAGAGGTGAGGACTGGCTGGGTGATAAAGATGATTTGTTCCTGAATTCAAAGTTCAGGTTAGAATTAAGGGTTAAGATTGAGGAGTTCAAAACACAGGTCCTCAGGCCAGGGACCAAAAGTCAGCCAGTGTAGATTCTGTTAGTGTGGCCAGAGGTCAGAGGTAAAAGAATGAATAACACAGGTGACCTGGCTGGAGTTGTAACCCAGGGAGTGGGAGCCTTGCTACTGCTGTCGGTCGGTCTGTCTTTTTTTTTTTTTTTTTTTTTTTTAACAGTCTTGGGGCATTGAACCCAGGGCCTCATGAATGCTGAGCCAGCACTCTACCAGTGAACCATCACCTGGCCCTCATTTTATATTTAAATTCTGAGACAGGGTCTAGCTAAGTTTCCAAGCTACCTCTGGCTTCAAACCTACAATCCTCCTGCCTCAGCCTCCTGAGACACTAGGATTACAGGTGTGCACCACGGCACAGCCCTCAGCTTGTCATCTTGTCGTTGTCTTTCTTTTCTTCTTCTCTTCTCTTCTCTTCTCTCTCTCTCTCTGATGAAAGTTACACTATGTTGCCCAAGCTAGGCTCAGACTCACAATTCTGATCCTCCAGCCTCAGCCTCCTGAGCAGCTGGGATTGTAGGAGTGTGCCACCTTGCCTGGCTCTGCTGTTATTCTTGATTCTCATTGCAGCCCTAGGAAGTCAGATCGGTGGTTGGGGAAACTCTAGGCAGGGGCCATGGTTGTCATCTTTCTATCCCTGACACTTAGCACTGTGCCTGACACAGAGAGACACTAGTAAATGTTTGGCAAGTGAAAGGATAGCTGGATGGATGGAGGGACAGGAGCTCTGCCCTGGCTTTGTCCTACAGGCTACGAAGATGCAATTGCTGGAGCAAGCACAGGGACAGCTGGCTGAGCTCCTGGATCGGGCCATGTGGGAGGCTGTGCAATCCTATCCCCAACAAGACAAACCTGTGTCCTCCACCCCCCCAGATTCCTTGAGCAAGTGAGTCCCAGGCCCGGAAAGCTGGGGAATGACTGCAGGGTGCTCGTACATCATAAGGATCACGGACCATAAACACACACCTTTGCCAGCCTTGGTTTAACCATAACTTCAGCCTATCCTTTTCTCTCCTTATCACCTTGTCCTCCTCACACTGACCTCCACCCTATGGGCCTTGCTCTGCTCCATTCCTGATCTTCCTCTACAATTGCCCTCAGCTCCCAAGCACTTACTTTCTATATGGCCCTGCCCTCTGCTCTCTGCCTTCTTCCCTTGGAGCCTGACCCTAAAAACTGTCTCAATTCAGGACCAAAGAGCCATCCCTTGGGAAACGGAAAGTTTTCATCATCCGCAAGTCCCTGCTTGAGTAAGTCTGGGGTGAAAAGGAATGGAAGGAAAAGGCAGCTTTGGCTAGGCATCCAGGACACCTTAGTTCTCATGCCCAGGCTCTAAGTGGCTTGTTGGGAGGGTGTGGTTGTGGAAGACAAGCCCCCAGGAGGAGAGGCCCGGCCAAAGCTGCCTTGGATCAGGAGGCCCCAGGCCCTCATGTGCACAGTGCCTGAGCTAGTCTACAGGCCCCTGAGGACCCTCCCACACTGACCTTCAGGCCACTCCCTTCCAGTGAGCTGATGGAGGTGCAGCACTTCCGCACCATCTACCACATGTTCGTTGCTGGCCTGTGTGTCTTCATCATCAGTACCCTAGCCATCGACTTCATTGACGAGGGCAGGTAGGTACCCCCATCTGGGATGGGAACACAGATCACATCAGACCCTCACCCCAGTTCCCAGTGCCCCACCTGCCCCTGGCCCCACAAGGACATACGTCTAGCTTTAATCATTGGACACTCTTCACCATGGCTTCCAACAGTCTTCCCACCAAAAACACTCTCCTGAACTCCCCTCTCCTAGCACAGATGGCCCTTGGTCTGTCCTCCCAGGGCCAGATGTTCTGGGGTCACTCTACCCCTGTCAAATACTTCTTAATGGTACTCTTGTCTTGAGACAGATGTAGGTGGGAGAACATATAATGCACATTCCCCGATCCCTCCACACACACACATTCATTTCCAAGTCAGCTCTATTCAATTCAAATAACCACTACTGAGTACCTGCCCTGGAGCCACAGAGGTAAGGAGGTAGTGCTCCCAATTTTGTGGGGAAGGCTGACAGGCACAAGTGCCTTTCCCACAGAGCATAGCCTCCTTTCCAAGGATGTGCCTCAGAGGGCTGTATTCCCCTGGAGCAGGGTGGGGGTGTGGGGGCCTCTACTTCCCTGTTCCTCTACCTTAAGTCAGGCTTCTTGTTAGGGGCTGTTGAGTTGGGTCCAATTCATAGCAACCCTATGTACAACAGAACAAAACACTACCTGACACTATGCCATGCCTGGCAATATTGTTAGTGCTTCTGTGCTATTCCTAGGGTTTTTGATGGCTGATTGCTTCAGGAGAGGGCTGCCAGGTCCTTCTCTCAAGCCTGGTATTCCTAGTATTCCTGGTACACCTGGTATTCCTAGGCTCTCTCCCATCTAAGTACTAACCAGGCCTGACCCTGCTTACCTTCTGAGAGCTGATGAGATTGGGTGCCAGGCTGGTACGGCTATAAACAAGTCCAGCTTAGGGAGGAATAAAAGGAAGAGAACCAAGGATCTCCGGGCTCAGCAATAGCACTTCCTTCTAGTAAAAATTTTGTTGTTAAGTATATGAGTATTCTAAGGATAAGATTTCAGTAAAAAAAATTCAAATGGGGTTGGGGCTATAGCTCAGTGATAGAGCAATTGCCTAGCATGCACAAGGCCCTGGGTTTGATCTCCAGCATGGGGGGGGAATGTTCAAATACACATACATATTTTACTGTAAAGTGACAGTCCTTGGTCATCCCATCCATCCCACACCACTCCCCAGAAGTAACCATTTTTAACAGTCTTGAGTTTTCCACCAGAGCATTTTCCACTTATTCATATTCATATGTATATAAGAATCAGAGCTATATGTTATGGGGATTTCGTCAAGACACTGTACCTATTATTCTGCAATCTATCTTAGGCATCTTCCTATATCAATCCACTGATTTTAATGACTTCAGAGTATAAAGGTGACAGATGTGTTCACTTAGTCCTTTATTAACAGATATTTAGATTGTTTCCAATTTTTCAACTTTACACACCATACACTTTTTTTTTTTTGCGGTACTGGGGTTTGAACTCAGGGCCTTGCACTTATATGCTTTGCAAGTGCTGTACCACTGAGCTGCACCCTCAGCCCATTTTTTTACTTTTTAAGACAGGGTCTCGCTAAGTTACGCAGACTGCCTCTGGTCTTGAACTTGCGATCCTCCTGCCTCTGCCTCCTGAGCCACTGGGATTATAGGTGTGTACCACTGTGCCCGGCTACCATACGCTTTTTAAAATATTTTTTTGAGACAAGGTCTCCCTATCTAGCCCTGGCTGGCCTACAATTGAAGACATTCCTGACTCCACAATAGCTGAGATCAAATGCCAAAGCCTGCTAAGGACCGTGCTTTTAGTCTCCTCTCCCTGAGTCCTTTCTCCCCCTGCTGGCACTGGTCATTTGCTCAGGAAGCATACCATGATAAATATGGGAAAAAAACAGAAGGTGGACTGCCCCTTTTCCTTGCCCCGCCACCAAGCCAGGCTAAAGCATTCACTCCTTTTTGTGGTACTTGGGGATTGAACCCACAGCTTCACATATAGTTTTCAAGTGCTTTATCACTGGGCTGCACCCCAGCCCATTTTTATTTTTTATCTTGAGACTGGGTCTCATTAACATGCAGGCTGACTCTGGCCTCCAACTCGAGATCCACCTGGCTCCACCTCCCCAGTTGCTAGGACTACAGGTCTGGGCCACTAAACCTGGCCAAACCATACACTGTTAATGTAGGGAAGCAAAATATTGAACAATCTGCATTCTATTAGCCTGAGTCTAACTACAGACACTCTAAAGGAACAAAACTAACCAAAACTCAAAGGTAAACTGAGTATCTCATACCCTAACACTTGCGGTTTAAACTATTGAGCCCTTCTGCAACTTGATAAAATTCAGAAGGCTCTTAAGGTAATTTAGAATTTAACTCCCCTCCATGACTGGATTTCTGGGGGCAGTTCCCTGAGCTAGAAGTCCTGGGCAATAGGGGTGCAGTTTTGAACATCTTCAGAGATGGAGCCGCACAGCCTTATCAGAACCCCTCAGGTTACCTTCCAAAGAGCTCTGACTGAAGGCCAGGCACAAGGATGTAGCTGCACTTTTCTCTTCTGTCTCTCCTTCCTCCTCCCAAGGCTGGTGCTGGAGTTTGACCTACTGATCTTCAGCTTTGGACAACTGCCCTTGGCGCTGGTGACATGGGTCCCCATGTTCCTGTCTACTCTGCTGGCGCCCTACCAGGCCCTTCGGCTGTGGGCCAGGCCAGCGGCAGGGGGAGCCTGGACACTGGGGGTAGGTTTGGGCTGTGTGCTGCTGGCCTCCCACGCTGCAGTGCTCTTTGTCCTTCCGATCCACGTGGCCATGGAACATCAGCTCCCGCCGGCCTCCCGATGCGTGCTCGTCTTTGAGCAGGTGAGGGCGAGCCCTGCTGCTGGACATGGGAAACAGTCCAGGCCATTTCTGCAGAAACCGGGCCATGAAGATGGACAGGGCCCAAGTGAGGGAGGTCCAGGATGCTGTATTGGCAGGGGCGGAGCTAATTACTGGGGCAGAATTGGCTACGAGGATTTGAGGGAAACCTCAGGCTGCCAGGACTGTAAGTGAAAGGCACTACTATGCAAACCAAAACGTCTGACTCTGCAGGGTCACAGGGGTTGGTCCGATGAAGATTCTACCCTTTGTCCCACAGCTGTCTGTCTTAGGCTATAAGGTGATGCAACAAAAAGAGAAAGTAGAGGTTCTAACCAGACAGATTTTACAATCTGCTTTTCTCTGTGTGGTAGAGTACAGAGAGGTTAAGTGATTTGCTCAGAACCACAGAGCAATTTGGCCTCTCTTCCACTCTACCTCAGGTCAGGTTCCTGATGAAAAGCTATTCTTTCCTGAGAGAGACTGTGCCGGGCACCTTTTGTGCCAGAGGTGAGATCTTTTGCTGGCTCTGTCATGAACTCAGTCCTCCTGCCTTGTTGAATGAAGCCAGCAGTTGCAGGGGCTTCCTGAACCCTCTGCCTTCCCAGACCTTTGATGCCCACACACAGCTCTGGCCTCTAGCTGGGCTCTGTAGCCTTAGTCATTGGGGTTTTCAGGACCCATATCCAGGAGATTGTGTGGTTACTCAAGACTTCTGGTGCTTTCCTGTTCCCAGGCCCATCCTGGAAAGACCCAGGGATGAGAACTTTATATGAAGGGGAAGGAGAATAAGTCACAGAATTTGTGGCTGCCAAATGAAACTCTGCCCCAGAAGCAGGGAACCCAGAAGAACATCTTGTCTCAGAAAATGGGGTACCTGGAATGGAAGCAAAAGAGGGGGTGTTAAAGAGCAGATTCACCTCCTGCCCAGCTTATCCCACCCAGCCCACATCCAGACCCTGTACCCAGCCCCTCACCCTTCCCCTTCTGTCCATCCATCTCTCCACTCACCAATCTCACCACCTTCCCCAGGGGCCACTCACTGCTCCCTCAGCCCTCTGGCTCCTGACCCACCCTTCTCATTCCTCCCCAGGCAAGGGCACCTGGACCCCCAGTTTCTCCAGCTACCTCTACTTCCTTTTCTGCCCCACACTCATCTACAGGGAAACCTACCCCAGGTAAGACTCTGCTGTCGTTGTTGCTAGGTGCTGTCGAGTTGGGTCTGACTCATAGCAACCCTATGTATAACAGAACAGCCCCCCCCCCACTGTGCCATACACACAATCTTTTTTATGTTTGATCCCATTGTTGCAGACACTGTTGTTTCTTCTCAGTTTGAGTCATGCCACATCAGTAGATGGGGGTCCACTCCATTCCCATCCTTAAGGTCAACTCTACTTTGAGGAGGCAACTCTTCCCTAGTTGTCTTTGAATTCCTTCCAACCTGAGAGGCTCATTTTCTGGCACTACACTTGTCAGTGCTTCTCTGCTATTCATAGGGTTTTCAATGACTAATTGTTTTCATAGTGAGCTGCTGGGTCCTTCTCCCTAGTCTGTCATAGTTTGGAACCTGTCCACCATGTTGGCCCTGCTGGTATCTGAGATTCTGGTAGCATAGCTTTCAGAACCACAGAAACACTCAAGCCCTCACAGCACAACAAGCTGACAGACACCTGGGGGTAAAACCCTGAAGCCCTCCCCAAATGCCAAAGCCTCCTAAAGACTGTGCTTTTAGTCTCCTCTCCTTGAGTCCTTTCTCCCCCTGCTGGCACTGGTCATTTGCTCAGGAAGCATACTATAATAAATATGGGAAATAAACCGAAGGTGGACTGCCCCTTTTCCTTGCCCCGCCTATTATGCTGCTAAGGATGATCAACTCTTCCTGATTTACCCCATTCTGTCTTGATTTTAGTACTGAAAATCCCATATATCCCAAGAAACGCCAGATGGTTGGTCACCCTAGATCACACCTAAGCTAAAAATTCACTTAGTGTGTTTGTTATGGAGAGTCAAAGTGTTCTAGACACCTCCCTCCCCAGCTAATCCACCCAGGCCTGAGCCATTGAGAGGGCTGCAGAGAGAGCACTGTGGGCCTGAGCAGGGAAGGATGTAAAAGATGACAATCATATTTTTCCTATTGCTGTTGCAGGACACCCAGTGTCAGGTGGAATTATGTGGCCAAGAACTTTGCACAGGTCAGAAGGTGACACTGAAGGGCGGCCAGCTGTGACTCATGGTGGTTGAGGGCATTCCTGGGAGTGTGGTAGGGAGGCCTGGGAGGAGGCAGAGGCCAGTTTTGGAGTGAGCAGCCAACTGCCAGTGCCCCTCTCCAAGTGCCATGTACCCTGCTCCATCTGCAGGCCCTGGGCTGTGTGCTGTATGCCTGCTTCATCCTGGGCCGCCTCTGTGTCCCTGTCTTTGCCAACATGAGCCGGGAGCCCTTCAGCACCCGTGCCCTGGTGCTCTCCGTCCTTCATGCCACGCTGCCAGGTAAGTCCTCCACGGCAGCAGAAGGCTATGCCCTGCCGCAGGGAAGGTCTCTGGGTACCCGTCTCAGTGTAAACACCTCCTTCCAAATGTCCTCTCACACCCATCCTCTTCATTATGTCCTCACATACCTGTCCCTACTCATTACTGCCATCTCAGTTCAGCCTCCTAAACTAGCTCTCTCCCATCTACATTTTTTCTCTCCCATTGGCACCTAACTTTGGTGCCCAGATGAATTTCCCTACTGCTAAGTAATCATTCCTGACCCTGCTTAAAAAAAAACAAAAAAACAACAAAAAAAAAACAGTTATTTCCCCCTTGCTGGAATATTCAGATAAGACCAAGGACTGCCTTGGTCTGCCTTTCAAGGACTCTTCCCTCATGGTCTCAGTCTATCTCATCCCACCACAATCCATCTGTCCCTGAAAGACATGTTCTTCCATACCTCTGGGCCTTTGCCATGTTGGTCCCTCAGCTTGGCAGCCCTTTGCCCACTTCCTAGCCATGGAATCTAGTTCCTTCTTGGAGGCCCATGGCTGAGATATCTGTTCCTGGGAAGCCTACTATATTGCCCAGGCTGGCCTTGAATTCCTTTGGCTCAACTGATTCTCCTTCTTCTACTTCTTCCTAAACAGCTGGGATTACAGGTGCACCACTTTGCCCAGTTAATCCTTCCTTTTGTGTTTTTTGTTTTTGTTTTTGCCGTACTGGGGTTGAACCAGGGCCTCGAGTTTGCATGCTTTGCAAGTGCTGGATCACTGAGCTTCCACCTCCAGTCCTTTTTTTTTTTTTTTTTTTACTTTTTGAGACAGGGTCTCGCTAAATTACACAGACTGCCTCTGGTCTCGAACTTGCAATCCTCCTGCCTTCCCTTCCCGAGCCACTGGGATTACAGGCATGCGCCACCAAAGCCTTCCTTTTTTAGTTATCACTTATGATGACCCATCCCTTGCTCTGCACTTCCAGGGACATCATTGATCACCATGCTTGGCTCCCATTACATTTGACCTTGATATGTAGTTGGACATGTCTCTCTGTCTGTGTCTCAAGTCTCCAACCACTCTGTGAATTCCCAAAGGGCAGGGACTTTGTGATTTATCTCTGTATTCCCAATAACTGGCATGGAGTAGATACCAAGTAAATACTCATGAGCAAATGGATAAAGTAAGGAGTGCATGAATATGTAAATGATGAATGAATGCTTGGTAAGAATTGAGGCCTTGGTTGCTGGACAGGGTGCTGAGGGCTCCAGGTGGGCTGATCTGACCTGTAGCTCTTGTCCCACCCACCAGGCATATTCATGCTGCTGCTCATCTTCTTCGCCTTCCTGCACTGCTGGCTCAACGCTTTCGCTGAGATGCTGCGGTTCGGAGACCGCATGTTCTACCGGGTGTGGCCTGGACTAGAGCCAGTTGGGAGCCAGAGGGAGGGTGAGGGAGGGACCTGATGTAGATGGAGGCTGTGTTGGGTGTCACCTAGCTATGCTGTTGGTCCATGAGCAATGTGGGCCTCTGGGCGTGGAGATGATGCCACCCCTTCCCTGCTGACCAGCCAGAACCAACTGCTATTGTGAGGGTGGTGCTTCAGAATCTCCTTGTGAGTGAAGTGGCAGGAGGACAGGGCCCAGTCTTGCTCTTTCTGTTCAGCCAGGAGCCACTTCTCCTGGGAGGACAAGGGGCAGAGTGTAAGCAGAGGCAGCAGCAGCACCACGAGAAGCTAGGGGCTGGGCTGCTTATGGCCTTCCCCACCTGACAGCTCTCTTTCCCCAGGACTGGTGGAACTCAACATCCTTCTCCAACTACTACCGCACTTGGAACGTGGTGGTCCATGACTGGCTGTACAATTATGTGTATCAGGACGGGCTGTGGGTACGGGCTCTGCAGGCCCCTTCAACTCCCACAGTGGACACAGACTGTCAGGGGCACCATCTCCTTCCTCTGCACCATCCACCTTGTCCAGACTGAAGGACCCTGGTGAAAACTTGTCCTCATCCTACCCAACCCGATGGGTGGAAAGTCCTCCTTAGAACCTTACTTCCATCCTTATCCTTAATTTCACACTTTCCACAAGACATTTCTTCCCTTCTTAGCCTTTGAAGGGACATGCATACAGCAATTTTCAGTTGCCAAGTGTTTTCACACACATATAATCAGCACAGTATTTCTGAGAAGTAACAATAATTATATCCCTTTTCAAAAATTGCAGCTAAGTTCCAATGGGCTAATACACTGTTCTTAAATAAGACTAGCATCAGCTCTTCTAACCCCTGCTCCCACATTTTTTCCATCACACCACACTCCTCTCGGCTTCCTTAAGGAGGGGGCTCTTCATGGAGAGGCTCAGGGACACTCACTCCTCACTTCTTCCCTAACCCCACCAGCTTCTTGGTGGCCAGGCCCGAGGGGCAGCCATGCTGGGTGTGTTTGTGGTCTCTGCAGTGGTGCATGAGTACATCTTTTGCTTCGTCCTGGGGTTCTTCTACCCTGTCATGATGATCCTCTTCCTCGTCATTGGGGGTAAGCTTGCCATCTATGCCACTGGAGGGGAGGTTTCTAGCAGGAGGAGGCCTCAGTCCTGGTCCTGGAGATCTCAGATGAACAGGGAGGCTGCAGGACCGGAGAACGGTGTGGGGAGGCACTTGGGAACAGGGACAGGGCAAGCATTGGGAGGCAGCAGGGCTGTCCTGAGGCATGTGGAAGGTTTCTGGTTGGAGAGGAGCAGGAGACAGAGAGAGAGACAAAGGGGAAGCAGGGGTGCAGGTTGGAGGTTCCGTGTGAGATCCAGGATATTGACATATAAGCTGAGGAATTCTGGTTTTACACTGGCCACATGAGATCTCCAGGAGTTTCTGCATCTGGGTGCAATCTTCCCCAGTGGGGCCTTCCTTTTCCACCTCCCAACCCCTGGGATGGGAGAGAAGGCAGAGAGACAAGGCATAGGGATCTGGAGCTGGAGTGACAATCTTTTTTTCTGCACCAGGGCCGCTGAACTTCACCATGAATGACCGGCACACAGGCCCTGCCTGGAACGTGCTGATGTGGACCTTGCTCTTTCTGGGCCAGGGCATCCAGGTCAGCCTGTACTGCCAGGAGTGGTATGCACGGCGGCACTGTCCCCTGCCCCAGGTGAGGCAACACAACTCTCTTCTAGTTCCCTATCCAGGAGGATATATCCAATTCAACAGCCATGGTCAGAGCAGGACCTGGCTGGGGGCATTGGGCCCCCATGTCTTAGATAAAGAAGGTGGGTCACCAGAAGTGGCCTCATTCACAACTCACCCTTTTCTGGCACAGACAACTTTCTGGGGACTGGTGACACCTCGATCTTGGTCCTGCCATCCCTAAGGTCTGGACACTCATACTACCTAGATGACACCGCCAAGCTCTTCTCCACCTGCAAAGCCTGGGCCCAGCTCCTCGATGCACTTTCATGCCAGCTTAGTCAGGGGTCTGCATGCAGGACCCATCAGGGAACTACAGGGACTCAGCACAGATTCAGCCCCACCCCGTGGCTGTCTGGACTTGGGGACACTTGAGGGACCTTACAGAGTTGGTAAACATTAGGGGGACTCAGAGTAACAAGGGCTACTAAGATTCAAGAAGGGTTTGGTTCTAGACTCTCTACTCCTCCCAATACTCCACAACAATAAAGTCTCTGTCTCCCTGTTTATTCATTCACGTGCTTATTTACTCATTCACCATTTATTAAAGGCCACTTTGTTACAAGCACTATTGAAGAATTATGTCTGGTTGGGCATGGTGGTGCACATCTGTAATCCTAGCACTTGGGAGGCTGAAGCAGGAGGATTGTGAGTTCAAGGTGGTGGTTGTTAGCGGCTGTCAAGTCATGTCCGACCCATAGTGACCCTCACAGGGTTTTTAATGGCTTATTGGGAGTGGGCTACCACATCCTCTCCTATTTTTAATGGTGCTAGGGGTCAAACCCAATGCCTCTGAGACCACAGAGTGGTACTCTATCAACTGAGCTAAACCCCAGCCCAAGTTCAAGGTTAGCCTGGTAGCCAGGGCCTTTCTCAAAAACAAAATAAAAGAGAGTTGTGTCTTTGTGGCAGAAGGGGCTGAGTATCTGGAGTGATATCCTGCCTTACCTGCCCCTCTTTTTTTATGCCCTCTCTCCCTGAACCCTGACCTCAGCCTCTCTTCCACCTTTATTCCTTCTGAGCGCACGTTTCCACACTCCTCCCATTCTGTTCCTGGTCACTTCTGGCACACTCTGAGAGGGCACATGGTAAGCCTCTTTTTTTGTTGTTGTTTGTTTGTTTTTGAGACAGCCTCTTACTGTGTACCCTCGGCTATCCTGGAACTTCCTATGTAGACCAGGTTGGCCTCAAATTTGTGCTGATCCTCCTCCTTCTGCCTCCAGAGTGGCTGGGATTGCAGGCCTGTGCCACCATACCTGGCCACCTCATCTTTAGCAGATCCAAGAGAGGACCTTCAAAGACCTGAGGCAAGTCTTAATTTCATTTGACTCAGTTTCCGAAGCTATAAAACGAACACTATAATCAAGAGTGTCCTGATCTAATGGGAAAAAGTAAAAATATTTGCATGCAGAAACCATACTATATCTTGCCTTCCTCACAGAGTCCCCACCTAACCAAGATAGCCTCCTATGCCTTAATTATTGCCTCTCCTACATCTATTCCTTTTCCTCTTTTGAAACTAATGTATTTGAATGTTAGGATTACTGGATTTATTCTCCATGCCTCATATTTTTGTCATTATTTCCATCTCTTCATATTATTTGCTCTATGCTTTGAAATATTTTTTCCATTTGTTCTTCCAAACCACTAATTTGAGTCTCGCCAGTGACCATTCTCTCTTTCAATACGTATGCTGGGATTTTTTGTTGTTGAAAATAATGTTTTTAGTTCCAGAAAGTTGTAGGGTTATTTTTGTTTCTTTGTTCTTGTTCTTGTACACTACTTGAATCTCTTTATCTCCTAATAGTTTCTCAGGTTGTTATACACTTCTTCCAGTGGTCTTTCAGTTTTCTGGTGGGCAGAGAACCAGCCATAACCTCATCTCTGCAGGCCAAGGCTCTCAGTCACAATCTTCCGGTATTCCCACGGCCCTGACCTCTGCTCAGGAACTCTCCAACACTGGTCTCCATGTGTGACAAAGCTTCTCCCAAGTTTTACACACCAGATCTTTCCTCCACTAACCCTAAAGTCCAGCTTTCACTTGGAATCACTGCCCACTGGCCTCAACGGCAACCTGGTTAAGGAGAGGCAGGTGTTTGGAGACAGGAATGAGAAAGAGTGGAAATTCCCTGCAAACAGTAGTTCTCAAACTTGAGCATATTAGAACAACTTCCAGGGTTGTTAATATAGTGGAGTTTGTTGAACTCCACTCCACCCCCACCCCAGAGTTTCTGATGTATTAAGTCTGGATTGGGCCCTGAGAATTTGCAATTCCAATAAGTTTCCAGGGCAGGCCAATGCTACTAGTCTGGGAATGACACTTTGAGAACCATTGTTTTAGAATTCACCAAACCAAGCCCCCTTCTTCTCACCTTCTTTCCTTTTTTTCTTCAAAACTATATAGAAGTTGCAAAAAAAAAAAAAAAAAAAAAGTATTTGAAGAAAGGAAAAGAACTTTATTAAAATTGAAATACTCAATACATACTCATAACAAAAGATGAATACAAGTCACATTTGACTTCTGCAATTGTGAGAGGTACTCAAAGTGGTTACTACAGCAGAAGCAGCAGGTCTTGCTACTGTGCAAGGCCTCTTGGATCTTCCCTTGTGCACATCACACACAGTACCATGAGTTCCACATTTATCACAAATGTATGCAATTATTATGAGTGTTGCAGGTTCTGTGGCACACTCATGCCTCCACTGTCACTGTACTTCCACAACATTCTTGAATTTCAAATACCACTTCAAAGTAGTCTTGTGCTGCTCAACCATACTGCCATACTTTGACTGTCCTGCCTGCTGCATGGTGGTACTAGCATTCATTTGATTAATGCTATCTTGAGTGAGCATGATATTACACATTGCTACTGTAATTCAATTCAACCTCAAAAAGTAACACAGATGTTGTTGTTAGGTGCCATGGAGTTGGGGCCAACTCATAGCAACCCTCATAGGGTTTTCATTGGCTGATTGTTTCGAGATGGCTTCAGGAGTTGATTGCCACACCCTTCTCCCATTTTTGCGGTACAGGCGATCAAGCCTGGGTCCTCAGATAGTGCAGAGCAGCACTCTACCAACTGAGCTAAACCCAAGGCCCCAATACATAGATAATATCTTGTAAAATGTGTACACACTTTTTTGGCACCTCTGGTGTGTGTGTATGTGTGAGTGTGTGTGTACTAAAAATAGGCCAAATGCATATGCAAGAATGTTGTTGTTAGATGCCATAGACTCATAGGGTTTTCAATGGCTGATTGTTCTGGGATTGCTTCAAGAGTGGATTATCATATCCTTCTATTTTTGCAGTGCTGGGGATCAAACCCAGGGCCTCAGAGATCATAGAGCGGCACTCTACCAACTGAGCTAAATCCCAGTCCCAGTGCAAGAGTAGGAGATGAATATGTAATTTTAAATACATCAGGAAGGCTCCACTAGGGAGGTAACATCTGAACAAAAATCTAAAGGCAATGATATAGACAGATGAACAATGAGGCAAAGGGAGAGCATGCACAAAGGCCCTAGAGCCTCAGCTGAGGGATGACTGAGAGGAAATCTTCAGTTCTTTGATGGCAGGGCAAAGAGTTATATGAACACATATCAGGAACTCAAAGCTAGGGGTGGGTAGCTAAGACTTTGAGGTTAAATTTGGGGAACAGAGGAAAAGAGGTGCAACTTTTACAAAGTTGAAAAATAGGTGATTAACTGATTTTATGTCCTGTTCTTCTGGCTTTCCCTTAAAAATATTTCTCAAAAGGAGATGATTCAAGGAATGTAAAGATTTTGTTTTTGCATTTGCTTTCTGGCTTTGCTTTGAATTGAAAATAAAGATTCTTTTTTTTTTTTTCCTATATTTGAGGTTTTGCAGATACACAGAATCCTTTAAGATTAGGGTTCAGAGTTCATGTTAATATTCTCCATACGTTTTTATTATTTGAAAAAAGTAAAATACCATTCATATCAAGTTTATAGGAGAATTACTAGTAATTTATTAATAGAAAGGCTCTTTTCTCCCAATGATCAAGAGAATTGGGTCTGGGAATTAGATGTTCTTTTGCTATGGCTTGTACAGTCTGTATCTGCCTCTTCAAGTAACTCTGGATGACTTTTACATGACCACATTACTGTTTTCATAAATGATATTTTTAGGGATTGGAAATAGCAAAAAGTTCTGGTAGATCTACCACTTGTCCTTAATGACTTAGGTAGCTAAATGCCTCCTTTTCCAAAGAGTCACTGAGAAGAAAAACCAACCAGGATTATAAATGTTAAATGGGTTGGGTGGGAGGGAGTCACTGTTGTTGAGGGGGGAAGTGGTGCAGTGCTAGGGATCAAACCCCAGACCTCACACATGATAGGCAAGCCCTCTACCACTGAGCTATTCCCCTGGCCCTCAAATGGATGGTTTTATGCAAAACAGTAGCAATCTCGGGGGACCTAATAGTGGTTGGTTACTGGTTTGTTGCTGCTGCTGCTTTTGTTGTTGTTGTTTTGCTATTGTTTTTAAACTTGCAAAAGCAAAACCAAGAAGAATTTTTTTAAAACCCAGAAAACAAACCCAAAATATCTTGCTTTCTGTTATCTAAATTACAGAAAAAGAATTTTGTTTATGTGTGTGAGGCTTTTTCAAGAATGGTAAGTGAACAAGGCTCTTGTCTCAAAATATAATCAGTGCCCATTTTGTTTACAATGTCACCAAAATGACTGCACTTTTGGGTTTTTCTCTTCCACTAGCGGTTCTTGGGAAAAAAATTATTCCTATGTTTAGCCTCTCTTACCTGCCTTTGTTTGTTTGTTTAAAGTTCTCCATTATTTGATTAGAAGATAATAAAGTTCAAAATATACCAACGTAATATACTTGAAATTTTTATTTTATTATTTTCCTATTTCAAAAGTAATTCATATTCATTATATAATAAAGGGGGGCACAAAAGGAACAAGCGAGTTGATTTAGAAATTGTCTATTATCCCATCCCAGGGAAAACTGCTAACATTGTGGCATAGTTCCCCTTCATCAGTCTTTTCCTATGTATCTGTAAATATAGCTCAGATATCACTAGATATAAAATCTTATGTCCAGCTTTTTCAATATAACATTATATTATTTTTTCTCATATAATAATTCTCTTTGAAGCAGAATTTTAATGAAATAATATTCTATCATATGGATATACTATAGTTTACTTAAACATTCTCTTAATAGCCAATATTTAGTTAGGAAAGTTACGAGGTCAAAGCATACAGACATGGTTAAGGCCATTCTGTTTCCTAAAAAGCCTACTTATGACAGCACAGAAGGCCGCACAGAGAGACTCAGGGGGTTGGAGTGGCATCAAGGCAGCCAATGGGGAGCAGCTCAGAGGTCCTGGCCCAGCCGTTCCAGCTCATTGAGGAGGAAGTCTATATCAGCGTGAGACAGCATGGGGTTGGCCACAACCATGCGGAAGAAGTTGGCCCGGGTCCCGTGGGGCTGGTAGCCAATCATCATGGAGCCCTCCTTCACCATGCGCTCCTTAAGCACAGGGGCCACCTAGGGAAGTGATGGCGACACAGCCCTGCAGCCTGCAGTCAGGTGAGGTGGGAAGCTGGCTGCCTGGAACCCCTGACCCCAAGAGCTGTCTTTCCTCCCACCCAGCCACTTTCTGGAGGTGCCATTCACTGCTCAGACCCTGATGTTGGCTGCAGTTTACTTTTTCTACCATATCTAACCTGCTTGGCCTTCTCTGCCTCTGCTTTATTCCTCATTTCTCTTTTCTTCAAGAGAACTGGAGCAAGGACCATCTTCTCTCAAATCCTGACTTCTCCCTGATTCCCAACACTGCTTCAGTCTAACTTTGAGCCTTCGTCATCTTGAATATTTTCTTTTCCTCTTTCTTAATTCCTGTAGTTTTTACTTGTACCATGTGATCTAGCATGTAATTTATAAAACCACCTTGAACATATTGGCTTCAAATTGGTAACCTTTGTTTTTTACAATAACATCTCCATGAGGGCAAGGACACTCTTGACCTGAAAGGACCCAACCCATTCTTAGGGACCTGGACCTGGCACATTTCCTTGCCTTTAGGAGACATGTCTGGACTGACCTTTCCAGGCAGCTTTATTTTCAGCATCAGTGACAAAGGTGTTCCTGATCTTTCTGCCAAACATCTCTGTCATGGACCTGTGTTCTCAGAACAGGGATCTGGGTGCTACATGCTGGTATCTTCTCTCATAATATCCCTGTCTCCTTCTTACTTCCCAGAAACACACCTTGCTGCCTGTCTTCATACCCACAGAAAAAAAAAAAAAAAAAAGAGGACAAGCTAATGGTGTCTTCCAGTTGAAAAGCCAGGACACAAGGACACTAGCACAGAGGCCTGCCATGCCATGCACAGGCAGTACGGGGCAGAAATGTGCCACTTGGTGAGTTCTCTAAACCCAGTTACTTAGAGCTGAAGGGAAAGCCTACCTGAGACAGCTTTTTGCTGTAATCTGGACTCTCCTGCTTCCCTCGCAGGCTGGGGGGCACGAACCAGAAGCACACATTGACAAACTCTGGCTGAGGGGAAGGAAGAAGGGGAAGGTGAGAGCTGAGGAGAGGGGACCGTCTTCTCTCTCATGGGCCCTTTCTCCAGCAAGCTTGGTGTACAGGACAGCCTGGGAGGGGGATGCAGAATAGCACAGAGTCCTACCTCCATGACCAACTCAAACCCTTCCCGCTTCTTTATTTCCTCCACCAGGTACCTGAGAACAGAAGATGAACAACCACAGATGGAGTAGGAAAGGAAGGGACATGGAAACCAAAGAGACTCACAGAGATGCCAAGAGGAAAGCAAGCCTAGGAGCAGAAGAGGAGTGAGGGTAGACACCGGGAGGGGACTTGGGAGCCCCCACGCCTACCGGGTGAGGGCAAAGGCCTGGTCGATACGCCGCTCCAGCCCTTGCCCGCCCTGTGCCTTCCACATGAGCCACAGCTTCAGGCAGTCCACACGGCGGCCACACTGCACCACCTTGTCTCCTGTGTCCAGAGCCACATCATAGAATTTGTCCTGCTGGAAGAGGTAGCTGGCCTGGGACCCATGGCAGCTCTTGAGCAGGTTCTGTGTGGGGAGGGGGCTGTCAGACCAGGTTTTCCTTCAGGGCTGCACTTGGTAAGCTCTCGGCTATCACCCCTTTCCTGTCCCTGGATCCAAGCGGCACTGCAGGACAGCTGCTAGTGGACTCAGGCCCCTTTCTCTGGTTTCTCCCAGCAACCAAGATTCTTCCTAGATTCTGCCCTAGAGCCCTCTGACCACAACTGCAAGCTAGAAACCTTTTCCTCCACATGCAAACAGGCCACTGAGGGAGAGACGGAGCCCAGAGGGCTTAGGGTTGCCATAAACACTCAGCTTCAGATAGCATGCTACAGAGGACAGAGTAAGGCCTGGACCTGCTCTAAGCTGGGGTAGAGGAGACAGGGCTCCAGAGAGAGGTAGGTGGCTGGGGCTGGGGCTGGGACAGGGCAGGGCCAGAGCCAGGCAGACGAACCGAGGTGTCCCGGAGAAGAAGAGCAGAACACTGCAGGCCCGCAGCGAGGAGCTTGTGGGGGTTCCAGGCCACCGAGTCAGCCCTAGGTGAGGCACAGCAAAGCTGAGGCAAGGCACCTCACACTGCCCAGCCAGAGCCCTCTTCCTCTTCCAGAACCTGACAGCCTCCCCACCTCCCCAGCCCAGCAGCCAGGAAGAATTCCCACATCTGACTCGCCCAGTTCCAATCAACTCCCTCTCCAGTCCTCATCCCCCACACCTCCTTTGCCCACCCCATCCTGAGCTTCTGAATCCATGACTAATGTGAAGATCAAGGATCTGAGGGGTGGGATTTGGGAAGAGGGGAGTCGCACGCACCTCTGGACCCCACTCAGGAGATGCCTGTGTGTCTGTGACAGGAGGACACTCCCACCCCAGGCGGCCTGTGGAGCCGGAGGAACAGATGAAGCTTGGGCCTGGGCCCTGCCCACCCCAATCTCAGGAGCAAGTTGCACTCACATCCACATGTAACCACAGTCCATGACGCTGGCACACATCAGCAATTGCATCCAGGGGGTCAAAGGCCCCCAGCACGGTGGTGCCAGAGGTCGCACTGACCAGAAATGGCACAGAACCCTGTTGTCAAAATGTAGAGGGAAAAAGAAGCTGAAAAATTACCTTAAAAGCTATCCGGAGCCTGGTGCTGGGACCCAGCTTGAAGCTCTTCACATGCCTCACCCAGCCCACTTCAACCTTACAACACTGCGTTAGTGTCCTCTGTGATTTGCAGGCAGGGATACTGAGATTCAGAGACCCAAGCAGAATCTCCAAAGATAGAATCTGAACTAGGTCTATTTCCAAAGTTCAAGTTCTTCCAAAAAATTGTAATCTCTTACTGGAAGGTCCAAATGTTACTGGCAAAATCCAAATACTGCAAAACTTTATACCAACACTGAATCAGTAATCAAAAAACTACCACAAAGAAAAACCCAGATGCAGGTAGCTTCACTGATGAATCCAAACATTTAAAAAATGATTAATACGAGTTCACAAATGCTTCCAAAAAAAAGAGAGAATATACAAAAATCAACTGTATTTCTACACAATGAACCATGAAAAACTAAAAACTGAAATTGAGAAAATAATCTCATTTATAAGAATATCTTAAAAAAAGTACTTCAGAATAAATTTAACAAAAGTGTAAAACATATACTCTGAATACTACAAAACATTGCATAAAGAAATTAAGGAATTTTTTTTTTTTTTTTTTTTTGTAGTACTGGGTGACTGAACCCAAGGCCTTACTTTTAAGAACTCTACCACTGAGCTGGACCACCAGACCCCTTCCTATTTTTTTGAAACAGGGTCTTGCTACATTACTTCTGATCTCAAACTTAGAATCCCCCTGCTTCTACCTCCCAAGTTGCTGGGATTACAGCCATGTGCCATCAAGCCCAGTAGATTAAAGAACACTGAAACAAATGGAAAGACATTCCATGTTCATGGATCTACAGATCAAATACAATGTCTATCAAAATCAGTTGGTTTTTCTGAAAAAGCTGACAAGCTGATCCTAAATTCATATGGAAATTCAAGAGGCCCAGAATAGAACCATCTTGAAAAAGAAGAACAAGGCAGAGAACTTACACATCAAATTTCAACACTTATTACAAAGCTACCGTAATCAAGACAATGTCAAGGACAGACATGGAGATAAGTGGACTAACACTGAAAATCCAGAAGTAAACCATCACATTCATACTCAACTGATCCTCTTTTTCTTTTCCAGGGATTGAACCCAGGGCCTTTTGCATGCTAGGCAATCCCTCTACTACTGAGCTGCATCCCAGCCCAGTCAACTGATTTTCAACAAGGATGTCAAGATAATTGGTTGGAGAAAGGATGGTCTTTTCAACAAAATGGTGCTGTGACAAATGGATATCATCAAATAAAAGAATGAAGTTGAGGTCAGGCACCGTGGCACAAGGCTATAATCATACAGTGAGTGCTCATCCCTGAAAGATCAAGGGTTAAGGACATAGCTCAGTGGTGGAAAGCTCACCTAGCATGTACAAGATCCTGCATTTGATCCCCAGCACTGAAAAAACAAAAGTGTTGAAAAAGTTGTGGAGAAACTAGAACCCGTGTGCACTATTGATAGGAATGTAAAAATGGTACTGCTGATGTAGAAAACTCATATGTATGGCAATTCCTCAAAAAAATTAAAAACAGAATTACCATATGTTTCAGAAGCTCCACTTCTTGGTATGAATCCACCAAATTGAAACCAGGGTGCTATGATTTGGATTCATGTTCCTTATCTTTTATCACGGGATGGGAATGAAATTTCAACACACAGGGACACACTCAAACCCACCTGAGTCCCTTTCAATAAATGCAATACTGTCCTGGTGTCATGGTCACAAACCATGGCAGAATGAAACAGCTCTACACATTTCCAAATGCCCCCTTCATGACTGGGAGGACAGGGGTGGATGGTAGTGCCATCCCTGAACAGTCCCCCTAGATGAGGAAGGCTATAAGTGAATGAGACATTCCAGGCAAAAAGAGGAATCTGTCTCAGCTCCACATCTTCTGTTCCAGACACAGCCTATGCCTCTGCACAGGCACAGGGCATTCCTGTCCATGCACAATACCCACCATGCAGTTAATTCCTTTTCTCCTTTTAAGCCTCAGCTCCACCACCACTTCAGAGGAAAGCCTTCTCTCATCCCCTGATTCAGTTCCCTCTCCTCCTGTATTATACCTTCAAAGAACACCATGTATATCATTTTCATAGCACATAAGGGTTGATTTATGTGTATTTATGAATGTCTTTTTTTGAGACAGAGTCTCATTATGTAGCTCAGGCTGGCCTGGAATTTGCTTTGTAGGTCAGGATAGTCTCGAACTCTCAATCCTCCTGCCTCAGCCTCCCAAGTGCTAGGATTACAGGAGTGTACCATCATGTCTGGCAGGAATAAAAAAGCTCTATGAAAATAGGCAAAAGGCCTGAATAGACATTTCTTCAAAGATGATATACAATAAGCACAAGAGAATGACAAGATTCTCAACATCGTTAATCATCAAGAAAACGTAAATCAAACCCAGCTCCTTTTTATTTTTTATCTTAAAACAAGGTCTCACTAAGTTATGCAGGCTGCCTCTGGTCTTGAACTTGTGATTTTCCTGCCTTTCACTTCCGGGTCACTGGGATTACAGCTGTGTGCCATTATGCCCAGGTAGTATTATCACATTAGTATGTATGTGTGTATATATATATATACACACATACAGACATATATGTTCCTAGTTTGTTTATTTTTTTTGGTAGTATTGAGGGGCTGAACCCAGGGCCTTGTACATACTTTGCAAGCCCTCTACGAATGAACTGCACCTCTGGCCCTCTTTTAATTATTTTATTTTATTTTATTTCTATTTATTTCTTTGTTTTTGTAGTATTTGGGGGCTGAACCCAGGGCCTTGCACATACTTTGCAAGTGCTCTACCACAGGGTGGCACCCCTACCCCCTTTTTTGAATTTTTTATCTTGAAATAGGGTCTTGCTAAATTATGCAGGCTGCCTCTGGCCTCAAACACACGATCTTCCAACCTCTGCCTCCCAAATTTCTGAGATTACAGGTGTGAGCCACCAAGCCTGGCCTTTTTTTTAATCTTTTAATCTTACAATAGGGTCTTACTAAGATGTACAGGCTGCCTCTGGCCTCAAACTTGCAATCCTCCTGCCTCTACTTCGTAAGTTGCTAGCATTATAGGCATACACCACTGCACCTAACTCCTACCTTATTCTTTTCAGGGGCTACATGTTGTTGTTAGGCGCCATGACAACAGCAGGACATGGTGGCACACACCTTCAATCCCAGAATCTGGGAGACTGAGGCCAGAGGATGGCAAGTTCAAGGCCACCATGGGCTACATTTATTTCTTTTAAGAACCTGTCTCAAAGAATAATAACAACTATAATGTCAATAACATACAACAGCTAATATTTCTATCATGCACCTATGCGCCAGGCACTGTTCTAAGTGTTTTATACTAATTCACTTAAGCCTTATAACAACCGTATGTGATAAGTTTTACAGTATGTCCATTTTACAGAGAAAAAAACTGATATATATAAATATCCTAATTTGTTTTATCTATGAACAAATATTAAATTTTGAAAAAATTATACACTTTGTTCCAGGAAATGTTCTCATGCACAGAATTCTACACACCTGTTATGGCTATTAATAGCCATAAAATCTGAATCAGTAGACAGATGCATTTAAAAATTGTTTAGACAGTGCCAAAATGCCCTCTCAGATGGCTGCAGCAGGTTGGACCCCAATGGAAGTGAGTGCTAGTATCCACCTCCCCCTGCCAGCCTGTGCCAATCACCACTGCCCACATACCCTCCCCAGTGTTTCCCCATATTGACCTCTAACCCCAAAAGCCTTCCATACTACACATGAGGCCCCTGATGCCCTTCATGCAGAGCTGCCTACAACTCCCTTGGCAGCTCACAATCCTGCCTTTCAGAATCCCACCCTGCCTACATATCCTAGCATGGTCCTCAACAGCTGAGCAGTGTCCTCCCTCCTCAGACTTCAGCCCACTGCAAGTCAGGCATGGAGATCCAAGAAAGGCATAGGGGTGCCTGAGCAGGGACAGCCGAAGGGGTCAGAAGGAGCCTGCTCTACTACCCTAGTAACCCCAACTCACTCACCTCAGCCTCAGCCAGACTGATCTGCCTCTCTAGATCCTCAGGGATCATCTTCCCTCTGAAAAAGAAACCTGAGTGAGTAGAGAAGTTACAGGTGGTCTAGCCAGGAAGCACTGCCCTGTTGAAAACAGGGTGGAGTTAGCAACGCAGAGGCCATGATGCTGATTTTTTGCCTAAGAGAGGTGAAAGAGATCTCAAGCACAAGGCGGGAGATGACAATAAGCACTGAGAAGCAGGAGAGGTAATTCTATAGGAAGAGTGAGGGGAGAGAAGTGCACCAGGGGTAAGAGCCTGAGGCCAGAGGTTTCTGGCAGAAGGACCTTCACCTCTCATCAGCCTTGACCACTCGGACACTGTCAGTGCCAAGTCCCAGAAAAGCAGCTCCCTTTTTGACGGAGTAGTGGCACTGTGAAGGAATGCAGAGGGCATATTAGCCTAGGCTAGGGGCCAGAGCCTGCAGCTGTACCACTGTGGCGTCAGATCTCGTCAGATCTCGGAAGCTAGGCAGGGTCGGGCCTGGTTAGTACTTGGATGGGAGACTTCCTGGGAACACCAGGTGCTGTAGGCTTGGGAGAAGGACATGGCAACCCACTCCCAAAAACAATCTGCCATTGAAAACCCCATGAATAGCAGAGAAGCAATGACAATAGTTTTTTGTCTGTTGTACATGGGGTTGCTATGAGTCAGACACTGACTTGATAGCACCTAACACTGCCAACAACAACAGAGGCCAGAAGGCATGGAGGGTGGGGGAGAGAGTGAGCTGCAATAGATGGGACCCTGTAGGCCAGGGCTCCTGCAGGAATTACCTGGGTGTCTGGTTAACAGGCAGATTTAGGTTCAGCAGGTCTGGATAGAGTTTGAGATTTTAGATGTCTAATAAGTTTCCAGGTTATGTTAGTACTGCTGGGCCATGGACTACACTGATTATAAAGAGTGCACCTGCCCATTGTACTTGTTGCCCCAGTCCTACCCCAGGCAGAAGGCAAAATGAACATAAGCGTGTACTTAGCTTCCCACATTGGAAGGAAGTACATGTATATGCTTTAGGGGAGGAAGAGGCCTAAAGGGTCTCTGACTGAGTTGGCTGGAGATTAGAATCAGGAGCCCAGGGTTAGGACTGTGCCTCTTCTCCCACCTCCTTTGATGTGAAGAGGGCCAAGGGTGGCAGTGCCCGGAGGCCCTTCTGCTTGCAGTCTGGGTAGCACTTATAGCGGGCCAGGTTCATGGCGTACATGTTGGAGATGGAGCCACCTGTCACAGGGAGGGGGTGGTGACGAGAGGGAGAGGCAGTGAGTCAAGACAGAAGCCTATTTCCCTGACCTTTCCACCAGAAGAACTGATCAAAGCAGGAATCACTGGCTCCCCGGCCACAAATTCTCAGGGTTCCACAAATGGCAAACGAACCCAGAACAGCCCTAGGATCAGCAGATCCTTCATGACCAACCCCTCTCACAACCTAGGCGGCCTCCAGGAGACCACCCTCCTCCCACCCCCGGCCCCAGGGCAGATGCTAGAGCACTGATCCCAGGGACTGCCGGCAGACACTGGGATAAAGGGGACTAGATAGCCTCCTCCCTGGTCTAGCCACAGCACAGGCAGAGAGGAAACAAAGAGGAAGGACCCCAGACTCCCGGCCAGCTGCTTAGAGCAAGAGAATAGTGAAGAGGAGGAACCTCTACAAAGGCCTCAGGACAGTCCCCCTTTCTCACATACCAGGGCAGAAGACCCCATCCCCAGAGCTCCAGCCCACCAGGGCACGGAGCTTCTTCAGCACTTCCTCTTCCATGAGTACGAACACAGGGGCAATCTCATACGTGTACCTGCCGGAAAAGCAACAGTGAGAATGGCAACGACAGTGCTGCCAGGCCAGGTCCTTAAACTACAGGAGCCAGACAGAGGAGGTGGGATGGTGAGAGAAAAACGATTTGGTCACAGAGAACCAGGGAAGAAAGGAGGAGGGAAAACTGGGGTTAGGAGGCATGAGAAAGCCTGGAGAATGGGGGCCCAAAGGAAAGGAAGGAAAGAATTCTGCCAACAGACACTTGCAGAAACCAGCAGAGAAACCATCATCCTCTCCTACCCCTAAGGCCTCCCCAGCAAACCTAAGTCCTCTGTGGGATGGAGGGAGGGCCTTGGATGGCTCACTGGCTGGTGTTGAGGCTCTCAGTGATAATGCGCCCGGCCAGAGCATGGGGATCCAACCCTGAGAAGAGCTGGTTGAAGAACCGGGGGTGACCTGGGGAGGGACAGGGTGCTCAGTGTGGAGCTGGGTATAGATGCCAGAGACTCCTCCTGCCAGAACCCAAGGCTCACTGGTTTTGACGCTGTAGCGAATCACAGCCCGGCAGCGCTCCAGGATCTGCTCCTGAGACTCGCCCTGGCTCCGCAGCTCCAAATCCAGCAACTGCTTGAGCTCCTCTGGCTCCTTCCACTCACAGACCTAGGAGAAGAGGCCAGGATATGAGACCTTTTTTGTGGGGGTGATATCAGAGGATTGAACTCAGGGCGATCCGCCACTAAGCCCCAGTCCCCTTTTTACTTTTTATCTTGAGACAACAGTTTCATTAAGTTATGCAGGCTGCCTCTGGCTTCAACTTGAGATCTTCCAGCCCCCATGTACTAAATCACTGGGATTATAGGCATGCGCCATGGTGAGTGGCAATGTGAGGACCGTAGACCTCAGGGACTGGCTGCCCCACAAGAAATCACCAACTTGCATTTAAAATAATAATTTTCTTTCCTTCCTTCCTTCCTTTTCTTTCTTTTTTCAGTGCTGAGGGGTTGAACCCGAGGCCTCATGCATGGTTTGCAAGTGCTCTACCATTCAGCTGTACCCCCAGCCCATGTTTTACTTTTTATTTTGAGACAGGGTCTTACTGGTTACACAGGCTGCCTCTGGCCTTGAACTCTTGATCCTCCTACTTTATCCTACAGAATCACTGCTATTATAGCCATGCACCACTATGCCCCAATGGAAAGGCTTGATAGGAGCAGGAAGGAGAAAGAACCCACCTTCTCAGAGGCACTGGTCCCTTTCCGAATGGCCTCATCCACAACAATCCCAAACACATCCCACAGCAAGGCCTCCACAGCCACAGGGTCCCCATCCTGGGGAGGGAGTGGTTTTGAGTCAGCCATCAGGATAAAATCTGCAAGCAGAACGAAGTCGTTCCCCACTCAGCCTGTGCACCCCACCTGGACCCAACCACCAAGCCCCTCCACCTAGTGATGAGCCCAAGGCCACCAAATCTGCAGTTCAATCCTAGCCTTTGGTGCACAAACAAGGGCAGGTGAAAACATCCACAGAGAAAGTTAGTGGGAATGGGTGGGAAATAGGAAAAGGCAATTAATACCAAGCAGGAGCCAGGTGCAGTGGCACATGCTTGAAATACCAGCAACTCATGAGGTGGAAGCAGAAGGATCACAAGTTTAATGCCTGAGACAGCATGTGTAACTTAGTAAAACCCTGTCTCAGATAAAAAATAAAAAAGTCAGTGACTCAGGAGGCGGAGCCAGAAGGTTCATGAGTTTGAGGCCAGAGGTAGCCTGCCTAACTTAGAGAGACCCTGTCACAAGGTAAAAAAAAAAAAAAATTAAAATGAGATGGGGGTGCAGCCCAGTGGTAGAGCACTTGCAAAATATGTGCTAGACCCTGGGGTCAACTCCCAAGCATCACAAAAAAATTAAAAATTAAAATTAAAATTAAAAAATAAAAAATAAAAAAGGGACCAAAGGTGCAGCTCAGGAGCAGAATGCTTACAAAATATGGGCAAGGCCCTGGATTCAACACCCCCAGTACCAGAAAAAAACAAAAAAAAGTGCTAAGCAGGTAGAATTAGTAGCCATTGTTCACCTACAGCAGAGACACAAAGCTTACCTTCCTGTTCAGGTCTCTGTTCAGGTAAGCTGGTGGCAAGATACACAATGAACTTTCCAGAATAGTAGGACCAAGATGGTAGAGGAATTGAACTAAAACCAACAGCTACATGCCTATGGCATAACATTCACAACCCTTGAGCAGAAGAGAACTTTCACAGATTTGGGACAGGGACAGCAGGTTAAGTTCCCTGAATAATCATTAGCTGACAGAAGAAGGGGGTGTGTGGAAAAGAAAAAAGGCAAAAACAGGTGGCACATTAACCCAGGGTCAAAAGGAGCAAAGGGCCCACATGGATGGGATTCCCACCACGAATCCAAGTACCCAGAATGAAGGCATGCGGGGAGGTGCTAGGGGGAGACAAGGTCAATGTATGGGACCAGGAAACTGAGCAGGGAGGGATCCTGAGATGTGGAGGTAGAATGGTTTCAGAGGCCAATCCATTTTGCATCCCAGCCCCCCAGCTTTTCAGAACTGTCCTGAATTCTTTCCTCTTTTTTTTCTTTTTGAGACAGGGTCTCACTATGTAGCCCACACTGGCACTGAACTGGAGACCCTCTTGCCTTAGGCTCTCAAGTGCTCCAGAATCTGTAATCCCATTACAGGTGTGTGCCACCATGCCCAGCCCTGTCCTGATTTCTGAAGCCTTCCCCTAGAACAAGAAGGAAAGTGGGTTGAGGAAGGATTTTGTTACACAGCATGATCCTGTGTTGTCTATGCTGGGAACAGGAGAGCCCTTGCCACCTGTAGGACACAGATACATGTGTAACAGGGACAGCCCAGGCGATGGCTGGATGCTGATCCTAAGTGTCCTCAGAGTTCACAAAAGGAGACCCAGGAGGCTGAAGACTGGGAAGACCTGCAGGGGGTTATGAGGTGAGTCTTGACAGTGGGTGGGAGAGACAGGACGGGTGAACAGGAGGAAAGGAGCACTTAGAATAGGAGGAAGGCCACAAGCTTACCTGGGGAGTAAGCAGGGCTGGCCCTAGGGTGAATGAAGGAATGCCTGGCTAGAATATAGGAGCACAGGCAGTGAGGGTAGAACTGTGTGAAACTATGGCAAGTAATGAATGGCAGCCAGGTTAAGGAATCTAAATTCTATCCTGCAGAAAAACAGGGCCTGTTTTATTACCTCTTGATATCCACACTCTGTGGAAAAAAATTTTTTTAATTATTATTATTTTTTTTTGGCAGTAGTTGGGGGTTGAACTCAGGATCTGAAACATGCTAAGCAAGTGCTCTCCCACTGAGCTGCACCCCTAGCACTTTTCTTTCTTTTCTTTTTTGTTTGGTGGGGGTACTGAAGAGTTGAACCCAGGGCCTCCCTCATGCTTAGCAAGCACTCTACCACTGAGCTATACCCTCAGCCCTTTTTATTTTTCATCTTAAGACAGAGACTAAGTTACACATGCTGCCTCTGGCCTTGAACAGGCGATCCTCCTACCCCAGCCTCCCAAATCACTGGGATTACAAGTGTGGGCCACAGCAACGGGCTAAAATCACCAAAAGATTCAGTGGCAAGGAATAATATGATAAAACTGATGACCCACTGGTAGCAGTAGGATGCAGGAGAATCACCAGCTATAGCAATAACCAGGCAAGAGGTGATCTACCCTTGAATAAGGGTAGGAAGGGCAGGAAAGTGTAGACAGAAGAACCTGCAGCTTTGGTCATTCCCTGCATTACAATGAATTCAACACTTATGGAATCTATGTTGGAGGAGGAGGAAGAGTCAAAGATGACCCTGGAGTTTCAAGCCTGGGTGACTGGAAAAATGGTATCCCTAAAGCCAGTATGGATACAGAACAGAGAAATGGGATGGAAAATAAACTAGCAATTTCTTGGAAATATTCATCCAAACAGAGGCTTCCATTTGGAAATGGAACTATAGATACTCATCTGAAGGTCAGGCCTAGGGTTCTGATGAGATGCTAGGATGGAAAGCAGACTTGAGAGTCCAGGGATAGGTGAAGGCTTGAAGGTGAAGCTGTATTCCCCACAGGGGAGAATGCTCAGAGAGATGGCTGGGAACAGAGGGGCCAACGCCAAGGCCTGCAGGACCCTCCCTCAAGATGAGAGGGCAAGAGGATGTGGAATGGAGCCATCTTCCTCAAGGTGGGCTGCTCAGATACAATCTGCTGTGTGCAGCTACTGGACTTCATATTAGCTGGAAACACAGGTTGAAAGGACCATTGGGCATTTTCTCAGAATACTAGGTTTGGGGGAATCAAGTACTACCCCAGGCTGAGACATGGAGGAATCAGTCCTTCAGCAAGCAGCATTCCATCCAGCTCCCTGATAGCGGCAGCTGCAGAGTGTGGAGGTTAAAAAGTAACAAAACAGGCCCTGTGGGTTATGGGTATAGTGCGGAGGGAAAGGGGCTGGGGTTGAACCAAGGGTCTTGCACATACTTTGCAAGTATGCTACCACTTGGCTGCACCACCAGCCCATTTCTTTATTTTTTCCTTTGAGTCAGGGTCTTGCCAACTTACACAGGCTGCTGCTGGCCTTGAATTCATGATCCTCCTACCTCTGCCTCCTGAGTCCTTGGGATTACAAATGTGCACCGCTGCAACCTGCCCAAAACTTCTGTATTTTAAAACAACTCTGCTTTGTCCTCCCAGCATCTTTTCAGCCAGGGGCTAGAGCATGATTCTTATCTCTACTCATTTCTTTGCCTGCCTATCATGTGGAAAGCAGATGAAACTCTGCATAAGAAGTTAGACCCTGATTCTTCTCCCTCTGTTCATTTGGCCAGACAGTTGCCCTTCCATCTCCCTTTTTCCAAGGAAGCAGAAGGTTTGTTCTCTGGAGAAATGGAAACAGGAAGACCATTTCCAGGACTTAAGGACACCAGGTGCAGAAGGTGAGGATGAGGCACTGCACTGAACACAGGAGGATTAAGAAGCTGCTCATATCAATCAGCCCTCACAAGTGGATTCTCCAGGGTTAGAGACTGGAGGGTTCCTCTCTGAAGAAACCAAACAAGAAAAGAGGTCGACTGACACTTTTATTTCAGTCCTTACCCAATCACCTGTCATGATGCTTAACCACCAGTGAATATGGCTATCCATGCACTTGGACCTCCAATAAGGCCTAGTGCCTCGCCTCTTAAATGTTGACTGTGATCAGATGGCCAAGGATGACTAGACACGTGAAGAAAGTCCCCAAAAAGAGCCATAGAATTAAAAACAGACAAACTGAAAAAAGACATTTTTTTGGAAACAGAGAAATACAGAGAGCAGAAGAAGGCCACAAAAATCAAGTTATTGCATGCTGGGCGCTGTGGCTCATTCCTGTAATCTCAGCTACTCAAAATACTGAGGCAGGAGGCTGACCAGGTCAAGGCCAGAGGCAGCCTACACAATTTAGTGAAACCCTGTCTCAAAATTAAAAAGGGGAGCTGGGCGTGGTGGCGCACACCTGTAATCCCAGCAGCTCAGGAGGCGGAAGCAGGAGGATCGCAAGTTCGAGACCAGAGACAATCTGTGTAATTTGGCAAGACCCTGTCTCAAAAAGTAAAAAAAAGTGGGCTGAGGGTGCAGCTCAGTGGTCCAGCACTTGCAGAGCATGCAAGCGTGAGGCCCTGGGTTCAACCCCCAGTACTACAAAAAAAAAAAAAAAAAAAAAAAAAAAAAAAAAAAAAAAAAAAAAAAAAAAAAAAAAAAAACCATTAAAAAGGGAGGCTAGGGATGTAGCAGCTCACTGGTAGAGCACTTGCCTAAATGTATGAAGCCCTGGATTCAACCCCCTAGTAACTGAAAGAAAAAAAAAAAAAGAAAAAAAACAGGCTTATAGAAGGGTAAATGATCTACTGAATGACCAACAGTAAGGTCTATTATAATATTAGTTCAAAATAATAAAAGATATAAAGACTTCCAGACCTAAAACAAAACCCAGCAACACCAGGAAAGGCACAGATGGCATCAAACTTCTCCAACACAGCAAAGAAGTGAGGAAACTCCCAGGACTGTGATGAAGTTAGTAGCTACCTTCATAGGGAAAAAGCACTAGTGACTACACTCAACCAACATGTGACACTGCCCGACAATACTACTATTTGACAGCTCTACCTCAAATTCTCCATGGCAACGGTTTCAAAAATTTCTCACACGATTCAAATTATTGACCCATTGACCTTCTCTGTCATTTCAAATTTCTCCTTCCTTCCATCCTTCCTGCTCTCCTTCTATTTATTCCTTTCTCCCTTTTCCTTTTTTTGCAGTACTAGGGGGTTGAACACAGGGCTTTGTACATGCTAGTCAAGTCTTCCAGCACTGAACTGCACCCCTAACCTCTTTTTTATTCTGAGACAGGGTCTCACTAAGTTGTATGGGTAGCCTCTGGCTTGAAATTTACGATCCTCCTGCCTCCGCCTCCCAAGTAACTGGGATTACAGGTGTGCATCACAGCATCTGGTTCTCCATTTATTATTATAGTTTTTTATTTCTTTTTTATTTATAAATTAAGCAATATATTCAGATAGTTAAAAAATAAAAACATAAAAATATTAATATAATTCAAAATCTAATTCCTACCCTAATCTGTATGCCCCATTCCCACTCCCATCCATGTAAGTCACCAATTTCACTAGTTTCTTGGGGATCCTTCCAGAGTTTTTAAGGCAAATACTAACAAATGTGAGTGTATTTTTCTTATTCGTGCTCTCTTCATGCAAAAGATAGCACATAATCGTTCTTCTGCACTTGGCTTGTTTTTTGTTAACAAAATATGGGTGATCTTATCCTATCAGTATATATAGCACTTCCTCATTCTTTTTTAATATAACAGCTTTATGGAGATATAATTTACATACCACAAAGCATATTCCTTAACATGTACAATCCAGTGGTTTTGGGATATTCACAAATTTGTGCAACCATCACCACTATCTAACTCCAGAACATTTTCCTCACCCCAATAATAAACTCATTAGCAGTCATTTTCTGTTCCCCCACCCCCTACCTCTGACACCCATTAATCTACTTTCCATCTCTATAGATTTGCTTTGTCTGGACATTTCACATAAAAGGAATCATACAATATATATGAGCTTTTGTAATTGGCTTCTTTTACTTAACATGTGTTCAAGGTTCATCACATTGTAGCACAGATCAATTCAGTACTTCGGTCTTTTGTGTGTGTGTATGTGTGGTACTCAGGGCCTCCAGCAGACTTTTGCAAGTGCTCTGCTACACAGCTGCACTCTCAGTCCTTTTTTGAAATTCTTTATTTTGAGATAGAGTCTCACTAAGTTGTACAGGCTGCCTCTGGCCTGCCTTTGATCTTCCTGCCTTTGCCTCCTTTGTCACTGGGATTGCCACTACAACTAGCTTCATTACTTTTTATTACTGAATCATCTCCATTGCAAGGATATACTACATTTTATTTGTCCATTTATCAGTTTATGGGCATTTCAATTGTTTCCACCTTCTGGCTATTATGGATAATGCTGCTATGAATGTATATAAATTTCTGTATGGACATCAGTTTCCAATTCCCCTGGATACATACCTGGTGGTGAAATTGCTAAGTATAAGGTAATTATGTTTAACATTTGGAGGAAATGCCAAACTGTTTTCCGAAGTGACTGCCTCATTTTATATTCCCACTAGCAATGTATGAGGTTTCCAGTTTCTCCACTTCCTTGTAGACACTTATTATTGTCTGTTGTTTTTAGTCACAGCCATCTCCATGTTTAAGTTTGATGGGGACTGCCTACATCCACAAAGCTATACTGATGTATGAAAGTGCCTGTATCCTCAGCCTCAGCAAGAGTTTGACATAAGCTTTTGAAATTGAGGAATAAAGAAAATGGCTGTAGTTGCAGTAGGGCTGTAAATGCAGTAGGGACTGGGGCTGTAGTTCAGTGGGAGAGTGCTTGCCTAGCACATGCAAGGCCCTGGTTTGGTTTTCAGCACCATGTGCATATACACAAAATATATCTCAACGTAGTTATTTATTTATTTATTTGCTTAATTTTGTGGTACCTGAGGGTTGAACCAAGGGCCTCATACACACTTTGGAAGTGCTCTACCACTGGGCTGCACCCCCAGACTATTTTTATTTTTTATCTTGGGTCTCACTAAGTTACACAGGCTGCCTCTGGCCACAAACTTGCAATCCTCCTGGCTCTGACTCTGAATCATTGGGATTATAAGCATGCGCCAAAGAGCTTCAAAGTCCCACTGGCTCATGAAAACAGAGCAACAGATGGATTTAGGGGTTTTTCTTGCTGCTGTTGTTGTTTTTCTTTGAGTCAGGGTCTTGATATGTTGCCCAGGCTGGCCTGGAACTCATGGGCTTAAGCAATCCTCCTGCCCCTGCCTTCTGAGTACTGGGACTACAGGTATGTACCACTGCAGCCAGCTTAAAAACAGGCTTTTTTCCTTCTCACAGTTTTACACTGATGGTGGTATTGGCTATCGCCCTGACTCACATGCCTTTATTCCAAGACCCAGGTTGAAAGAACAGCTCCCATCTGGGACACACTGTTCTCATGGGAGAAGGAAAAGAAAAGACAGGCAGACAAAACCACACTTGGACTCTTAAAAGTTCTGCTCAAACCTGGCAAGTGGCACGACTGCTCAGATCCCACCAACCAAAGTCAGTCACATGTTGCGCTTCTGGTGGGGATGTGTGTCCCTCCCACACACAAGAGCACTGCCCAGGGCAAGGCAGTGGATGAAGACAGAGACCCTTGACAGTTCTTTGGTGAAGCTTCCCCCCGCTTTACCTCGGGTCTGCAGCAGTCCCTCACTCACTGACACAAGCCCCCCTTGGATAAGGAACAAAAAAAATTGCTATAAAGAACATTATTGGAACAACTGGTCTAATCTAACTATGGCTAGTATCATAAATACTAGTATTAAATTAGTATTAAATTTCTTTAATTGATCATTGTATTATGCTTATGTAAAAGAATGTTCTCATTCTTAGAAAACATGCTGAAGAAGCCAGGCATGGCAGCTCACGCCTGCAATCCCAACAACTCGGGATGTGGAGGCAGGAGGATCACAGGTTCGAGGCCAGAAGCAGCTTGCATAATTTAGTGAAACCCTGTCTCAAGATAAAAATATTTAAAAATGGGCTGGGGGTGCAGCCCAGTGGTTGAGCACTTAACAAAGTACGTGTGAGGCCCTGTGTTCAACCCTCAAATACCACCAAAAAAAAAAAAAAAGAAAGAAAGAAAGAAAGAAAACAGACTGAAGTATTTACTAGTAAAGGAACATGATGTCTGTAACTTTCAGACAGTTCAGATATATAAAAACAACAGCTTATTAATATATGACTTACTAGCAGAGCATGGTGGCTCATGCCTGTAATCCCAGCACTCGGGAGGCTGAGGCAGGAGGATCGAAGTGAGTTCAAGGCCAGCCTGGGCTACACAGCAAGTTCTAGAATAGCCTGGGTTATCTAGTGAGACTCTGTCTCAAACAAACACACACACACACACACACACACACACACAAAGGGAGAGACAGAGAGAGATATGACTTACTTACCACAAACTTCACTCTTTTAAAGTAATTCAGTTAACCACTATTTAACTCCAGAACATTTTTATCACTCCCAAAAGAAACATAACTATTAGCAGTTAATCTCTGTGCATTTTTTGTTTGCTTTGTTTTGTTTTTTTGTGGTACTGGGGATCACACCCAGCCCTTCATACATGCTAAGCAAGTGCTCTACCACTGTGCTACATCTCCAGCCCATTCCTGTGCCCTATTATTATTATTATTATTATTATTATTATTATTATTATTATTTCTTTGCAGTACTTAATAGTTCAACCCAGGGCCTCACACATACTTTGCAAGTGCTTTACCACTGGGCTGCACCTCCAGTGCATTTTTAATTTTTTTTTTTTTTTTTTTGAGAGAAGGTCTCGCTAAATTACACAGGCTGTCTCTGGTTTTAAACTCACAATCCTCCTGGCTTTGCCTCTCAAATCACTGGGATTACAGTTATGAGCCACAGTGCCCAGCCCTGTGCATTTTTTAAAAAGACTAAAAAAGACTTCAAAATACTAATTGTGGTTATCAATTATGGGTGATTTTAATTTTTTTATTTCTATGCTTCCATATTTTTATAATTTTACACAATAATTTCATATTACTTATGCAACTAAAATAAAAGTTATTTTAAAACAATAAGAAAAGATTAAGGGGAATTAAGGGACCACAAGAATTCCAGGGCTGGAGATGTAGCTCAGTGTTAGAGTACTTGCCTGCATGTGCAAGGACCCTGGTTCAATCACCAGTACTGCAAAAAAAAAAAAAAAAAAAAAAAAAAAAAAAAAAAAAAAAAAAAAAAAAAAAAAAAAAAAAAAAAAAAAAATCCAAAATACATAAACTGCCAGGAATATTCTTTGTATATCATTTGGTTTCCCAACTTCTGTATCCACTATTATCAGAGGCTTAAGGGGTGGCAAAGGGAGCCAGACATAGCTTCTTAACGCTGGCTTTCAGATGAGAATGAGTTCAATTTGTTCAGCCAACATTGACAGTCTACTTCTGCTGCCTCCTTAGCATTGCCCAAGGACTACATCTGCCCTGTGGGCTCCAACTAGTGGGCAGGAACAGAGCCTAGCATGCAGGCTGAAGGCATGATTGCTGCAATGAAGTGGAACATTCTCTGGGAAAGGGAGACAGACTGGTGCAGACTGTTCAATTGGCCCAGCCCACGCTTCCAGGAGAAAGCAGACAAGCTCTCACTTGAGAACCAGTGAAGGAAAAGACTAATCAGGAATCCTCACATCACTATCTCAGTAAGTAAAAGGGTGGGCCTGGGGAGAAGCAGAGTTGTGGGAGTCACAATGGAGGAGGCTTGCCTGGAGGCAAAGAGATCTGGGCAGTTGCCTCTTAAAGGGCTCTAAACTAGGCTTACTGTTAGAAAGTTAACATGATGGCCTCTGGCCAAGGGTACAGCTCACCAGAATAGTCCAAGCTTACAGTTCCTGAGATTCTGGGTTCAATCTTTAGTGCCAAAAAACAGGTCAAAAACACCCAACACTGGCCTCTGTGCCAGCTACCAATCAAACCCCACTGGTGGCACAAGCCTGTAATACCACTCAGGAGGCTGAGGAACCAGGATTGTGAGTTTGAGGCTAGCCTGGGCTACATAATGAGACCTTGTCTCAAAAAGAAAAAAACAAAAAGAAATAAAAGAAATAAATAAAGCCTACTGACTCTAACATTAATAGAGGCACCAACTCTCTATATGTGCACAGTTCTAGATTGTACATTCCTGGATTAAGAGGACTGTTATTCTTCGTTAAGCAAAACACCAAATACAAAATAGGCACCTCCCAAAATGTTAGTTTCCATCTTCCCCACTCTCCACTTCTCCCTCAGAGTCTTGCACAAAGGCAATTAATAAAGTCCAACCTGCAACTCAAGGGCTACATGTGGCTGAGGACAGCATGATGCCCAGGTCAGCTAGCTAGTAATGAGGCCCCATGAAATCTTTTAACATCATGTGCTTTTTAGCACGTACTGTCTTCATGACCCCCCCTTATCATGTATATGCAGTATTTTGGGTGGTTTATATGCAGACCAAGACAATTCTCCTTCATTCAATGCAGCCCAGGGAAGCCAAAAGGTTGGATGCCCCTCCAATAAACATTTCCTGAATCTATCAACTATCTATAGGTACCAAAAATCATGCTGCATTCCACCTTACACTTGATGTGCATCAACCAGGAATTTGTACTAATGATAACTTACATTTGCAAAGGGTTTTTTTCTACTCAAGACTTCTCATCTATTCTCTCATCTGATCTTCACAATAGTACTAGAAATTAGCCAAAATAGGTATTTATTGACTTATTGTCATCTTCAAAATGAAGAAGCTTGGACCAGAGAGGGTGAACTAACTTGTCCAAGATTACAAAGGTGACGTACAGCAAGCCTAGATTACTGATTTTCTGATGTTCTAGGATAATATCCTATATCACTGGTCCTTTTTAGGTGAGGCATTTCTCACCACTTTACACACACAAGTAAACTGCAGCTAACACAAAGGTGTGCACTGAAAATACAGAACTATCAGAATACCAGGAGGAAGTATAGGGAACTATTTTAATAATCTTGAGATAGCATGACACAAAAATTCAAAAGCCACAGGCAGATTTGACAACATAAAATTTTTAAAGTTCTGTGTAAAGAGTGACACCATTTAAGCTGTTAAAGATAATTGATGGTGCTGGGTGTGATAGCACACACCTGCAATCCCAGCACTCAGGAGGCTGAGGCAGGAGGATCTGGAGTCCCAGGCCAGTCTGGGATACACAGTGAGACCTTGTTTTGAAAAACAAAACAAAATAAATAAATAAATAAATAAATAACTCATGGTTTTAATTTCCTATTTGACCCAGTCAATGTTATTTCAAAATGTTCCTTCCTTTCCTTGCAATTTTTCTTTTCAATGTAAATTTCAAAACCAGCTCCAGGGTCGGGAATGTTCCTCAGTGGTAGAATTCTTGTCTAGCATGCACAAGGACCTGCATTTGACCCATAGCACCACAAAAAAACCATGACACAAAACAACAACAAAAATCAGGTTAAGATGGGTGCCATAGCACACCTTTAATCCCAGTGAATTGGAAGGCTGAGGCAGAAGGATCTGAGTTTGAGGCTAAAAGCAGCCTGCACATCTTAGTAAGACCTTGTCTCAAAATGAAAGACAAAAAATGTACTAAGGGTACAGCCCAATGGTAGAGCACTTGCAAGGTATGTGTGACGCTCTGGGTTCAACCTTCACATACTAAAAAAAAAAAAAAAAAAAGTAGGGGAAGAGCTGGACTGCTGGACTCAGTGGTAGAGCATTTGCCTAGCATGTGCAGGTACTGGGGGAAAAAATAAAATAAATCAATTTAGGTTCCATGCTCTCAAACTCACAATCCTCCTGCCTCAGCCTCATAAGTGCTGTGATTACAGGCAGGTGCCACCATGCCTGTCTACAATCTTGTTTTAACTAGAATTTTTTAAAACCCAGGGCTTCATGAATACTGGGCAAGTGCTCTATCACTGGACTACAGCACCAGCCCTTAGCTAGAATTTAACTTAGTCTATAGCAAAAATTGATGTCTCTAAAATATTAAATCTTCCTATTCATGGACTTGGTAAAATTCCATTTAATCAAGTCATTTTTGATTTTCATAAAGTGGTATGCTTTTCTTAATACGTGACTTTTAGTTTTCTATTAAATATTTTCCAAAAACGTAATATTTTTACCGTTAAATTATTCTATGACAGTTTTACAGTTGGATATTGTTCTTATATTTTATTTGTATAATATTTTCCTTGCAGTATTGGGAGGTTGAACCCAGGGACTGGCACATGCTAGGTAAGTGCTCTACTACTGAAGTGCACCCCCAGCTCCTTTTTTATTTTGCTAAATTGTACAGCCTGCCTCTGGCCTTGAACTTGTGATCTTCTTGCCTCAGACTCCCAAGTAGCTAGGATTACAGGTGTGTATCCTGGCACCTAACAACAACAACAACAAATCATGGCACCTGGCTGATTTTTGTTTGTTAATCTTATATCCGGCCATGTTGCTAAACTCAGTAGTTTTACTATATTGTCAATTGTTTCTCCTTGTAGATGAATATATCCTATGAATAATAATGAAACTTTTGGGTAACCAGGCACTCTACTAAAATCTTAGTGTTTTGAGGGGTTTTGTAGTGTTAGGGATCAAACCCAGGGCCTCACACATGCTAGGCAACCTCTAGCACAGACCACTGAGGTACACTCCCAGCCCTTATTTTATTTTCAATAGTACACAAAAGTTTAGGGTTTTGTTTGTCTGGCTGTTTTTGTTTTTGTTTTGTTTTGTTTTGTTTTTTGAGATAGGGTCTTGCTGTGCAGCCCAGGCTGGCCTGGAACTTGCATCAATCCTCCTGCCTCAGCCTCCCGAGTGCTGGGATTACAGGTGTGTGCCAACACCCCAGGCTTAGAATATTAGCTTTAATGGTCAACATTCCTGACTTGATCTTTGATTGGAATGTTTCAAATATTTTCCCATAGAGCTGGGTCCGTAGCTGAGTGGTAGAATGCTTGCTTAGCACCTGCAAAGCCCTGAGCTACATTCCTAGTAGAATTATTAAAAAACAAATTTTTTAAAAAATTTCCATAAATTGGGAGTGGTGGCACACACCTGTAATCCCAGCAACTCAGGAGGTAGAGGCAGGAAGATTGCAAGTTTGAGACCAGAGGCAGTCTGTGTAATTTAGCAAGACCCTGTCTCAAAAAAGTAAAAAAATGGGCTGAGAGTGCAGCTCAGTGGTCCAGCACTTGCAAAACATGCAAGCAGGAGGCCCTGGGTTCAACCCCAGTACTGCAAAAAAAAAAAAAAAAAAATTTCCATAAGCATTACTTTTGTTCTTAAAAAAGCTGAAAGCCAGGTGTGGTGGCATAAACCTATAATCCCAGCACTCAGGAGGCTGAAACAGGAAGATCATGAGTTCTAGGCCACCCTGAGCCTACATAATGAAACCCTGTCAAACAAAAAACAAAAAACAAAAAAAGTTGAAAGATAAGTGAGAAACAAAGAGAAAATATTTTAAGTGTAGATGACAAAGAATAAAGAATACCCATAAGATAAAGAGGATTTCTGACGAAAGATAAAAGATTTGCCTTTTATTAATGGACAAAGAATATGAAGAGGCAGTTTACAAAAACAATTAAAGTAGCCAATAAAATCAGTAAAGGATAGATAACTTCACTGACTTGCATATTAAAACAATGAAATACTATTTTTCACCTACCAAATCAGCTACAGTATAAAAATACCATAACATCCAATATTGTCAAAGTTGTAAGAATCAGGAACATTCATTCACACACGATTTTGAGTGCGCATACACACTGCTACATACTGCTGAAACTCAATTTGACAAAATCTATTACAATTTAAAAAACACATATTCTACCTACAAATCTATCTAAAAATGCAAAAAGATAACTATATAAGATATTCAGGATGACGTTGTTTACAAAGAAAAAAACCCAAAAAAGTAAAAACTGGAATTCGCCTAGATGTCCATCAAGACAGGACTATATGAGGCTGGGGTTTAGCTCAATTGGCAGCATGCTGCTCGGCACTCTCTGAGGACCCAGGTTCAATCCCCAGCACTGCAAAAACCAGAGAAGGACGTGGCAATTCACTCCTAAAGCAATCCTGAAACAATCAACCATAAAAACTCTATGAGGGTTGCTATGACTCGGACCCAAATCAACAGCACCTAACGACAAGCCAGGTGCCATGATGCATGCCTGTAATTCCAGTGATTGTGGAGGTTGAGGCAGGAGCACTGACAGTTTGAGGTCAAAGGCAGCCTGCACAACTTAGTGACCCTATCCCAAGATAAAAAATAAAAAAGGAGCAGGGTGTAGTGGCACACACCTGGATTCCCGGTGATTTGGAAGGTGGAGGCAGGAAAGCCACGTTTGAGGTTGGAGGCAGCCTATGTAACTTAGTGAGACACTGTCTAAAGACAAAAAAATAAATAAGGGGCTGAGAGTACAGCTTAATAATAGGGCATTTGCAAAGTACATGTGAGGCCCAGGGTTCAACCCCTCAATATGCCAAAAAATCAGTCAATCAATAAGGTGGTAGGAGTGCAGGTCAGTGGTAGAACACTTGCCTAGCATGCAAATTAAAGTATAACCGTAAGTTGGAATACTACACAACAATTTTGCGGATCTTTTTTTTTTTTTTTTTAGACAAGGTCTCACTATGCTGCCAAGGTTGGTCTCCAAACTTCTCAGCTCTTGTTATGAAACAATTTTTAAAACATGACCTGATTTAAATGTTTAAAAATTTTCACTGTACTTTAAGGGTGCTCACTAAATATGTATTGAATGAAACCACAGTTGTAAGAACACAGAATAGTCTGGCGGTATACAGTATATCAAACTGATAAGGATGAAGTTAGGATTATAGCTCAGTGGTGGAGAGTTTACCCTAGCATTCACTACGCCCTGGGTGCCATCCCTAGCACCAAAAAATAAACAAATAAATGAAAATAAGCTGATAAAAATGATTGTCTTTACTAGTGGCACAGGAGGGTAGAGGGAGAGACTAAACACTTTTTGCCTTTTATAATTCTGCATCATGTGGATTGCAAAAAGAAGTATACGATAATTTTTTCAAAACATTAAAGACTTACTTCTGGTGATGTTTCTCTCTCATTCATTTTAATCTCAATTTTAGGATGATCCTAAGAGCACACGGAAATGGCTTTCAATGGTCCAAACTGTGGGGAGCTCAGGAAAATAAAATTTATGTACAGAAAGTGGTTGGGAATCCTTGTCTTTTTCATCATAAAGATTTTTTCTCTTGATATCACCATTAATTCTCCAAAATTCACAACCAGATTGCACATAGAGTAGAAACCAGAACCTAAATCGACATTTCCTTCTGTCAAGAGCACTTTGCATAGTCCATCTTTAGCAGTACCTCTCTCTAATAGCTAAAGTTGAGGGTATAAAAAGAAGATAGGCTCAATTTTCCCATTTTCCTAATGCAGCCCAGCCCAGGGGGCCAATTTGCATTGCCAAGATTCCAACAGGACTAGTCTACTGGAGGAAGTCCTATGGCCTTTTCCAGGTGGAAGGCCAAAGAGCGCCTTCGAATAAAAAGGGAAGGATAGTAGTAGGTAAGCAGGCTGGCCTCGGGGTGCTAGGCTTTCACTTTCGCGGGGACGTGAGCAAGAAGGCCTCGGGCTACTCAGGGAACACCTCTGAGAGTGCACAAGGCAGTTCGGCGCAAGGATTCTCTCTTCTTCCAGGTGACCCCAAAATCTGCAGGTCTGGACCTGATGGCAAGCTCGGGGAGAGACAAACCCAGCCAAGTGAAAAGATCGAGCATACGAACTGTTCTGGTTTCTGTTCTGAGCCTCCGGGCTCAGAAGCGACAAGAGGGAAAGGGATGGGGGTTTTTCAAAGAGTCTTAAACAGCTTACTCAGCAAACCTTCTCAATGAACACCCAGCGCCTATTGATTTCAGGGGCCTAGTTTCTGCCCTCAGTCAAGATGGCTGTCGAGGTTCGCACGAGCCATGGCGCATGCGCAACCCTCTGGCCGGTCCTCCTCCCGTCCTCCGGTCACGCTGCTCCACCCACTCCGCGCGTCCCCAGCCTTACCCCTTTTCTGGCTGCCCCAGCCTCTCCAGACTCCCGAGCCCGGAAGTGGATGTTGCCACTCGGCGGAGAGGACGAGGGGGGGGGGAAGTGCTTCCGGGGAAACAGGCCCCGGGTTGGTGTTTGTAAACTTGCCTCGGTCCCGGAACGGGCAGCGGTAGCCGCGGGGTTGGCGCGGTGTGGCGGGGGAGACAGTGAGAAGCCACGCGTGGCAGGTAAGCGCACGCCGCAGGGAGCGCAGCGTCTTCTGGGCTAATGCAGCGCCTCAGCAGTTCGCAGGCCGTGGGGCTCCGCGCGGGAAGGGGGAGGGGAGAGGACAGGAGGAGGGGCGCGTGGCAAAAGGAGGGGGCGCAGGGAGGGGAGGGCCGCGCGCGCACCGTCCCCTGCCCGCGCGTGCCACCGCGTTCCCGGACCAGGAGAGGGGGGCTCGCTGGAAGGGGAAGCGGGCGCGAGCACGCACCTCGCGCTGCTCGGAGCTTTGCGTCTCTAGGGGTTGCGAGCTGTGTCTTCCCGGCTAGCTGGCCCGCTGGAGGGAGTGACGGACCGTGCTGCTCTCGGCTTTGCTTGCCTGCCCTCCGCAGCGAATTTCCTTACCTTCGGGCTGACTCAGAGAGCGCGCACGTGTGGGCACTGCCAGTCCAGTTTCTGCCCGACACCTCAGTGCCCAGCGATGGCCCCTGAGCTTTCCTCCAGCCCAGTTTTGCCCGCTTTTGTAGACTGTCGGCTTTGTAGGCCAGCCCACTCGGCACAAAAGCCCCGAAGGGCCTCCGCCCCCTTCTTCCATTCCTAAGATGGCAAATCCAGGCAGTTACTCTGTTGACAGAGTTCCTCCATAGGAGACACCACTTACTTTTGCTCCTGTTGGCTACTTCTCCTTGCCCAGGAGACCAATTTCTTCTACTGACCTAGAAAACAAGGTCGTCTTGACTCCTGTCCTCTTTCTGAGCTTCACAGAAAGCGCCTAGCAAAAAGTTCAAGTGCGTCACATGTTGGATGGCCTGAGGATGTTGCACTTAAGGGACCTATCTCCCTTTCTGGTTTCAGGTTTCTGGCACAGATCTAGAGCTTCACCAAGAGAATTTGACTGGAAAACCAAGACTGGCAGACTCTCTTTTCTTGAGACAATAAGCAGAAGCCAAGCAGAGACCAAGGATTCTTGGAACACCTGTTTTCCCTTTGGAGGACGCTGAATTCTTTTGGAAGACACAGGCAGTTCAGTATGGCAGCAGGACTGAAAGGACATGAAGGAGCTATTGCCATGACTTGGTGACAGTTCTTCAAGCGACAGTGTCTTAAGAAAAGCTGGATCAAGGAAATCCTGAACTTTTGAGTTCATTAAGTGAAAAATCAGCATGGCTCAGGTAAAACGCTCTAGAGTCCTCCTTCAAGATCATTCACTGGGAAGCCTGTTTGCAGTGTCACTATTGAATGCTGCCTTAGTCAACAGTATTGACCAACCCCAGTGAGCCAAGCTCTCTATTAAGCACCAGGGGGAGATCTTGAGGAAGGAAAGGAGACAGGCCACAGCCCCTGCCTTCAGGGAGCTTCAAGTCAAATGAAGGAGGTAGGCTCTACTGCATCACAGGCACTGATGGGACATTTGCAATGCAACATGTACTCAGTGTATATTTGGTATGTGAAGTGCTAAGGGGCATAAGGGAGTGAATAGTCTGGTGAATACTTCACATGTTTTTTTCCAACAGGAATTTATCGAGCTCCTGTTACATGCAAGGCATTGTACTGGGAATACAAAAATGAATGAGATTGTCCTTGTCCCCAGTAAGCTTCTAGGCTCATTGGGGTGGTGGGAAGGGATGGAAAGACAGTCTGTTTTTTATTTTTATATTCACAATGCCTTGCATAATGGCTGGCTAGTAGTGGAGACTCTGAATCTGTTGATTGAAGGAATGTACAATAATAGAGGTATGTACATTGCAGGTGGATGGGAAAAGAAAATGAAGCTTGAAGGATGCATAAGATTTTGCTAAACAAAGAGAAAAGGGCATTCAGACATGGGGAGCTATGTGGGCAGAGGCATCAAAAAGCATGAGAGAATGTGATGAAGTTCAGGGTATGGCAGGTAGTTTGGTAATTGTGGAGGAAAGGATTTAAATGGGGATCCTTAGGGGTTTAGGGTAGATCGTGATGGATGGGGGATTGTTTCCTGGAGAAGTAAGCAAAGTGTGATCCAAGTGCCTTTTATGCCTAAGAAATTAGACTTTAGGGAATGGTGACTCCCTAAAGAATATTAAGCAACAGAGTAATATCACTTTGGTATATTTAGTAGGTAATTGTCACTGTGGAAGTGACAGATGGATTGGAAGGACAGGATGATCAGATAGGCTATTGCAGTAGCCTGGGTTGAAAAGCTGTGTGCACACATCCCCAGAGCTTCTCCAAGCTTTCTTCCAGGGAACATCCTCCCAGTCTCACCAAGACAGCACAGACTGATTATGGTGTAGTTGGCTTTCTTCCAGCTGCTGCTACATGCACAGCTTCCTCCGCTCCATACAGAGTAGCAACCCTTTGGTTTCTTCTTCCTTTGTCTGTTTTGCAGCCCACTCCACAGCATTGTGTTCACTCCTGTTCTGAAAAGTCTGCCTCTGCTAAGAGCTAACTTTGTGCTGGGCATAGCTAAGCATGTTACATCTTAGTTTAATTCTCATTGACCCTGTGAGGGTTGGCACTATGATAGGCATTTTGCATTTAAGGGAACTGAGGCATACAAGGTGGAATGGCTTGCCTAAGATTATACAACACAAACAACAGAGCTAAGATTTTTAACTCCAGACCTTTCACTCCAAAGTCCTGGAAAGTGAGAGAAAGGGTCCCAATGAGTATTTGATTGTTCTGAAAGGAAATTGGAGTTTGCTGATCAACTATTTCTTAGAAGTTTTTCTTCAATAATATATATTCTCAAGTTCTGGAAAAATGAAGTTAGTTCAAAGAATGTAACAGTGAAAATAGGTTATTTACTTAAACGTCCCTTGTTTAAGTAATTTTTTTTTTAACTTTATGTGGATCACAGAGTGTGAAAGAAAATGTAGACATACATGTATACATACAAATGGCCAAAGAAGTTAAGAGAAATTGTACATTCAACTCCAGAGTCCTACCAATTGTTTAATTTTTATATCTGCTGTAATTGAGAGCACTTATTTAAAATGTAAAGAAAAATAACCTGATAGGATATATAGTTGGCATGAGCAAGTTCTGCCGATCAGAATTGGGCTCTGAGGGCTGTTGCAAGAGAGAGGAGTAAAGTCCCCTAGGAATCTCCCATTTCAGTGGGTCAGTTGGACAGACCTCATACCCACTTGTAGTTAACCCTAGAAATACCTTCAAATATGTGGCCGTACACATTATACCTAGCACAGTACTAATGACAGAAGTGTTGGTACTACCTGGTTATTAAACTCAATCTATGTTTTCAGTGCTGAGGGATGACAATAAAGGAACTAGTTCCTCATGAGATTAGTTAGAGAGGACTTGAAGGAAGCAAGGTTTGGCAGTGAGTTGGGACATTCCCTGGGAGAAGCAGTTTGTTGCTGGGTATGAAAAATAGTTCTGGCGCCAGGCGTGGTGGCGCATGCCTGTAATCCCAGCAACTCGGTAGGCAGAGGCAGGAGGATCGCAAGTTTGAGACCAGAAGCAGTCTGTGTAATTTGTCAAGACCCTGTCTGAAAAACTAAAAAAAAAAAAAAAAAAAAAAAAAAAAAAAAAAAAAAAAAAAAAAAAAAAAGAAGGCTGGGGGTATAGCTCAGTGGCCCAGTACTTGCAAAGCATGCAAGCACGAGGCCCTGGGTTCAACCCCGAGTAATGCAAAAAAAAAAGGAGAAGAAAAATAGTTCTGTAGAGGATGGCCACTTGTCTTTGCCCTGCCCTGCTAGGTGACCTGACACCTCATCTCCTTTCAACTTAGGCAAGTCTCCTGGCTTGTGAAGGCCTAGCAGGTGTGAGTTTGGTTCCCACTGCAGCCAGCAAGAAGATGATGCTGAGCCAGATTGCCAGCAAGCAGGCTGAGAACGGCGAGCGGGCAGGCAGCCCTGATGTGCTGCGGTGCTCAAGTCAGGTACAACAGTTGAGACCACTGTGGCACCTGGGGGTCGGGTGGCCTGAGCTCTCTGCCAAGAGACACCAAGGTTTGAATCCTCAGTGCTTCCCTTAAGGGAAGTGGGAAAATGGGATCCAGCTTGGTGTGAATGAATGTGGGTGTTTAGAAAACTAAGGATGGTCTTTTTGTACCTGCAGCCCCTTAAGACCAGGGTACATGGAGAGGAAATAGATGAGTACTTTCGCTAAGCCTCTGGGACAGGTAGCTTACTGTCACTTATAAATTGTTTATCAGAAAGCAGTATTTGGTCTCTCATCTTAGGTTCTGAGATGGACTGTGAGTTTAGATTTGATTTGTTTTCAAAGGGCCACCGAAAAGATGGTGATAAGTCCCGGAGCCGAAAAGACGATGACAGCTTGGCTGAGGCCTCTCACTCAAAAAAGACTGTTAAAAAGGCAGGTAATGGGGTAACCCCTGACACGTGTGCAGTTTGGTAACAGGGTAATCATTTCTTTCTTCCTACAATATCTCTGGAGTTTTCCCTAAACTCTTCCTTCCCTTATAGCCAGTGAATGTGTCCCCCAGATTTTATCCAGAGTCCATGTTGAGAATTGATGCCTACCTTTGCTGAATGTCCTTGGTACAAGTTGAGAAGCATGACCTTTACTGTGACAAGGGCAGGCTGACCCCAGCTCAGGTCATACGAGTGTTGGGTGTGCCAAGGCAGACATCTTATCCACTTCTCCTTAACCAGAGGGGCCCTTAACCCTGGTTAAGGAATGTGGCAGGTGACAGCACCTTTAACCATCAGGGATTCTTTGTCCAGCAGCTGGAAGTGGACCCAGAGTAGAATGGTCTAGAGGAAGAGGGCAGAGGGATAGTTTCATGATATGACTGATTGTTGCCCCCAGGTGGTGGTAGTGGAACAAAATGGTTCTTTTCAAGTAAAGATACCCAAAAATTTTATTTGTGAACACTGCTTTGGAGCCTTTAGGAGCAGTTATCACCTCAAGAGGCACATCCTTATTCATACTGGTAAGTCTCTTGTTTGTATCAAAGCTTGTATTCAAAGGGGAAGAATAATCTATAGCTTGTATTCTGTGTGGATATGTAGCTGTCTACATGGGTTTATTTTCCAGGGGAAGAATTAGAAATGAAGGAAGAGGATAAGTGAATGAGGTAGAGAGATTGCACGGCTCTGTATCTGTTGTCCCTGAGACCAGCAGCTTTGGAGACTCCTCCACTTTTATGATAGCTTAGCTGTCTGGGAAGAGAACTAGAATGCAGTCCTTACCATGTACACCTCCTAACATTTACGTCTCTCTCCACCTGGGCCAGGTGAGAAACCATTTGAGTGTGATATATGTGATATGCGCTTCATCCAGAAATACCACCTAGAACGCCACAAGCGTGTGCACAGTGGTGAGAAGCCTTACCAATGTGAACGGTGTCATCAGGTAAGGTTCACATGTCATCCATCCCTGCTGCAGCTCCACACACAAACTTCTCCAAGAAACAGGACTACCTCCAACTCCTGCCTGACATTCCTTGCAATAATTGAGTTAGCACCTCAAGATGAGATGAGTCTCTCTGGCCTTATGCAGCTGATCGTGGAGAGGACTCATTAGAGTATCATAATAATAGCATTTCTTGAGTACTTACTCTATGCCAGGCACTGTAAGAACATACTTTACATGGATTTTTCTGAAGGGAAGTTAATCTTCACATTAACTTCACTTTGTCCTCATTTCACATATGGGGAAATGGAGGTTCAGGGAAATTAAGTTTCCCAGGGAGAGAGCAGATCGAGGGCAGAATTGGGGTTCAGTCCAACTTGAGAGAGCATGCACTTTGGAGGAAGAGAAATAATCTCTGCCTTGAGGGGAGTCAGTATCTGTTCTGATGAGAATGTAAGTCAACCAAAACAAGATGAACGAGAGATGAGAAACGATAGTAGTAGCTAACACCTGGATGTTTTACTAGGTCTCGAGCCTTATTCCACACTTAATATTGAATCTTCAAAAAACTAGAATGAAAGTTCCATGAGGGCAGAGACTTTGTCCCTCTAGTTCTCTACCTTATCCTCAAGCCCAAGAACTCTACCTTTGATCCTTTGATGTAGCTTAGTGGTAGAGTTCTTGCCTAACATTTACAAGACCTTGGGTTTTGATGAATAAGCAGCTACACTAAGTGGGTACCTTTAGGCTACTACAGATGAGCAGACAGATTCAGGGCTGTTAACTTGCCCAGGGTCACCCAACTACTAAGTGATAGAGCCAGGCACTCTGACTTCAGCATCTACGTTTGTTTGTTTGTTTGTTTGGAGACAAGGTCTTGCTGTGTACCCCACGCTGGCCCCAAACTTCCCTTAGCCTCCCCAGTGCTGAGATTATAGGTGTGTGCCACTGCACTCTGCTTAACACCTACATCTTTAACCATTGTGTTTATGCCATCTGTGCACATTCTGAGGGGACATAGAATATGACGCGTGCCTTGTGTGTGGGGAAAGGCAGCTGAGTTTCTCCTCTTAGGCATTTAACCCTCCCTTTCTTCTCAGTGTTTTTCTCGGACAGATCGATTACTCAGACACAAACGGATGTGCCAAGGGTGCCAGTCCAAGACTTCCGACGGGCAGTTTTCTCTATAGGCTCAAGGGGCCCTGGGTGGTGGGAGTGATCAGAAGAATCTACCGAAGAGTACACCCCCTCTGGTCTGATGGTCCCACCACCACCCCATCTGAACCTGTACCCCTCCTGGAGAAGTGGACCCAGGAGACTAGAAGAGTGCATCAGGGGAAAGTGGCTCCAGAGCCTCAGCTCTGTAAATAATCTGAGACTATGAGTATCTCGGGGAAGTTCCTACAGCATTCCTGGGAAAGGGAGCTAGTCCCTGGACCCTTGGCTGAGGTCATAGGTGGGGATTCAAGGTATAGGACCAAGACTGAAGTGTGGTTCCCACAACCTTGGATTCCAGTTGGCAGCTGAAATGGAAAAGATTGGGGAAGGGGGTTTGTTTGTTCTGTTCTTGTTTTTGTTTATCCAAAAGCAATTTCAGCAGGTAAAATGTGGATACAGGTAATCCGGAGGCATAAAGTCCTAGCCTAAAGCAGGGACTATGGCTGGTCCAGCCCTCCCCCAAAATTGCATTTTTAGCTACAGTAAATCCTCAGTGTTCCACAACCCTGCACTTTACCTCCTGTTTGAGGGAGAGCAGGACCAGGGATGGCATCTGAGCTTGCTTTGGCCGCCTTATACACTGTAGGACAAAAGGAAAAACTGTAGGAGGAGCAGACATGGGCTGGATCCATAAAGAGTAGGCAGTAACTCTTAACCTCCTGAAGAGCAAGAGTTGTGTGCATGGATGTTATGATAGCTCATGTCTTACTGGTATCTGATAGGGTCAGCTCAAGTGCCTTTTGGAGGAAACTTGGGTGAGAGTGGCCCATGAAGCCCTTTCCTTCTCTTTGGGCAGTTGGTCTTGGATATTGTTTGTGGCTACCTCACTGTCATTGACTCCTAAAGCCAGACAGGTGTTGAGCAGGGAGTTGTGGATGACACCGTGGGTTTTCTTGTGCCCTCTTGTTGGCTAAGTGTTGGCCAACAACTGTTTGAGAAACAAAGGAATTTAGTGGCCCTGATGTGAGTGCTGAGTGATAGGAGCTGTTCTCCCTGCCCAAGTCCTATCACTATATTCTAGTAGAGGAGATGGAGGTCTGACCTTGGTCCCAAAAAACAAGATATTAGCTTCCTTCTTGATGGCCATCCCTACCCAACCAAGAATGGGGGTGGAGGGATGCTGCAGAGCAAGGATTTCAGGAAGGAACCTGACGTAGGTTTTATTCTTAACCACACTCTGCTCCAACACCAACACCTACCTTGTCCACCCCCAAAAAAGTGATCAGGTGTGTTTGTGTGTGATATGTGCGTGCTTGTGTTTGTATGCTTGGAGGAAGTGATATATTATTGAGCCAAACCCTTCCCCTGCCCTCAATTTAGGGGATGATAAGCATAAAACAGCCTCTTCCCACCCAGACCTGAAGGGTGCTTGAGTCCCAGCAGGGGCTGAGAAGCTCACTTAAGAGAACAGAAAGGCTTTGTTCCAGAGAAGTTTTTTAAAATTGAACAGTCTGGTGGTTAGGGTGTTTCTAACCCAAGCCAGGGTTTATGAACATAAATTTTCTAAAGTAAAATTAAAAACCCTCTTTCTTCATGCTAAAGAAAGGATCCTCTTGTGAGGCTCTGGGGTTTGTTCCCCTTTTTGGCCTGTCCTGACCCCTGGGGTTCGGGGGTCTGTCTTAGGGGTAATCCTGGAGACATGTAAACCTGTGCGCCAAGCTGTCAGTGGGGATCCGAGATGGCATCCTCCAGGAAGTGATGCATTGCCTGGAAGGTAAGGGAATAGGAGCATACTCTTGGCTGTTCCCTGTTGTGAGGGGATGGGGACGGGTCCTCCATATCTCTGAGGTAGGAGTACTTAGGAAAAAAGAAAGGAGACATGGCACTCTAGCTTTTCCCTGACAGCACCTGAGATCCTTTGGGGAAGGTGCTGAGGAGTGTTTACCTCCGTGTGTCCTAACTTCATGCTGATACTCCCATTTGACATGGTCCAGATCTCACACCTAGGTCTTTTGGATCTGTTGTATGGTCCCTGCAAGCAGGGGAATCTCTGTGTGAGCCAGCCCCCTTCCTGTTAGAGGCTCAGCTGGGGCTGGGACTTTTATGTCCTTCCACTCTGGGAAGGAGGGTATATTGAGAAAGTGATCCTCCCAAAAGTGCTTTTGAAAGTGGGAGCCTTCCCTCCCTGCCACTTTCAGGTAATCTTTTTGGGATGGGAGTATGTATGGAGAGAATCACATGAGTGACCTGTGCCCCATGTGTATGAATGTCTGTACTAGGTCAGAACATGCCCTGGCCCCTGCAGACCTTAGCTTCCTGCCCAGGTGGGTGGTCGGGCAGGCAGGCAGGAGGGAGGGAACTTCTGAGCATGTGTGCAAATGGCCATACCTGAACCACCCCTGCCAGGGCTTGGGTGTGGGGAACTCAGGAGCAGGTGATTGGTCCAGTTGTTCAGGTGCTGATGTTCTGGAGCGGTGGATATGAGGGGAGATGAGCAAAGGGGTGAATAGAGATTGGACACCTAAAGGGCCCAGGAGCCCTATGTCTACTCCAGGGAAACCATAGACTAAGACCGCTGCCAGGCTTCTGGGCCCAGTGCCCCTCCCTCCCTCTCTGGGGTGGGGCCTAGCACTGGAAAGATGCCTCAGGTGTGTTTGGAGTGAGAGGAAACAGACAGGGCAGGCAATCAGAGACCAGGACCTGGACTTGGGGGATTGGGGAAGAGGAGTACTTGTTCCTGTGTGGGCTCCTGCACTGGGCCACCTGCTGTGCCCTTCCCAGCACCCCATCTTTTCCGTCCACCCCAAACAGCCTCAAGTCATCACTAAGCTACTGATTGTGCCCCATGGCTTGACATTGAAGGGTTAGATGAGTGGAGTCCCACCATAGCATTTAACCCTCTCCCCAGATGCGTGTTGCCTCTGCTGTGGCTCTGGGGCTTTTATCTTCAGTCCCCCTCCTACTTTTCCTTTCCACTTTTTTTTTTTTTTTTAATATACTTATTTTGCTATGGGGGAGGGGACTATCAAATGAACAAGATCACTTTTAAATGGTAGTTTTTATAAGATGTTATAAACTTGTATCTTTTTACCATTAAAGTGCAGTGTATGTTCTTTCGTGAATATTTAGGATATTTAAATAAAAAGAATGGGGCTTTTCTACATTCCATCTCTTTGGGAAGACTGTCCTTTGGGGAAGCTGTTCCACTGGGGACCAGAGTGGTTTTAGTGGGTTTCTTTTTTTATCTCCAATGTAACCACCCCCCAAGTTCCAGTGCTCTATAAACCACCCCATTACAACTCCCCTTCTCCACAGAGGAGCAAGTAGAAGCAAAAACAGGGCATTGGTTCTGGCAAGAGAGAGAGACCCAGCAGATCAGAATGAAATCAGGCTCCAGCATAGGCAGGTGTTCTCAGAGTGTGATGACCTTCTTGCATTGGTGTCACCTGAGAACCCACAGCCCCTTCCTTGCCTAAGGATTTGGAACTCAGTTCCCAGGCCCCACGGCAGAAGCCAACATCTCCCTGCCCTCAAGTGGCCAGAGTAGTAGTGAACTTGAGCTTTTCTAAGGCCCAGGCTGGAGAGTTTGCTTTGGCTGTGGCAGGGTAAAGCAAAGTGACAGCTGTAGTATGAGGTAAGACTTTATTGTATTGGGGAGCAGGAGAACAGGGTTGCAGCAGAAGTGTCACTCTGAAAATGAGATAGGGTGGCAAGTGCTCCTCAGCAGTAGATTAGTCTCCTACCAGACTATTGCCTGACAGACTCTGTCCTCCCAGAAAGAGGGTAAGTCCCCTCCTCCCTCAGAAAGTGGCACCCTCAGCCCCTTGAAAGTGGGGATTGATGGTGGTTGTGACGGCACTTTTGTAGAGAGGATTGCTGTCCTGTGGAGAAAGATTGCAAATTAAGAGGAAAAACCTGTGAATCTTTCCCTTTATGTAATCTCTGTGTGTGTGTGTGTGTGTGTGTGTGTGTGTGTGTGTGTGTGTGTGCGCTGGGGTTTGAACCAAGAGCCTCGCACTTCCATGCTCTGCAAGTGCTGGACCACTGAGCTGCACCCCCAGCCCATTTTTTAACTTTTTGAGACAGGGTCTCACTAAATGACACAGACTGCTTCTGGTCTTGAACTTGCGATCCTCTGCTTCAGCCTCCCACCTCCCGAGCTGCTGGGATTATAGGCGTGCACCACCTCACCCAGCTCCCCTTTATGTAATCTTAATACAGCCAGCCTAAACCTTGAGCTGGATCCAAGGAGTTGGAAGGAAGATAGCAGAGGGATTGGCTAAGGTGGCAGAAGAAAGCCTCCAGGTGGCAAGAGTCAGGGCTGGGCATGGGGTAGAGAGGCAGACAGGGAGGAAAGGACCCCACAAGGGAAGGCAAGCAGGGAAAGCCCAGCCCACGGTGGTAGGAAGCCATCTCACCTGCTTCCAGTTGAGTTGCTGCCGCTCCTTCTCAAAGCGACTATATTCCCGGCGGTCATAGATTTCCACTGAGAGCCGGTAAGCCAGGACCAGCCCCAGTCCCACTGCCACAATGCCCCCTACACAACCCAGTACAATGGCCAGAGTATTGTCTGCTCCCTCTGGGGGGAAGAAATAACATAGACTTCTGTGGGGGAACCATATATAGAAACAGGTCGAAAGTTGCCCATAAGGTGTCCAGCCTCCCTAACTCTGTATGTGACTGAAAACAAAGGGAACCCTGCAGAGCCTGAAGTTACTCCATTGCCTATAGCCTTAACTTCATCCACTTGTTCCATCACCTCTGCCTTCGCCCTGGATTCACAGCACTGCTTCAAATCCAGCCTGGTTTCCTATCACATCCCCATCCCCAGTTAGGAGTCCCTGCCCATCAGACTTCCAGCGTGCCATTTAGCATGTCTGGCATCTCTGCCTACTTACTCTCTTGGGGTCTCACTCTGAGCATGACTTTGCCTCCAGCCTCAATTTCCACCAGGAAGAAGAACAGCTGATGGTCCAGTGTCTTCTCTTTGCACCAGCCATCATCCAAGATAGGGGCGAAAGCCAGGGTCACATTAACATGGGCACAAGCCGTGCTGCAATTGGTGGCCAGGGGACCAGTCCCGAAGGCCCCACACTCTGCACAGTCCCTGTCCAGTGGATGCCAGTAAGTTCCCAACTTGACAGTTGTTTCCTACTGGCCCTCACCCACCCCTGCAGAAAGGAGAAAAGGCAAGCAAGAGTGCTCAGCAAGCCACAGCGTGCCCCTGCTCCCAAGATGCTCACCTGTGTGTCTCACATGGTGTCTTGCAGCCTGGGCACTGGTCACATAGAGCCCCATAGTAGCCATCTAAGCACTGGCAGTGGTTGCATTTGCAGTGTCCGTGCCCACTACAAAGCCCTCCGTTGAGACTGACGCAGCTGTCCACATCTCCACTGCACTCACATGCTCTGCCCGTGCGGTTAGCATGACAGTGACACACTCCACATTGGCAGCGGCCAAAGCCTGAGGTAGAACCGTGCAAAGTGACAACCATACTCCACACAGTTGGCCATTGCATGCCATCACAGGCCCTTGCCCCCAGTCCATGTTAAGTATGCTAGGCACATCCTCCAACTCATTCACCAGAATCTGATCCTTGCCCTCAGTACAATGAGACTCCCAGTCTAGGCCTCCTAGGAAGGGACCCCAGCCCTGCCCTTCTCCCAAAAGCTCCAGGTACCTCCACAGAGGATGCCTTCATGTCGCTCACAGCTGGCATCATCACATTCACACAGGCGCCCAGAGCTCTGTCCACTGCAGCTGCAGCGTCCACAATGGCACCGTCCCTTCCCACTGCACAGAGGCCCTGTGCCATTAGGGGCCCGACACCCAGACTCCAGGTCAGAGGAGAACAGCTCAGCCTCAGAGCACTCACACAGCCGGCCCAGGCGGCCAGGGGAACAGCTGGAGGGGAAGGCAAACAGGTGGGGCCGAGAGTTTGACCCTTCTCAACTTGTCTCCCAAGATCTCCTAAGCCCAAGTTCTCAGAATGGAGACAAGTGGCTGGAGCGGTACCAGGGTGCAGTGAAGCACCAAGGGTAGGGGAGGAGCAGAGGGATACTGGTAGAGGGGAGGGCCTGGGCACATTATGGAAGCTTCAGGACATGGCTTGCAGAGGGAGTCCTGGGCTGTCTAGGAGATTCCAGTGGGGTGGTCGGAAGCAAAGGAGGAAGAATACAAGGGAGGGATCACTTTAGGAAGCTAGAGGGGTGAAGGATGAGGTGGCCTTTACCTGCACATACCGCACTGAAGGTGCCCCTGGCCATCACTGCAGTAGGGAGCGTGGGGCTGGGTGTCACTACAGTTACAGTCACACAGTGTGTTCAGCTCAACAGTCAGCTCCTCTGAGAAGCCCAGGGCCCGGAGCCTTAGGAGATGGGGCTCTGGGAGGCAGTGGGCAGCTTGGAGAGTAACAGAGAAGGCTACCTGCAGACAGGGCAGGAACCAGACTAACACACACATCCCAGCCTGCCAAACAGGCAGAACCCTACCCCTTAGTAAATTAATGGATCTCCTAGAAACACGCTTGAGGAAGCCCCTCAGGCCAGGGGACGAAAGCCCCTGCTTTCACAATGCTCTCTACCACCCCCATCCCCATGCCACCCTGCTTGCTTCAGTTGCCCACTTCCCCTCCTCACTTTCTTCTGTATGCCTGTCATGACTGGCTCTCACCGTCTGGTTGATTTGGACGTGCTTGCACTGTCCCCGGTCTCCAGCCTCACCCTCCCTCTTCTCAGGACCCCCACACCAGGATTCGTAAGAGATGTTGACCCCAGGAGGGAGTGGAGAGTGTTCAAGGGTTACAGTGGATGACAGGCTCTGTGGGAAGAGGGAAGGAGTAACCACATGTAGGCAGGATTCCAGACCGCCCTTTCTGCCCTCCCTGACTGTCCAGGTCCACCAGAACCCTGCCATCTGCCACCTTGGGGTTCCTTCCATCCTACCCAGACAGGAGACATTTCTAGAGGAAGGACATGTGAGAGCCCTGAGTGGAATACCCAAGATCCAGAGGCCTCTTCTTCAGCTTGGCAGCCCAGCTGCCATCGAGGACTACAGGCTGGAGCTGACCAGGAGTGGTAAATACGCAGTGGAGGTGTCTGTCAAACCCCAAACCAGGACCCATAGCCTGTGTGCACATAAGGTCTAAAAAGCAGTCTCCAGCCAGACACCATGGCACACTCCAGTAATCCCAGCCACTCAAGAGGCTGGGGCAGGACAATTGTGAAGTCAAGGGCAGAGGCAGCCTGCACAACTTACTGAGACCCTGTGTCAAAATAAAAAATGAGTGGGGCACATTGGCACAGGCCTTTAATCCCAGCGACTTGGAATACTGAGGCAGGAGGATTGCAAGTTCAAGGACAGAGGCAGCCTGTATAACTCAGCAAGACCCTGTCTCAAAAAGGAAAAAATGGGCTGAAGGTGCAGCTCAATGGTAGAGCACTTACAAAGCATGCATGAAGCCTTGGGTTCAAGTTCACAGCAACAAAATAAAATAATAAATAATAAAAAAGAAGCTGAGGGTGCAGCATAGTGGTAGAGTTCTTGCCTAGCACGTGCAAAGCCCTGGGTTCAACCCCCTACTACTGAAAAAATAAAAGGCAGACTCATTACACTGTTTATCCTAGGAAGTCCACACTGTCTCAAATTTTGTCACCAAGGTTTAGGACATTGTCACTGTCATCAAGAGGCCTATAGTCTTAAGCAGAGATGTGACTTAAGTCCAAGAAACACTCCAAACTGTTCATGGTTCCTTCCAACTATAAAATTCTGTGGTTCTGAATTGTTTTGTTTTTTTTGTTGTTGTTGTTCTGAATTGTTTATAACTTTAGTGAAAGCAGCTAGAGGATCTCCCATTCTTTATGTACAGCCCTTCTCTTGTTATTTGTGTGACCTTAGGTAAGATACCTGACTGCCTGTATCTGTTTCCTTGTCTGTAAAATAGGGATGGTAATAATTAGGAAGCAGGTGAGGTTAAATGAGGTGGTGAATAGTATGTGAGTAGGAAAGTACTTGGCATGAAATAAAACTTCAGTGAATGTTCCTATCCTTTCCTAGCAAGGCTCCATGCTATGTGCATACCAGAGACACTTAAGACTTATGAGTGTGAGTGAGTGAACTGCCAATGATAGCCACAAGCAAACTAGGTAGGGATCATGGAATAGGAGATCCAAAAAGTGGTCATGCCTCCTCAGTTCTGCCACCCCACCTGGGGTCCCCTTGCCAATCCTCCCCTGTGCCTACCCTCACCATTCTCCCTTCACCTCATAAGCATCCATGATGAGTTGTACCACATTGCTGGAGTCCTCACTGAGCTCCCCCACAGCAGACTTGGGGATCAGGTGACTCAGCTCCTAAGTTATGAGGAGGGGAGGGAAATAGTGGGACACAGCTCTAAGAAAATGGGCTTCTAGGGGTCTGGGAGAGGGCATATGGGGGTGGAGAAGGGGTCTTTGGGGCAATTGAGAAAGGTGGGGGCTGGGGGGAGAGTCTGTGTTCATTCAGCTCTCACCTGGTAGACAGGCAGTGTGGCACTGGTGACAGCAAAGATGGGCTGGATGTTTGCTGCAGTGAGGGCCTGGGCTACCTGACCCACAGAGGGGTAGTCCTGGGCAGGGAGTGAAGACAAAGTGATCACCACAGGTCTCCCTAACATGCCAGCTGCCCTCAACCAGGGAATCCAGGACCCAGGGTTCTCCAGCCAGAGAAGCCCTGGACAATTTCCAAAAAGTAGGAAGGAGGTAGGGAGTGAGTGACACAGATTTCCTGTCTGAGCAGCTGGGGACATGGAGAGTTGGAAATGCTTGGAAAGATGTCAGGGTGTCTATAAGATGGTTACTGATGAGGAATGTGAGGCCAGGGTGGGGAGTGTTCTGGAAGGTGAGGCAGTGGGGCTCAGGTGGGGAGAGGTGCGGTTAGGGGGACTCACAAATTCTGGGCTGCGACTGTAAAGGCCATTGCTGTCCAGATGGCAGTGCCCATCACTGGGCATGAAAATACCTCCCAGCTTCCCGTCCCCAGCGGTGTGGAATGTATCATCTGAAGTGAACACCAGCAGCCGGGATACATTTCTCCAGCCAATCTGCTCCTGGAGTTGGGGGTAGAATGGTCTGTAGACCTGGGCATGGCCCTTGAGCCACCCTAGCCAACTCCATGGGCCAAAGATTTGTCCAGCCTCACTCTGAGTCAGCTTGTCCATCCCCTACCTCCAGCTCCCTGCTTCTCCCTGACCTCCCCACCCCTGAAAACAGGGCTGCTGCTAGTGGAGGCCTTCTTGTGAGTTAGAAAAATGTGCTGCTTCCTCAGGATATTTTACTCCAAAACTGGCTGTGGTGGTACATGCCTGTGAGCCCAGCACTCAAGAGGCTGAGGCAGGGGATTATAAAATTTGAGGTCAGTTTGGATTACACAGCTAGATCCTGTCTCAAAAAAAAAATATATTTTACTCCAATCCACCAGGTAATTGTTAAGATAAACATGCAAGCTACAGTAAGGATGATATGAAAGGCTCCCCGTCCCCAGAATTGTGCACCACGCAACCATGGGGGCAGTCCTGGCCCCAAACACTCATTCAGACTCAGATCATTGCCCAAGCTCCTCACCTGGCAGAGGGCAGCCTGTAGAATGGCGTCAAAGCCACCTTCAGGTGAATCCAAGTTGCCAGACACACTCTGGCGCCCCACCTCTCGCTCAAAGGCCTGAGCATCGCTGGTCAGGGACAGTACGTGGTGAAAGCTAAAGGGTGGCTGGCAGCGCTCCAGCCGGCTGGGGCAAGGGTGGCGCAACATGGAAGGCACCGTACTCACAAAGGGAAGCACAGTTTTGTCCACAAAGGAGCCAAAACCTGGGAGGGAGAAAGGAGGATGCTGTGCCAAGAGTCCCTGGGTGGCAGCAAGATGGAGGGGTCACTGCCTAGGACTCAGAAGGGAAGGTGCTCCTAAAAGGCAGTGTCCTAGTAGCTGGGCTGAGGAAGGCAGGAGTGCAGGGTGTAGAGGCAGCAAGAGGCAAAGGAGGGGATCCTGGGCAAAGGAGAGAGAAGCACAGAATGTGCAACAGGGACACTAGACTGCCATGATGTCCTGGCTAGTAGGTCCAGGGGCTGATATAGGGCAGCTGTCTGAACAGTCTGTCCAGACTTGGGCTCAGCCCTCCTGTGAAGGGAGGGGTCCTCCTGCGCAATCAGTCCCAAATCCCTTCCAGCTCTGACGAGTGCTTCTGAAGAAAAATGTCAGGATCCCGTGGCCTGGCCAGGAGAGGGCAGGTGGAGGCCCTTATGAGGCTAAGACAGTGGTCAAAGCTAGAGGCAGAGGCCAGCGCTGCTCACCGATGCGCACAGAATGGGTGACCTCCTGCAGCCGCACCAGCAGGGCATGCCCCAGCTGCCGCACGCGTTCCAGGTCGTCCTTCATGGAATAGCTCAGGTCCATAAGATAGTACAGGTCCACTGGGTATCCTGCGGCTCGGAGGAAGCGGACCTGAAGCTGCTGGGGCTCTCCTGGGTGGAGAAAGAGTGGGGCACCGGTTGGCAGAAAGCACCTGAACCCCAGAACTTCTCCCCAGCCACACTGTCCCGGACTCACCAGGGCGCAGAGTGACGCGGACCTGCTGAGGCCCCAGCTGGGTGGCCCCCTCGCCTCGGACTCCTTGGCTGAGTGGCTTGTCCTGCAGCACCTCCTGATGGCCATGTGGCTCCTCTAGCTCCTGCGGCCTGCAGCCCCGAGCTAGCAACTCTTCCCGCCTCGCGCAGCGCCGGGCCTCTGCCTCCCCTGACGCCGTGAAGTTCTGTGTCGCAAGAGCAGCCACATCGGGACCCCACCTCGGCTCCCACAACCACCTTGCAAAACCAGCTGCCTTGAATCGCCTGTCCCCTTGCCTGTCTCCTCAGCTCCCAACTCCCAAAGCCCCTCTGATTCCCTTCCCTCTTCCTCCCTCTGCAGCTACTTTGGAACTAGGGTCCTTTCTTGTCAGAGCCCCACTTCCTAAAGCAGTCTCAGTCCTTTCCTTCTTCCCTCAACCACCCACCCTTCCCCTCCCCCTAGAGCCACAGACTTCCTTTTGAGATCTCGGGGACCTCTCTACCCACAAGAAAACTACCTCTCAGTCCAATGTCCCCTGCACACTCAGATCAAAATGAGAAGGGGGGTCTAAGAACCACAGTTCTTGGGAAGGAGGAGGTTAGGGGCAGAAGAGGAGACACCCTCCCCACAATGTGTCTGGTACTCTGCACTGGCTGGAAAGCCACAGGGGAAGGAAATGGTTAGGGCAGCTTCACAGCTGGCTCCTGTGCCAGCCTCTGGTCGAGGGATTGGAGGAGGCAGACACAGACATGACTGTCCCAAGAGGTCCATCTGCCCAGCTACAGCAGCCTGGCACCTCTGCCTCTCTGCCTCCCACAGACTCAGTCTATGTCTACCTTTCTTCTCCTCCCACATTCATTTCCTCCTGGGCTCTTTCAACATCTGTAGGTCTGACTCCCATGGGTTGGCCCTTATCCCTTACCCAAGGTCTGCACTGATCTGTCTTTTTCTTACAAGAGACTGTTCTGCTCCCATAGCCAGCTCTTGCTCCATAGCCCTGGTGCTCTGCTGTGAGCCCTGCTTTCTAAGGCATCAACAAAGAACAGCCTTGTTTGACCGGCCTGGGAGACACATTGCCCAGTGTCCTCCTTGGCCACTTAGGTAGCTCAAGTCTTCCTACCCACTCCTTCTCCCAATTCCCACCTCAAGCCTACAAGCTTTTGGAAGCCTCCCCTTTCTTCTACCAGCCCAGTCACAGGATACTACACCTCCAGAAATATAATAACCTCCAGCCCCAAGCACACACTCAGAAACCCCATCATATACTTTCTGCTTTGGACTGAACTCTTCCCCTCAATTCCTATGTTGAAGCCCTAACCCTCAATGTGAAGGTATTTGGAGATGAGGACTTCAGGAGATGATTAGGTTTAGATGAGTTTGTCAGGGTGAGACTCCTGATTGCAGTAGTGTACTTGTAAGGGACACCAGAGAACTTGTTTTCTCTCTCTCTTCACCATGTGAGGACATAACAAGAAGGTAGCCAGTCTATAAGCTAGAAAGAGAGCCCTCCCTAGGCAACCAAATTAGCCAGCACTTTGATCTTGGATTTCCCAGCCTCCCAAAGCATAAGGTGAATTCCTGGTGTTTCATCCACCCAGTCTATGGTGTTTTGTCATGGCAGCCTTAACAGACCAATACATATTCTCACAGCTGTACATACATGCCCAACAGTTTCTTCTGCCTGTACACAAGAATGAATTCCCACAATAACATCCTCTTCTGAATTCATGGTCTGTTGTGGTTTAGATCCAAATGTCCCCCAAAGGCCATGGGTTTGAATCCTTGATCCCCAATTGGTGGTACTATTTGTGGAGGAACTATGGGAGGTGGGATTCTTGCTGGTAGAAATGGCTCCCTGGGGGGCAGCCTTTGGAGATTGTTTTATCTGGACCTGTGGCCTCAGTAGTTCTCTGCCTCCTGCCCCACAGAGCCATGAAGTCATCTACCACAGGCCCTTCCATCTGCCACTGCTGCACCTGGTCTGCCACCATTATGGACTGATCCTCTAACTCTGAGCTTCCAAGAAATCTCTCCCCCATAAGTTTGTTTCAATTGGTTTTTCCGTTGTAGCAAGGACAAGGAGCTCATAAGTCCCCTCCATATATACAGAAATACATACACAAACAGATACAGACATAATTGTACATGCACAGGAAATTTGCACGCATTTGAATGCACACATGCACACAATCACACACAGGAGTCCAATGGGCACAGACTCAGTCATGCATGGGACTATATCTAGAATATATCTAGAAAAATCACACATGTGCCCACACTATCACTCATATATATCCAGACTATACATACACGTAGACATGGTCAAAGGCCACAGGCCCTTCTTTACCAGTTGCTTGCACCAGGCACAGCTAGGGTGTGAGAGGATGCACTTCTGGCAGGAGGGGGCTGGCTGGCAGGACCCTGGCAAGGTCAGGTCAGGATCCCCCCATTCTGTGGCCTTCCTTGGGGATAGGATCTTGGTGTCCAACTCAGTTTCACCTCTGCCCAAGACCAGCAGGAAAATAAGAACCATTGACAAAACCACCATGGCCTGTAATGGAACATAAAGGGGGACAGTGGGTCTTCAGGGAGAACCACTAAGCTCTCAGTCCTCTAAATTTAGCTTATGATTCCCACTCTCAAAACTCTACCCTGACTCTTTATTTCTGCTCATAGTTTCACATCTGCCTGTGGATTAAGCTGTGTCTTCAAAATGGCAAGAAAGGTAGGTACCCCATCAGGGTAGGGACCTCAGAAACCTGTTCTTTGTGCAGAGTTCATGTGGAATAGGCAGAATGGCCCAAGAAAGGGTCTGGGATGGCCTGGAGGCACTAATGGCTACCCTCAGGTCTCTTCACCAAGATCCCAAGCTGTAGTGGAGGTAGATTCAAATTCTGTCCTACCTCAGTCACTCACTGGCTGTGTGGTGTGTCAGGTTTTCAGTCAGGTCCTCAGTCTCCACGTGTAAAGTGAGGGAGTTGAATAAATAAGCCAACAGCCCTCGGAGCTTTCACAGCTTTGGATTCTAAATAAGGAAAGAGGGTCAGTGACTGGGAATGAGAAGAAAAAAGCCTGGAACAGATGAGGGAATGTGTGGGAGTCAGAAGGGTAGTCTCACTTGGTTGACATGGTAGCAAGAGGAGAGAAGATTAGAAAACAAAAACTTCCTAAAGGTCTGGGATAAGGGAGGAAGGACAGCCAGGGCTGGCAAAATTTTTCTTTTCTGTACTTTACACAAAGGGAATATAAATTGGCAAAAGAGCCTAGAGGCAGGGTAATTCCTGGACTAGCCTCTAGAAAAACTGGGCAAATTACTGAATTTTAAAAATTTAATTAAAAAATTGAAGGGCAAGAGGTATAGCTCAATGGTAGAGAGCATGACTAGCATGCATGAGACCCTAGATTCGATCCTCAGCACCACAAAAGAACAAAAAAGAGCAATACATTACCAAGCTCCAAAAGTCCAAAAGTTAAGCACCAGATGCAGTGGCACACACCTATGATCCCAGAGCCTCAGGAAGCAGAGGCGGGAAGATCACAAATTTGAAGCCAGAGGCAGCCTGCAGAATTTAGCAAGACTCTATCTCAAAATAAAAAAGAAAAAACTGGAGAAGCCGGGCATGGTGACACACGCCTGTAATCCCAGCAACTCAGGAGGCAGAGGCAGGGGGATCGCAAGTTCAAGACCAGAGGCAGTCTGCCTAATTTAGTGAGACCCTGCCTCAAAAAGTAAAAAAATGGGCTGGGGAAGCAGCGTAGTGGTCCAGCACTTGCAAAGTATGCAAGCACGAGGCCCTGGGTTCAACCCCTAGTACTGCAGAAAGAAAGAAAGAAAGGAAGAAAGGAAGAAAGGAAGGAAGGAAGGAGAGGAAGGAGAGGAAGGAGAGGAAGGAAGGAAGGAAAAAAAAAAAAGGAAAAACTGGGTTTGGGGTGCAGCCTAGTGGAAAAGCACTTACAAAGCATTCATGAGGCCCTACCTTCGACTCCCAAGTATCAAAAAACAACAACAACAAAAAATCCAAAAGTTAGTCAGATGTGGTGGTACATGACTGTCATCCCAGCAGTCAGGAGGCTGAAGCAGGGTGCCAGCCTGGGCTACCTAATGAGATCCTTTCTCATATAAATAAATAAATAAATGTAACTGCTAAAATTATAAACCCTTAGAAGAACATATAAGAGTAAATCTTCATGGTTTTGCATTTGGAAATAAATTCTTAGCTATGACACCAAAGCACAAACAACAAAAGAAAAAATAGATAAATTGGGTTTCGTCAAAATTTTGAACTTCTGTGCATCAAAGGACACTATCAAAAGAGTGAAAAGAGCCAGGTGCCATGGGACACACCTGTAATCCCAGCAACTCAGGAGGCTGAGGAGGAGGATTGTGAGTTTGAAACATAAAAAATTTTAAAAAAGGGCCGGGCGTGGTGGCGCACGCCTGTAATCCTAGCGGCTCAGGAGGCAGAGGCGGGAGGATCGCAAGTTCGAGACCAGAGGTGGTCTGCATAACTTAGCAAGACCCTGTCTCAAAAAGTAAAAAAAAAAATGGTCTGAGGTGCAGCTCAGTGGTCCAGCATTTGCAGAGCATGCAGGCGCGAGGCCCTGGGCTCAACCCCCAGTACCACAAAAAAAAATAAATAAATAAAAGAAGCCAGGCGCGGTGGCGCACACCTATAATCCCAGTGGCTTGGGAGGCGGAGACAGGAGGATGGCAAGTTCAAGATCGGAGGCAGTCTGAGCTAATTTAGCGAGACCC
>VMDO01000243.1:121058-359949 GCA_007922755.1 Pedetes capensis | reverse complement strand
CTGGGATTTAGCTCAGTGGGTAGAGCGCTGCGCTGCAGTCTCTGAGGTCCCGAGTTCAATTCCCAGCACCGCAAAAATGGGAGAAGGGCCTGGCAATCCACTCCCAAGGCAATCCCGAAACAGTCAGCCATTGAAAACCCTATGAGGGTCGCTATGAGTCGGATACCGACTTGACGGCACCTAACAACAACAACAACATCCTCTACTTCCTTCTTCCTTCATCCTTTCTTTTCTCTTCTCCTCCCCTCCCTTCCCCTTCCTTTCATCCTTCCTCCCCTTCTTCCTTCCTTCTTCCTTTCCTGTAATAATAATAACTTGTAGCCAGGTGTGGTGGCACACGCCTATAATCCCAGCGGCTCAGGAGACAGAGGCAGGAGGATTCCAAGTTCAAGACCAGAGGCAGCCAGCGTATTAACAACAACAACAACAACAACAACAACAACAACAACAACAAAGAACAACTTGTGTTTTCCTAAAGGCTTCTAGTAATATTTTCTCCCACAAGTCAGCATATTACACCCAGATTCCTTCACATCTCATTCCAAAGTGTTAGTGGAAAAATAATCCAAATAAACAGGCAAACAGACAAACTGGATCATATATGCAGAAAAGGAAACAGGCTTTGGTAGAGAGATGCCTTTAGAAGGCCGTACTTCTGGTAGAAAGAGGCAGGCAGTGTAGACAGTCCATATCCTATCTCTACTGTGTGATTCTGATCCTGATTCATAAATTACTAAAGTGTATTCCTGAGAAATAAATATTTCACCAGCCAGTGACAGACTTATGAGCTAATTAAAATCTGAGCCCCAGAAGAAGAGGTGTCGTTAGTTCAGTTCACAGAATTGGAAAGTGCTGGGCTCTTCACTGACTCAGAGGCAGATGTTTACATATGTAAAGGAGGGGACTGGTTTAAGAACAACATTTGGTTTTGGGTGGAGGGAACTCTCTGATGAAGCTCAAGTACTTAAAGAAAACTAAAAGTGATAATATGGCAGGATTTCTCCTCAGGGGGAAGAGAAAATCAGTACTGCGTGGTGGTGGTTGTAAGCATGTGGTAGGGAGGTCAGAGTACCTGAGTTCAAATCCCAGCTTGGGCATTTGCCAGATGTGGGACTTTGGGTTAGTTGCTTAGTCTTTCTAAACCTCGGCATCCACATGTATACAGTGGGTGTAGAAATGGCATTTTACTCAAAGGACCTGGGCATAAAGCAAGATAATGCACGGAGGTCAGTAGCAGAGTGCCAGGAAAATAGTTGCTCAGCAAATGTTGCGTGACCATCACTAGCACCAACTGTTTCATCCACAAGAAGTCCTGTTTAAATGTCTGGTTGTCTGGTAAAAATCCACAACCTCTTGAATGCTAAGCAGTTCTCTAGCATGAAGTGTTTTGTTCCCTTAGAAAATAGAGATGATACTTTTTTGGGTCAGTTTTTATGTGCCAAATGGTGTTGTTGTTAGGGCCATCGAGTCAGGTTCAACTCATAGAGACCCTGTGCACAACAGAATGAAACACTCCCCAGTTCTGTGCCAGGCGCAAGACCTTACTTATGTTGAAGCCTATTGTTGTAGACGCCGTGTCAATCCATCTAATTGAGGATTTTCCTTTTTTTTCATTGGCCTGCCACTCTCACAAGCATGATGTCATTCCCCAGGGATTGGTTCCTCCTGACTACATGTCCGAAATACGTAAGACTTAGTCTAGCCATCCTTCCTTCCAAGGAGCACTCTGGTTGCACTTCTTCTAGGTCAGGGCTGCTACTTCTTTTTGCAGCCCATGGTCACAAGTAAGAGCATAACTAAGGCACGAATGAGGATTTTCCAGTGTTCTCTGTGTTATGTGCTCTTCAGACATGGGCTCTTGCATATTTGTCTCTATAGCCCTATAGAGGCTGGGTGAAATCTGGCACACCTTGTTAAGATGACCTATCTCAAAACAAAAATGGTTTGCAAGAATGTAAGCTCAAGGTCAAGCACCATATTAATCAGGGCCTTTGTGGTTGCAAGTGACAGAATCACAACTAACTTGAGTTCAGAAGGGAGAGTTTATTACTTACATGACTGCAAGGACTAGGAAAAGGCTGAGTCCAGCTGCACAAATGCACCTCTGAAATCAGCTTCTTTTCTGTTTCTTGGCTCAGATTTTCTCTCTTGACATGATCCTCTGGCAGGCCCTTCATGGATGGGAGAAGAGTTTCAAGTGATGCTGCCCCACTGGGCTTGTTTTCCATGAAACGGTCTGTCCTGCTGGAAGACAGATGTGAGCACCTCCTTCCTGAACATTCTAACCAATCCAAAACAAAACGAAGCTCCAAGGCTTTCTTTCAAATAATGGTTGTTGTTGTTAGGTGCCGTCCAGTGAGGTCTGACTCATAGCAACCCTATGTACAACAGAACGAAACACTCCTGGATTCTGTGCCAGGCACATGATCTTATTTATGTTTAAGCCCATTGTTGCAAACACTGTGTAGCATGCGCTAAATCCCAGACACTATTCTAAGTCATATATATATATATATATATATATATATATACTCATTTTTCCTGCAACCCTCAAAACAATCATGTAAAATAAGATTATATCTAATAACACTTTTAAATATAAATGTATCTGTATAACTCCATCAGTCCCATTTTAATTTTAAATTTAGATACAGAATGGTTGTGTTAGTGAGCTATTGCTGTATAACAAACTAGCCCCAAATTTAGTGGCTTACAAGAGTGACCATTTGTAGCTCTTTGTGTGTCTTCAGATGGCAGATCTGATGGGACTGTGATCCTCTTGGGTGACTTTGGCTGACCTGACTCCGTTCTCCATCATGTGTCCCTCTTATATTCTCAGCAGGACAACCTGGTTCTCATGGCATCGTAGAGAAATGACAGTCAGGCCACACACTTATGCAAACAAAACAGGAAAAGTGCACTATGCCATCTGAGGTGTATGCTTTCAATTGTATGTGGGCATTTATGCCCTACTCTTTCCACCAAAGCAGGTTACAATTCAATCTCAGCATTTGGGAAAGATCCTCTGTGATTTCATGGGAGGGTATCAATAGTCATATCACAAAAGACATTTATAAAAGCTAGGCTGAGGAATGGGAGGAGGAGGATTTGGTAATGACTCAATCTGCCCCAAGTTACTTTCATAGCAGGATTCAAAACACAAAAGTCTGGCTCCAAAGTCCAGGTACTTAACTGTTCCAGAGATCTTTATCTTCGTGTTGTTTTGATTAACTCAGAGTGGACGGTCACTGTACATCTGAATCATCATTTAAGCCAGGACAGTGAGGCATCCCCATTGCTCAAACCTGGGTCATGTCCATCCCTGAGACAAGAGGCGGGGTCAGCCTACCTGAACCATAGGTACCGGAAGTGGAATCAGTGCAGAAAGGAAAATTCTTTTCAGAAGTTGGAGTAATGAGTAGAGATCAGGCCACAAAAACAATGCGCAGCCACTGAGAGAGTGAAGATAAGTGAAGTGCAAGGGGAAGGCCGTATCTGCAGACGCTTGGATCACCCATGGGGAGATGCCATATCTGCTCCGTTTTCTGTGGGAGAAGATGGAGGACTTACAATCTGCTTTAAATGTGTGCATCTAGTGGATAGCTAGGTTATGGTAAGGGTGATGTGGTAAATAGGAAGAGACACTTTGTAGGAAAAGGGCAGAAATACCAAACCTCATGTGGGAGTAGCCCAGGAGACTTGTCTGCAGAGTATTTGAATACCCAGGGGCTAACACAACTCATGGGTGAGAAGAGACGTTTATTACACTTTGAAAAAACAGAGTGGATGGTTGGGGGAACGGGTGGGGGGTGAGTGGAATGATAGACTCGGGTAGAGTGAATGCATCTGTAGATGACAGGTCTCACTCAGTATCACTTTCTGCTTCCTGCCTTACATTGTGTTTGTGAGCATTGTGATTAGACAGCCACCCCTCTGCTTCTGCCTGAAGCTGGCCTCTGTGCCTTTGCCCGTTCAGCAAGTTCAGGCTTCCTCATTTTTGAAGATTCACCGTTTTGAAGCCAGTTGGGTAGCTGGGGTGCTTGTTTCCATCACGTGCCAATAACTCTGTGGTCAAGATCATGTTATCGCACACAGCATGTGCTGTGGTCATCGTCCTCTCACACTTAACAGTCTCTCAAAGTGAGTGTCATGGTCTCACTCACGGCAATGTCCCAACCCCTATCTCAGAGCCTGAACCGGAGAGAGTGTTTTAAATGATTGAATCATCCAGTCAGTGTGCATGCATTGTACATAGAAAAGAATATGTAGGCCCAGCCAGGCACAATGGCACATGTGTGCAATCACAGCTACTTGGGAGACTGAAACAGGAGGATTACAAGGTGGAGGCCACAGGTAGCCTGAGTAACTTAATGAGACCCTGTCTCAAAATAAAAACTGAAAAGGGAACTGGGGTTGCAACTCAGTGGCAGAGGGCTTGCAAAGTATGGGTGAGGCCCTGGGTTCAGCCCACCAGTACTACAAAATAAGAGTAGTAGTAGTAGTAGTAGTAGTAGTAGTGGTAGTGGTAGTGGTACTAGTAGTAATAAAAATATTGAGGCCCTATGATCTAGGTAGGTTTCGTAGCCAAGGACATTTCCTGTGTTCTTTCCCTTGGTAAATATAAGATTATGATCTTCTTTTAAAACTATCAAAAATAGGCAGTGTTCTGGAAGCCTATTCCTGAGAAAATTTTCTGCTTTGAATCCTATGCTCAAGTTTTGTCAGGGCATGTTTTAAAAGTGGGAGAAAGCTAGAATGAGGGCCAAGAAAAATATCTGTCTTCTCATCTCATTAATAATCAGACAGATAATTCTAAGGTGCCAAAAAAAGAGGGGACCAAGAGGCCAAAATTACCTTCTTCAAATTTATGATCAGTCCTGTATAGAAAAGACACATTACGCATAAACAGGAGTCATTGGTTGTCTTGTTTTGGATGAGCTGTATATTTTAAAAGTTAGAACTTTGTGACTTGAAATTGTCCTTTTTATCCTGAGAGTAACTGCTCCTGCTTAGACAATGCCGGCTTTTCTTTCAAGGCCTGGCTGGGCACTTTCTGTCTATGGTTTCTGCTTAGAAGGGTTTTATAGCCTCCCTTGATGGTGGAGGAGAGTCACACTAAGAGGGGTGCAGGGATCCACTGGCAACTGCACAGCTGGCCCATGGTGGGAGCTGGGGTTTGAACCAGGGTTGTTGGAGTTGGAGCACTGAGATCATTCCTGGGTGCAGTCGCTCCCGCAGACAGCTCAGCCCAGGCGAAACCAGTGGACCCTCCTTTGTAGCCAGCCAGCCAGCCAAGGGCGCCTTGTGCCTCTTGCAGAGGCTCTTGTGCAAATGAGGAGTCTAGCTGCTTTGTAGGAGCTTCCTTTAGGTGACAGGTGGTCCTGTGCATGCAGTTAAAATCTCCCCACTCTAAGCATCCAAACGGCATAACTGTGAGAGGTCTGCATCTCATTTCTAGAGATGAGGGTCTGTCTTCACAATATCTTAGGGAGGTTTGTCCCCTCCTGCACTTTAGAACCATCTGGGGAGCTTTCAAAGCAACTGATGGCTGGCACAGCCGTGGTCACAGCAGCATTAGTCACAACAGCCAAGAGGTGCTAGCAACAAGATGTTCATTGGTGAATGAAAGGATAAAGTAAATATGGTCTAGACATACAAGGGAATATTGTGCAGCCTTAAGAAAAACATCCTGCCATGGGCTGCAGGACTGGGATTTAGCTCAGTTGGTAGAGCACTACTCTACAATCTCTGAGGTCCCGGGTTCGATTCTCAGCACTGCAAAAATGGGAAAAAAGAAGTGGCAATCCACTCCCAAGATAGTGCTGAAACAATCAGCCATTGAAAACCCTATGAGGGTCACAATGAGTTGAGTTGGACCATGGGCTGCAACATGAAAGTCCTTTGAGGCCATCATGCTCAGTGAAATAACCCACTTACAAAAAGATAGATACTGCATGATGCCAGTTATATGAGCGATTAGAGGTAGCTGCACTCTTAGGGACAAAAATAAAAATTCCATGAGCAGCCCCCTTCACGCAAAGCATGCTGCCTCACGGTGACATGACAGGTTCCCTCACAGGGAAGCTGTACCCATTTTGCATAGGATATACTTTTTGTCCTTGTGGTTCCAATGAACCTGCGGACTAGAATTAGAGAATAAACCATTTGCTCTCTGGTGCCCTGATGTTTTCTTGATTCTCAGAAGTGACCTCATTACTGCAAAACTGGATTTGGATAGGGTGATTTATATGCAGGCAAAGTGCAGTTTTTAATACCAGAATTAATGACCTAGAAAAACAATTTTAGGATCAGATTCTCAAGGTTTTGGAAAAAAAGAGAGACTATATAATTTTTAAAATTATATTCAACATCATTAGAGAAATTTATATTTTGGGCAATTTTTTTTTCTTTTTTTGTACACAAGCCAGAGAGGTGAAATGTGAGCTGCTTTGGCTGTTAGGGTCTTCAGCAGGTGGCCTGTCTGTGGATGGGGGCATTCAGTATGGGTTGGACATCCAGGGTAATGAAGATCATTCCAATGTTCCTAGTTCCCTTTCAAAAAAGAAGTAGTTAAATTGATTCAATCGCGCTGGAATAAAAGCAGGCTGTTTAAAGGAATTTTAGTCCTTTTAGCAGCTTTTGTTGCAATAAACAAAGAATCAATGACAAAAGAGAAAGGAGAAGGCAGCAAACTCCCCTTATCTCTGCTGAGAGCAGAAGAGATAGATATGATTAATACCAAAGAAACCTTCCATTTTATTCATAGAATAAAGATATAATTTTAAAGCTTATTTACATGTGGTGGAAGGCAAAGAGAAAATAACAGACTGTTTATTTTAAAAAATGACATTTATTTGAGTTGTACTTACATTTTCAATAGACATATAATAGCACATCATTAAGAAAAGTAATAATTGATCTGCCAGGGGAAGAAAAAAGAATAATGGCCGCCAGGCCTTCTTTCTGTCACTTCACTTGTACTCCAAAACGTACTGTTCATTTTGAAGCATCAAGGCTAATCCAAAAAATATACAGCTAAACAGAAAAACAACATCAGTTCCACATATGAATACATGATATGCTACTTGATCCGTCATTATACCTGTCAGGCTGATAACTTTAGGCTCTGCGGCATTCAATTCTAAGCCTGGCAATATTTGAAGTCTGATATTGTGCTTCAGTAAATTTAATACATGGGCCTCAGTAATGGAGGGAATCGCGTTAGCACTTGGCAGTTTGTTATGCTGTATAAAATTGACTGCCCTGCAAATACAATAGTGATCATAAAAACGGTGGTCAGCAGAGAGGGGCCTAATGCATTTCTTGAGGTTTCAGCAGAGGTCCAGAGGAAATTTATTGAGATTTTTGCCATTTGGCTGATGATCAATAGAGCCGTGCTAATAATTTGTTGTAAAGACGTTCTCCAGGGATATGACATTTTGCCGAGAAACTTTGGAAATTCAGAAAGTAGACTAAGTGATGATTCTGCCCTCGTCTATATAACCGTCAAAGACTTTAACATCACTCGGGAGGAGGATTTATAGTGATGCTGATTACTTCTTCTGGCGCCCAGGATGTGATGCATTCAATTATTGATATGTTTTCATGCATTTTCTAGGTTGGACTCACAATCATTTGAACGTATTGCTGTTTTCAGCCCAGGGTTTTGTGATAGGTTTGCTTTCAATTCCATTCACAGGTTCCAAATTGCCAGCCTATTTTCTTAATTATGCCATCGATTCTTGTACTCCCTGGACCACGAAATGGTCTTCTGTGCAGAAAAGGGAAGAATTCTTGTTAGGCTTCACTCGCATCGGCAGAGCGCGCACAGAGATCCCGGCAGTGAAAACCAAGGCTGTTGTAGTGAGGCCGCTGGTGCTGTTGGAGATGATTCTCCTATGCCACACAAAATTTGCAAATGGGCTTCGGAGTTAATGTTAAACGAATATGTGATGTGCAAATAGCATTTCTGATGGCTACGGTTTTAATGCACAGATGTCAGGGGACCTGTTAAATCACCATGAAGCAGCATCCTCTCGCTTTATGGTAGTTGTCGTTGGATTTATCTATGTTTTTCAATTTTGATTAGCTGCATTCCAAGAGAGATGACTTATCTGATCTTTAAAAAGTGAGCTTTCTCTGCTGACGAGAAGATATCACACTGGAAAAAAGGAAAAAAAAAAAAGAAGGCCAAATAAAGATTTCAGAACTTTGCACTTGATAATGGAGATGTTCTATAAGCTCATTTGAATGTCTGTAAGCATGTTAAAAGAAGTTTCCCTTTCAATTCTTATTTGTTTCCCTGACTACTACATTGCTGTCTTTCCTCATCCTATTTCATTAACCTGACCAATTAAGTTGCAGCCTGTTCTCCTAAGGAATGTTGCTGTGGCTACTATTGGATCAAAATGATAAAGCAACTCTGCTGTGTGCATAGGTTTACAGACAGTCCGGATTACTTGCAGGCACTTGCAGATTTGTCAGCGTCCTGCAGAATCAACACGGAGACTAGGCACAGCAGAACAATTTACTTCCAATGAGCATACACAAAGTAAGATTTATGACTCTGCATCTCCGATGACATTTCTTCCATTGTTACTGAGCTATAGCAAATTAAAGAGATCTGTGAATACTAAGGGGTGTATTTTTGTAATGAGGGAAAAAGAGACAGAGCAGTAAGAAGATAATTAAGGTAACAACTTGTGAAAAATTAAAGTGTTTCCGTCTTTCATTTTTGAATCTCTGAGCATAAACTTTGTAGTTGTTAATTTAATTGCCGCTGTTCACTGCCTCCCTGAAGAATATTGAGGATTAATCATCTGGCTCATTCCAGCAAGAGATAAGGCCTAAGTGAATTGAAATTTTACCAATTTAACCCTGTCTTCCTCCTAATATGACGTGATTAACATTTTTCAATTAACAACATGTAATTATTCTGGAGGCCTCGCTGTACTTAGTTTTGACCGTACATTTGCCTTTTCAGATAGTTTGGATCTAGAATAATTTGAAGGCAGCTCCATTCGTTCTGCTGTGTGTTTGGCACACTAGTTCATCTGCATTATGCCTTTGGCATTGCCCGTTGGTCTGAAATAAGCATCCAGAACATGTGCACATATGTTTGCCAGGTACATTTTCTGTAAAGTGCAGCAGTGTTCAGGGAGGCTGGAAGGAGGGGCGTATGGTATCCTCAGAGCAGCATTTGTGCCTGAGCTGAGAAAAAGCCATCTTCAAGCTGAGAATGTTAGAAGCAAAGGCCTCTGGAAGTGGTTTTCCCAGTCTATAGGATGACCTCCAGGGTCAAGACAGATTGGCATCTCCAAGGAATAAAATCAAAGCAAGTCCCTTTTCCCTGACCAATTTGATAGCCGGCAGCCACAGCAGCTATTTCAAATATCAATTCATTAAAATTAAGTAAAATTCTTCATTCAGGTTCTCATTCCCACCAGCCGCATTTCAAAGGCTCAATGGCCCCATGTGACTGGCGGCCACCATCTTGGGCAGGGAAGACAGAACTTCCCATCATCACAGGAAGTTCCATTGGCCAGTGCCAAACAAGAGCATAGTCCTCAGGTGGGTGAGTGGTTAGTACTAATCATGGAATCCTAAATTCTGGTATGGTCATGGGGTGTCCCCAGGACTAGAGAGGTTAACACTACAAAGGCTTATTTTTCTCACCCACACAAGTCCATTGTGGCCCTGGGCAGAAGGGGAAGAATTAGCTGGACAGTCATGCTATGGTCTGTACTCTTCTTTTTCTGTCCATTAGCCAGACACTGGTCACAGATGGCCTGCATCCCTGTAGAAGAATTTAGATATCCATCGTCCATAGGCCAATTGAACACTATCCTATTTTTGGCAGCAAATGCTGTTATTATCCATCTTCTATCTGTGAATCTAAGACTGTGAAAGGTTAAATAATGTGTTCAAGGTTGAATAGTTAGACTGGTGGCACCAGGCTTGAGGTACATCTCAGCTGAGCTGCAGAGTCTAATCTTTATTCAGCTATGCTGACTCATTTGGTACTCATCAGAAGTCACCAGAGGCTCCCTGGCTTTAGAAAACCCACTCTTTCCACCACAAAGAACGTTAAGGATCCTCAGATCCAATGTACTTGCTTGGCTAGAAGCCTGATATACGACCACAGGAATGTAAACCAAAGGGCCAATAATGCCAACCACTCGCAGGTGGCACCGTAGAAAATTCTCTGCAAAGATTTAACATAGAAGTGCTCAAAGGTTAAGGATTTATTTCATCTTCAAATTTATATCTACTGGCTCACAAAATTCTTAAATAACTTCAGCTCATTTCCATTCAGCACCTATTTTTTTGCCAGATGTTCTTCTAAGTGTTTAGCTTGATATACATTGTTGATGTTGTTAAGTGCCGTTGAGTTAGGTCCCACTTATAGTGACCCTCATAGGGTTTTCAGTGGCTGATTGTTTTTGCATTGCTTTGGAAGTGGATTGCTGTGTTCTTCTTCCATTTTTGTGGTACTGGGGATCCAACCTTGGTCCTCAGAGAGTGCAGAGTAGCACTCTACCCACTTAACTAGCTAAACTCAGCCCTGATATACATTACCTAATTTATTACTCAAAATATCCCCTCTTGTTGTTGTTAGGTGCCATTGAGTCGGATCTGACTCATGGCAACCCTCATAAGGTTTTCAATGGCTGATTGTTTCAGGATTGCTTAAGACGTGGATTGCCATATCCTTCCCCTATCCCAATGAGGTAGGTAGCTGCTATGTGAATGGTTGTACAGGTCAGAAATTGGAGGTAGAGATCAAATAACTTGTCTGAGGTTACCCAGCAGAAGAGCTGGAATTTTGACCAGGTCATACTCACAAGAGCAAACCAATGCTTGGAGGGAAGGTTGACTCAGAACTGAAGTAGATGAGGCAGTGGAGGGGAAGTGCTATGGACTGAAACAGGATAATCAAATAAGGTGGATCTAAAACTTGAGAAGTGGGGACCAGACTCTGCGAAGAGGTTGGAGAAATCGGTCCACAAAGGCACGAGATATAGTAAGACAGCTGAGACAGAGTGGAAATAACTGGGAAAGAGTGTAAGAGGCTACATCTGAGATATTGTGGTAATGAAACTTAGGTAACCGGCCAAGAGTCTCAATGTCAGACAGTCTTCTGTAAATCTTGACTTTTGCCCTCCCTGGCATAGGCAGTTGCATAACCTACCCGGGACAACATTTCCTTATTGACGATGCACAGGCAAAGAGGCCCACAGAGTCGGATCCTCAGAAGGATTAAAGAGGAGACCAGGAGTGGGCATCTGTGCCCACAAACCCAGTTTTGCCATAAGGAACTCATGTCTGCATTGGTTTGAAGCAAGGTTAATTTCATCCACGTCTGGAGTTCTACTTTGTGGTCAGGAAGTGTCACCTTGAGGGCAGAGGGCAGACACTGATCATGGCAGAGGCCATGACCCCTGATCATGTCCCGGAGACCTCGGCCACATTTCTCAGGCTGCATGCTTGACACTCTGGATATTTATTTGAAATTGAGATCTGGCACCCACTCCCCCTGGGAGGTCTCTGCTGTTTTTTATGCTTATAGACTTTGATCCTCTTAATGATGTCTGGCAACTTTAAAAATATTATTATTATTATTATTATTATTATTATTATTATTATTATTGCAGTTCTTTGGGGTTGAACCAGGGCCTTGCACATGCTAGGCAAGTGGTCTACCACTGATCTATGCCCCCAGCCCCTTTATTTCTTCCTTTTTATTTTGAGGCAGGGTTTCCCTAGGTTGTCCAGGCTGCCTCTCACCTCAAACGTGAGATCCTTTTGCCTTAGCCTCTCTAGTCACGGTGATTACAGGTGTCCTCCAGCGCACCCAGCTTGGGAATTTCCTCTGTACTCTAGAATCTCATTCATAGTAATTCTCCTTGTCCCCTTCTCCCTCTCCCTTTCCTTCTCCTTCTCCTTCTCCCTCCCTCCCTCCCTCCCTCTTTTAGTCCTCTTTCCTTCTTTCTACTTCTGTTAAAGCCACCCCACCCTCTCCATCTGCACCTTTCACCATGGCAACCGCACCTGGCTTCAGGGAGCACAGGCTTCTGACAGGCAGCCTTCGCTTTCTCACCTGTTGCCCCCATCCCTCCATCTGCTCCCTCCCCTCCTTTCCTCCAAGCCAGAGTCAAAGGAGGCCCTGCCTGCCTTTCTCACTGAAGAAAGAGGAAGAAATGCAAGGAGAAAAGTTGTTGTTGTTTGTTAGGTGCCCTCGAGTCGACGTCCGACTCATAGCGACCCTCATAAGGTTTTCAATGGCTGACTGTTTCAGGATTGCCTTGGGAGTGGATTGCCAGGCCCCTTCTCCCATTTTTGCGGTGCTGGGAATTGAACTCGGGACCTCAGAGACTGCAGCGCAGCACTCTACCCACTGAGCTAAATCCCAGCCCAAGGAGAAAAGTAGGAGAAGCTAAATAGCCCCAAAGAGCTTACAGCCAGGTGTGCAACATGCTTCTCACAGTGCCTGGCACATCGTATGTGCCCAGAGAAAAGTCAGCTTCGCTTCTATGACTCCTGTTTTCACCGGCTGTGGTTAGGAAAGGAAGAGAAGCAAGAACCAACTGTGGTCAGATCTACCTTGGAGGGCCAGGCAGAGGGAAGGGGAGGATCCAAGAATGTGGATTGACAGGATTTGACAGTGAGAAGTTCTCTGATGTCCTTTCATGGGCTGTTTCAGCTGAACATGAGCAAGACGTGCGTGTCCCCATGTTAAGGAGGCAGAGACTCCAAGGGTGAGCTTGTCAATGCTTTGCAGAGGAAGAGAAAGAGGAGCAGAGGTGAGTTTTAGTTGCCAACTAGACATCCAGGTGGCCATGGCACAGGGGTGGACCACTTGGTGGATCAGGGCTGCCTGGACAGTGGGGGTGGGCATAGAGGCAGAGCACACTGTCCCCGTGTTGGTTTCTGGCTGTGTTCCCCTCTGCCTGGAACTTCTCTGCCTCTCTGCCTCCACCTCCATGTTTTGAATGGCGACTTCCTTCTCCTTTTCATGTCATTGTTAGGTGCCATCAAGTTGGGTCAGACTCATGGCGATCATCATAGGGTTTTCAGTGGCTGATTGTTTGGGGAGTGGGTGGCCAGGTCTTTCTCCTGCTTTTGCAGTAGTGACGATCAAACCCAGGGTCTCCCAGAGCACAGAGTAGTACTCTACCAATTAAGCTAAACCTCAGCCAACAGAATGAAACACTCCCCGACGTGGAGCCATGCCCGGTGCTCTGCCAGTGCTTCTCTGCTGCTCATAGGGTTTTCAATGGCTGATTGTTTCCAGCTTGTTTCAGGGGCTGCCAGGTACTTTTCCTGCTTTTGCATTACTGGGGCTCTAACCCAGGGCCCCAGAGGGCACAGAGCAGGACTCTACCAACTGAGCTACACCCCAGCGCGCCCCCCCCCCCGTCATTTTCATACCCTATCTTAAATATTGCCTGTAGCCATACACTGTGGCATCTGTTTTCATCAGATCTTCGAAGCTAAGCAGGGTTGGGCCTGGTAAGTCCTTGCATGGGAGACTGCCTGGGAATACCAGGTGCTGTAGGCTTGGAAGAAAGACCTGGCAACTCACTCCCAAACAACAACCAGCCATTGAAAACCCTATGAAGAACAGAGAAGCACTGACAATAGTGTTTAGCCTGTTGTATATAGGGTCACTATGAGTTGGACATCACTCAATGGCATCTAATAACAGTAATCTTAAATATCACCTCCTTTTTACCTTCTCTTTGTCGTCTCTCCTGACCATCCCCTCCCCTTGACTCTATATTACAGAAGCCTCTCCATTTTCCGTGAGCCCTTATGTCAATTTGCAATTACATATTTATCGCAGTGTTGTCTGTCTTCCTAAATAGACGGTTTGTTGATAGAGACCCAGGACCCGACACTTAGTTTGGCTTTAATAAATCTTTTTAGAAATGTGAATGAATACATATATGAATGAACTTGAAAGCACCCTGTTCTAGCTCTGTGTGAATGAACAAACGTCTGTGGCTCGTTTCTAAGGCTATACATTGTCAATATCTGAATCAACAGTCCTGTCTAGAACCCCTAAAGCAGAACTTCTCAAAGTGATAACCCGGGACAACAATGATTGAAATTGGGGGTGGGAGATGGTGGTGAGAACCAGAAAATATTTATAAGGACTGCAGCACTCAGCTGCCAATGCTCCCAGTTTTCTTTGGGTGCTCACAAGGGGTTTCAAAGACCCTCATGTTGGGCTTTTCCAAGCACGGGGTTCTGTGACCTTCTTGAGTGAAATGATTCCATAAGTAATTGGCTTTTCCGGGAGGAGTTCAAGTGTGAGTTCTTGGGTGCAGAGCCTGAGGTAAGAGTGGGAGAGGAAAGGAGAGCGGGAGGTTGAAGGTAGGCGGGAAGGACAGCGACCGCCTCCTCCTGCCCACACATCCATACTGGGAAGCCACGCTCCACAGACCCCAGGATCTCCAGGTGGCTTCTGAGCCATGAGTCATCTCCCCTAAGGAGGCTCCGGGTTTATCACCGTGGTGCGTCTAGACTTGCAGTCAGCTGGGCACAGAGTAGGAGGATCCTGAGAAAAGACCAGGAAATGATGGGTGGGTGGTGGTGCTGGGCTTAGATGGCTTCCTGCCTTTCATCTCCTGGGGACTCAGAGGGTTTTCAGGTCATCAACTCCCAGCCAAGATTTATTCATTTCGGAGAGCCCATGGGATGCCAGACACAGTGCTTGGTTCTGGGAATATAATGCTAACAGAGACCAGGGGGACCCCTTCTCTGCTGGACCTTAGAATGCATCGTGGGCGACAGTGAGGACCCCTCATCAGATGATTATTTAATAAAAGCCGAGAGAGATGATATGGTAGAAGAAATATGAAGGATTCAGTAGTACCTTAAAGCATACAAATGTGATTTTGGTAGAGGGAGTCGATGATCGTTGCTTTCTTGTGGAAGGGAGAGGGGGTTTGTGTCTCCCCACACCAGATGAAGGACCACATATTAATAAGCATGTTAATATCATTTGTACTTCGGATGAATTAAACTGACCTAACTTCAGCATTTCCTAGTGCTCGCAGGAGACAATAGCCTGAGTGCTTATGGTCTGCAGTAGTCTTAGCAGATCCCTCCTGGCCTTTCCTTGGACATCAAGTCCATGACCAACCACCAACCCATTTCCCCGTCTCCATCCTCTTTCCACCAGCCTCATCACAGCCACTGCCATGTCTTACCTGGTGGCCGTTCTGGCCTAGCCTTCCACTTGGACACCTTGCTTCTGTTCTCGTGCCTTGCCTCTTGTTCTCGATGCAGCAGCCCAGGGTGACCCTTCAAAGTCATAACCTTTTCATTGATATAACAACACACCCGGGGCCGGCTTCTCATGAAGGAAAGAGGTTTATTTACCTCACTGTCTGGGAGGCTCCAGGGCTTGGTGCTGGCACCAGATCAAAGCTGGCGAGGGCTCTCTCAGCTGCCTCACAGCAGGGAGGATGTCAAGAGAGGAAGCATGGGTGGGAAGAGAAGTCACATCTTGAACCAGGAAGCCAAAGAGCTGGGGTGGGGCCAACGCCATGCTTTCACAAGAACACTTTCAGAAGAACCACCTGGGACTCCACAAGAACCCCCTCAGTCCCTTCCACGGACGTGCCCACACCTGATCAAGGACCTCCACTGGGTCTGTCTCAGGGAGATCCATACCACCTCAACACTGCTGCCCTGGCATCCAGCTGACAACAATGAGCCTTTGGGGTGCCGTCCCCTGCCCTCCCTCCACCACCCTGTGGAAAGCATCAGTGGATTTCTGTGCTGTCAAGGAAATGTCCAGACTTCCGATCAGGGTCCACAAGGCAAGATCCCTGGGCTCCTCTTTGACCTCATTTTTCCAGCTCCAGTTCTCTGGGCTGTGCTGGCTCCCTGGCAGCTCCTAGAACATTGCAAGATCTCGTTCTACCCCTGAGCGTTTGCACTTGCTGTTTCCGGCACTGTTCTTTATGTGTCTGGCTCACTCTCAGCATTTGGTCTCTACCACAATATTATTTCTCATTGGTGCTGTCCCTTCTCTGCTTACCTTCCCTTCAGTTGATCAGAGCACTTTGCTCCCTAGCGCTGTAATCGTCTATTATCGTGTTTGCATATGGTGTCTCAGTTATCTGCCTCCTCCACGGAGCCTGCTGCATTGGAGCAGGACACCCCGATTGTCTGGTGCGTCCCATTCCCAATGACTTGCACCATTTTAGACACACAGGCTTGCTTAGAAAATGGTGTGGAATGAATCAATGATGGAAAGAAAACGGCTCAACCTTGAGTGATTTTCCTCGTATCTTTCTTCTGTTCCTTTCTCAATATCACCCGTGGATACATCTGGAGAGGATTTTTTCTTTGGGCATACATTTCAACCTATGATATAGCTGGCTTCTGACCCTTGAGATAAAACTCCGAATTTGGAAGTGGGTGGCTGAGAGTGCTTTAGGAAAGGGAAAATTTGTCATTAGTATCATTGTTTATGTGTCTAGTGTCCTTCATATTTTTTCCTTTTATATAGCATTTGACATTTGCAAAATGTTTTCCATTTATTTTTATGTAGGGGAAAGCAAAAGCTCTTTTTTTGTGAAGTGAGCATAAAGTCAAAGCATCTGATTCAGGGTGATACTTGCAGTCGCTTCTTTTGTGTTTTGGCTGGGGCAGAAGCAGGGAATAAACAGAGGGAAAGATAGAAAGATGAAGAGGGGGAGGAAAGGAAAGAAGGGAAAGAGGAAGGAAGGAAGGGAGAGGGAGGGAAGGAAGGGAGAGGGAGGGAAGGAGGGAGAGAGGGAGGGAGGGAAGGAAAGAAGAAAATAAGGGAAGGAAAGAAAGAAGGAAGGAAGCAGGGAGGAAAGGAGAGAAGGAAAGAAAGAGGGAAGGAAGGAAAGGAAAGAAAATAAAAGGAAAGGAAGGATGTAGCATTGAGCTGTATTTCAACCCATCTACTCCTGACCCAGCTCTCAGGACTGAGCCAGTCTAGAAGGTGGAAAAATTAAACGACCCAAGGAAATATGAAATGGTGTGGGGTGTGAAGTTTCTTTATTAGTCAATTTAAAATAAAATGTGGCTCAGTAATTTAGAATGTGTCTGGAGTCAAGCAGAAAATTAGCCATATTCTCATAGCCTCCCCCTCCCCTGAAGGCAGCAGAAGAATCAATAAAAATAAAAATAACAGTACCTTGTATTTATGGGGTAGATTTCTCCCAGAGCTTCTTCTCACTCACCCTTTTTATCTCTTCTGTGTCCTTGGAGGGGCACAGACTCCAAGCTCCTGGGAGCCCAGGTCTCTGCAGACCTCATCCTCACAGCTTCTGGGAAGCCCTTTCCTTAATCAGATGCTTATTCATTTGCCCACCTGTGCGTTTCCATTATTTAGCAGTCTTTATGGAGCATCAATTATGGATCAGGTACTGTGATAATCTGGGAGAGCAAGCACAGAACAGCAACCCCCCTGTGGGATTTTACACGGTAATGTTTGTTCGCAGACTTTGGAACAATTCTGTTAGGTTTTCCTGCCCACAGATCCTGGCTTTCTTTAAAGTACAATAATGACATCAGAACATTCGTAGTTTTGTTCCTGTGAGCCTTTTGGTGGCTCATAAGGCTGAGTTCAGGGTTGAGGTGTCTATACATTTTCTCCTTTTGGGGAAAAAGTCTGCGTAGGGTTTGTCCCTGCTGAGGATACCAAATAAATCTCTCTTGAGCTTGTGAAGATGATGGTCTTAGGAAAGACAGGGATAAACTGCTTTTCATCTTGAAGGTGTCCTCATTTTGAGGGTCTCAGAATCCTTTGAATGTCAAAGGGATGGATATATAAGCACAGCTACCCCATTCTGTCCCATTGCTTAGCATTTACAATTTCTGATACTCGTTCTTGTGCCTGATTGGTGGTTACCAGGTGAAAAGCTCCCAGTATGGAAGAATCTAGAGCTCTTTGCAGATTCCACATGTGGACATTTAGGGGTGCAGGGAGAGCCCTTCTTGGAGCCTCCTCTCAGTGATGACGTCACCCCATGTGCCACAGCAGTGACCATGTGCTCACCTCCACTTCCTGTATAACCACTTGCCTCATACGCTGCCACAGTTTGACGACCTGACTTGGAGCTGAGAGAGCTATGATTAAAACTCCTTATTCCTCTCTTCTCCTACCAAGTTCCAATGGGGCAAAAATGAGTTTTCAAATGATTTCTGCCTGTGTAAGCACATCCCTATGAGCGAGCAGCAGCAGCAGAGGATAGTGTATGTCCCAGGCTGAACCCCAGGTCCTAGTTCAAGCCTCTTCCTCATTTCCCATGAGACCGAGCCTAAGACCCCATGTGGTCCTGCAAATGTCAAGTACTGAAATTCCACATTTCTCTGGCACTAAAAATGACAGCTGAGCTCACTTGTAATACATTTCCCCTTTGAAAATGTGCCTGAAGTGATAGTATTTCCTGGGCCAAGGCAGAGAGGGAGTGCAGTGACAGTGTACCTAGCTGAACTCCTGAGCCGCTCACCTCCCTACCAGCTCTTTTATCCCCACCAAGGTCCATTCACAAGTGAGCATGAACAAACGCTGCCCTCAGCTTTCTGGAACTCGAGAGAGCTATGTTGCATAGGCCATCAAGGTTGGCTGGTGTATTTCTTTCCAGTCCTCTTGAACTCCTCATTGAAACAAAGCAACATTAAGTAATATACTGATGACAAAAACCATATTCTCTATCGCTCCAGAAACTCTGAAACTGGCCATTGGCATAAAAACAACGATGCCATTTTCCACCCCTCGGTTGGTTACTACGTTGTGTGCATTTGGCTGTATCAGGGTTCTTCTTTAAAGATGGCGCCAAGACTTTCACTGTGATGGAGGTGACACATATTCCATACAACATGGTATTCCACTGATTTGCCAGCCAGGAGCTATGTAGTGGGTATTGCTGAAGCCGCAGTGCCTCTCCTTGAGATTTCGTCCTGCTCCCTCTCCTTGCCTCTGCCTCGCTGTGGAGCTGTGGGTGATTGATCACCTTGTTTGTTTCTGAGGAGGAATCCTATGCAACAGCATTCAGAGTTTGACAGCACACGAGAAGGACATAGACTCAGTCACATGGTAGATGGTATCCACAGGAGTAATTATTGGAATAAGGGGAGGCGAAAGGTTCAACACGGGCTGGGATTTAGCTCAGCAGGTAGGGCACTGCACCACATTCTCTGAGGACTCAGGTTTGATCCCTAGCACCACAAAAACAGGAACAGGATATGGCAATCCACTCCCAAAGCAATCCTATAAAACAATCAGCCACTGGAAACCCTTTGAGGGCTGCTGTGAGTTGGACCCAACTGGAGAGCACCTAATAACAACAAAGGTCTGATCAGGAGCCATAGCAGCAGGGGATATTGGTCTAAGGGGCTTTCCAGGGAACAATTGCCAATTGAACACCTTGCAGTCATGTGGGTGACAGCCAGGGTTGGGAGCTACCACTGCAAGGTCAGAGGTCAAATGCAAAGGATTCTCTTTAGCAGATGGCCAAAAATGGATAAACCGATCAAATCCAGGCTCTCAGAAATGACGCACAATTAGCTAAGAGAAATCCAAACAAAAAAATAAATAAATAAAGAGGAAACAGAAACCACCAAGCAAAACCAGACATGCTGTTTCTCATCTATAACTCCTGGTATTCAGATCTTTAGACCTTGCAGTGCCCGAGGTCTGTCGGACCAACAGCTATGGAAACAGAGCTTTGACACAGATGGCTAAAGTTTAGAGACACCATGGATTTTGTCACCAGGGGAGTTTTCCTTTTAATACTGATTACAAGGAGAGTCTTAGAAGGCTGATTTCAGCAGTTACGCGGGCCACTACAGAATTAGGTTTTTGCATTAACCTATACTTCACCCTCTTTTTATTTTCACCTTGTCTGAGAGTCCTCTGCACATTTAAAGCCTGTTTTCCTGTGCATAGCTCTACCTCAGACCCCTTTTATACAACAGGAGGATGCTGTGTGTATTTCATGTTTTAAGGCTGTGGTGCTCTGTTCCCTGAGCAGAGAATACACTTGTTTGATGGAGAGCAGATTTTCCAAGTTTGATTTTCTAACGATTCACCTTTCCCTTGTACTTGTGATAAATTCCAGTTGTATAGTTTAACTGGTCATTGAATAGATATGCTGTTCTGCTGTCTACAGTTTTAACATGCTTCAATGATCTCAAAATGAGGCAATCGTTTGAGCAGAAACCCAGGGAGGCCTGGAGGCAGAGCCTGCCTGAGACGGATCCTGAGCTCCACAGCCCCAGGCACTTGCTGCAGACAGACTCTGAGTACGTTTGTAGCAGAGTGACCCTCGGGTCACTTTCCCCATTCCCCCTCCAGCTCACAGGTAGACAGTCAGGTGACTCTGCAAGTACTTAGTAAAAGGTCAGTCCGCTGCTGTTTGTTTGGAGGAGACAGGAAGATAGACAAACCTGGAGCCATATTGTTTTTCAATTTCCTGGATTGCTTTAAGGGGTGGGGGTCTTCTGGTCCACCAACCCTGCGCTTGTTCTTTTTTTTTTTCTGAAAGATCCCCTTCCTTGGAGTGGGAGATAATCTTAGAAAACTCAACTTTATATATAAAAAGAAGAGAAACAAATATTGGAATTAATTTCTAGTGCTCCCTCCCCAAATCTCTGTAATTTTTTTTTAAATTTGGTGCTAGGGTGTCTGGATTTCCCAGGACTGCTGTTGTGTGAATGTTGGCCTGCTAAGTAATTCACGTGGCTCAAGATGCAGGGTAAAGGATCAAGCTTTTGGTTTTATCTCCAGAGATCATAAAAATGCAGGTGTTGATTTCCTGCCCCATACCTATGGTGGAGTCTTTGGTTGGCACCACCTCTGTCTGTTGCATGGATTGGTGCCCGTTCCCTATGCTTCTCTTCTTCCCCAACCACGCCTCTCCACCCCCTTCTGCCTGGGCAGACCTAGCAATATCTTTCTTCAGCTAAGTCTGGTTGTGTTACTTTCCATCGCAGACTCCTCAAAGGTTCCCCACCTCCCTCTGCAGGGAGCAGGTGGTCCCTCTACAGCCCCTACTCACCTCTGGTCTCCACTGCATCAAGTGACTCCTTATTCTCAAAGTATGCCATGTTTGTTTGTTTGTTTGTTTTAATACCTATACTTTTGCACATGGTGTTTCCTCAACCAGGTCCTTCTCGACCTCTGTTCTGCCTCATGGCTCCCCCTCACTTTGTCATTTAAAAAATCCAGCAGAGATTCTAATTCTTAGGGGAAGCTGTTGGTGGACCTCCTGCCTCTGGCCAGGCTCCCTGTCTCTGCTTCCCTCCTCTGCTGTGTTTGCTCCAATCACAGGACTTCATGGTCCATTGATGTTTCCTATCGCTAGCTTCCTTCTGTCAGAACATGCACACCTTAAGGACAAGGATATGTTTTATTTACCTAGTGTCTGGCAACAATTTAAATGCAAGCAGTGGAAGAGACATCCCCTATACTTGGCTATGTCCCTTAACTCTTTCTGAGCCTCTCTTTTCTTCCCCTCCCCTCCCTTCCCTTCCCTTCCTTTGCCTTTCCTTTCCCTTGCCTTCTGTTCCTTTTTTAAATTTTCTTTTCTTCCCTTGTCTTCCCTACCCTTCCCTTTCCTTATGTGGTCTTCATCATGTATACATTACACTAGGCCCAACTTTATCCTGTGATTTGAGATTATTTGTTAATATCATAAACCTAAATTGCTCCCTAAGCTATATTTAAGAACTGCTGATTCACACCATACTGTGTAAAATGACAACCCCAGCACCTCCCCCTATCACTACCACTCAGTGGTAATAAAATTGCACAAGTGACTGCACCATGAAGAAAGTGGGGAGTGGGATGGTGTCCAGTCAACTCTTAACAGCTGCTCACACCGTTAGATCGCATTGCTCACTTCTGGAATATTTCTTTCTCCATTTACTACTTAATCCTTTATGACTGTTACTGCTTCCAGAAGGAATTATTTGGAAGTTCAGGTGATGTTGTGAAAGAGATAAATCAAAGGTTGTTTGGATATCAGCTGTGAATTTTTTGCTTCTTACTTGAAAAAAAAAAAAAAAACAGAACCAGCAGTGTGCATTGGAGCATGTGTGGCTTATTAATAATTTACTCAATCTATTGATGCTTGTTAATTGCAGTAGCTGAGAGAAGTTAGTTAATGATGTGTCTGCTTGCACCACATTATAATTATGACGGTAGTTCCCCTATTATTAGGGCTGAGTAGGTGTTCCTATTAGAAATCTTAATTTTCAAGCTTATTGTCTTAGCCATTTTAACTTACATCAGGCCAAATCTTGGCAGACACTTTCTGAAAGAAGATACACTTCTTTCCAGAATATTTTTATGGTAGCACAGTAGTTCTCTCCCCCAAATGACAGAGACTGTAAAGTGTGTTCCACTTTCAGGAACTATTTCATTAAACCCCAACTGGCAATGTCACGTGGGAAGTTGTCCAAAAGAAAGAAAGATTTTTTGCTGACCCAGAGGACACCTTGGCGCAAATCAGATCTCTTTGGGAAAGTGAATTTTTCAATATGAGCTAGGGAAAGGGAGTCTGGCCATATTTTATTTGCCTTCGCTTAGATTCCGAATTCTTTATTGCAAGTGACAGAAACCTAATTTCAACATACTTAAACGTTTTTTTAACAATGAAATTTATTGGCTCATGAAATTAGGAATCCAAAAGCTATGCTGTCTTCACATAAGGCTAGACTCAGGGATTCAACTCCTGCCATGGACGTTTTATTTCATTCTCCATCTTTCGAATGACTGAGTTAGTCAGCTTTCAGTTGCTGTGACAAAATAACCCTGGAGAAATCAACCTAGGAAGGAAAGGCTGGATTTGGCCCCTAGTTTCTGAGGCTTCAGTCCAAGTGAGCCTCTCCCATTGCTTGGGGCTGAGATGAGGCAGACCATCATGATGGTGGGGGAATGTGGCAGAGGAAGCAGCCTACCTATTGGTGCTCTGGAAGCACAGAGAACCAGAGAGGATGGTCCTCGGGGCAAAATATGTCTTTCAAAGCCACACCCACGGTGACCTACTTCTTTCAACATGGCCCCACTTCCTGTTAACACATTCAGCTATGGTCTCATCAGTACATTACTCCATTGCTGAGATCAATACCCTCATGATTCAATTACCTCTTCATATTGCTGCCAGCTAGGGAGCAGGCTTTCCATGCTTGAGCCTTTTCATACCCAACTACATCAGTCTCTTCTGAGGGTGGACTTCACTGTCAAGCACATCTTCTTCAAGGGTTCTGTGGTAGTCTCCAGGCTGCATCCTTAACAGCTGATGTTTTGAAGCCAAACAAGATCTCTCATCCAGCTTCTATGCATAAGAGGAAGTACCAGCTATGGTTAGATCCCATTGCCACTCCTGAACTGATCCTTGAATCTGAAAGGAGACTGGATTCAGATTGCCAGGCTGGAGATGCATCCATATCCACAGTACAGCTGAAGTGAGCATGACGGTGTCACACCCACTTTCTGGAACATACTCCATCAGTGGAAAGAGAAATGTCACCACTGGAAGACATGGGAAAGGGGTGATGGGCAAGGAACAGAATGTGAGTTTGCTTCTTCTTAGTGTTTCCATTACTTCAGCCAACAACTCCAATGTCCAAAGAATGTTGCCATCAATTCTTCTCGACCTTCACAATTCAGCCTCTTAAAGCTTTGTTTTCAACCCTAATCCTAGCTTCTTTAAAAATCATACCCATAATGTCTGGTGCTACTAAATAGCTGGCCATTCAGTCTTGGCAGTTGTGTGCAGAAAAGTCCATTGGATTCTATTTGTATCATTGCCAGGGAACTTCTGTTGCATCAGTGCCATTGGAAAGATGCAAGTCTGGTGTGTACACTTGGAGGTGCAAAGGAATTTAGCAAAATGAGTTGTGCCCCAGTTGTCTTAGATCCTGCAGAAAGTAATTTAGATGAGTTCCTTGTGCTATAGGGAGAAGAGTTTTCGTGTTGAAACATGGCAGACTAGTTTCCCTCCCTAGAAGAGACAACAGAAGGTGAGCAGCACAGAGCCTAATGGAAAGATACTTAACTCTTTCAGGAGACCCCAGTAGAAGTAGGATTGCCACAGTCATTGTCCCTAAGAACAAATATGATCCAGGCATGGGGAGAGCTAAGGTACATGAAACCTATTGATTCTTACAAACCAGAGTGTGCGCATTCACGAGACTGACATGTGTGGCATTTATCATTTAGTTAATTATATAGAACCGTAGTATAGTTTAATATTTTGCACAAGATTTGTCTTTTATATTTATAGTCTGTTAGAAGGAAAAATGAGAGAAGTTGTATTTTTTCCTTCCTTTCCTGTCATCTGTATCATTTGGTGGATGCAAACTCGGCTCTGTTATTCTGAAATAGCTCAACTTTGGGTCTGGGTAAAAAGCCTGTATTAGATGCATACCTGGAGGCATGGGTCAATTCTCCTGAACTTTTCCATGTCTATTGATTGAAATAAATCAATAAACATGATCTGATTTAGTCTCTACAGCCAAGCTCTAAATGCAACCTTTTATTTTCATCTTTTCTTTCTGTCCTACCTTCCTGGAAAAGTTTGACTTAGGGAGGACGTTTATTGGATGGAAGGGACATCTATTTTATTTCTGTATTTGTCTTCAAAGTCATTTTAAGGGAGAAGGTACCATGAAGAAACCCCTCACTCCCCCCCGCAAAAAAAGTAGCAGAAGATGTTTTTGCTCACTTCCAGATTGAAGGAAATAAGTGTAAATTTTTCTAGTTAGACATGAAAACTGGTAAATACATCTCTTCTCAAATAATCAGGTTGGAAGTAAAGAGACAAAAGCATTCTATTGAAATCTCTGTGGAATGACTTTTTGATTTCTCCATCATCACCCTCATTGTCATTGTTTCCAATATTAATACTTAAACAGCAGATTTGTGTAAACATTCTACCAGAATATTTAACAGGCTAGAATTTGTGGCAAAATTTTTGAAGATGGCAAAGCACTCAAGATGCTTTTGCTTTTGTAGCATCTCTTTCATCATCCAAGAGTCATTCATTGAACACATAGTGTGTGTCAGATATTATGAGATTAAGACATAGGGGGAGCCAGGCGTGGTGGCACATGCCTGTAATCCCAGTGACTCGGGAGGTGGAGGCAAAAGGATCACAAGTTCGAGACCAGAGGCACTCTGCATAATTTAGCGAGACCATGTCTCAAAAAAAAAAAAAAATGGGCTGGGGGTGCAGCTCAGTGGTCCAGCACTTGCAGAACATGCAAGCATGAGGCCCTGGGTTCAAGCCCCAGTACTGCACAAAAAAAAGAAAGAAAGAAAGAAAGAAAGAAAGAAAGAAAGAAAGAAAGGAAGAAGAAAAGAAAGAAAGAAAGAAAGAAATAGGAGGGATCACAGTGGTTGGCCTCAGGCATTTCCAATGGGAGGAAGACATGGTGTGGATGTATACATTGCTTCTAGACACCATGTTGTGAAGAAGACTGGTGAGACTCAGTAGATGGGAGACAGAGAATTGGTCCTCCATCTCTGCCTTGAAAAGGGTAGCTGACGGGTATAAAAAGCATTTTGTGGAAATCTGGGAGGAAAACCTGAAAGATGGAGTCACAATCAGGAAAGATCTTGGGCCTGTTCCTATGACTTCCCTGACAAGAGATGGGTTGTTTGAATGTACTTGGGGACGACACCTTTTTACAAGACAGCCATTTCTGCATGGCTTCAATTTCCAGAAGTTCTTCCTCATGTTCAATTGAGCTGAGCACTTCTTCCTAGACAGGAAGAAGGCATTCAGAAAATGTTGACAATAAGTGGACAATTGTAAGAAAATGGTAGCACAGAGGCATGAAATTTAGTTTGGGAAATGGCTGACTCCTCTCCCTTCCTGTGTGTGTAAATATTTGCATGTACCATGCACGCTTGTTAACTAAACATCAGTATTGGGGAGACATGTTGCCAGATGCTTTATGGGTAGCATTTCATATAATATTTTCATCAAATTTATGAAGTGTATATTATCAAATCCACCTTATAGATGGGGATCCAAGATTAGAGTTTTATAACTTGGTTATCATTAAATACTGAGTGGTAGAGATTTTAGCTTTGCTTTAAATAACTTTATTCTTAAAATAAGGCACTAACTTGAATTAGGGAGATGCAGTATAACACGAATTATTGTTGAGCAAGAATTTGTGCATGCGTGTGTGTGTGTGTGTGTGTGTGTGTGTGTGTGTGTGTGATGTATGTGTTTTCCTTTAAGGTATTAATGCTAAATAAGATCGCTCAAAGCTCTGATTTTGGAAAGATCAGCAATTGTTCTCAACATGCACATGTCTGAAGAAAGTGAATCCTACCATGAGATTTATTTTGTTTTTCTGATCAAAGTTGAAACACAGTATGAGGATTTTTTTCTCTCCTATAATTACAAGAGAGTAGACTTTATCTCATGTTTGGAGCTCACAGAGTAGCAGCTCTTGAGAAAGAAATCAAAAATAGGGAGTAAAGAAAATGGCAGTATTCCCAGGAATTCTACCTACCCTCCTCCCAAATTCTAGCTATTCACCTATTGTTCTAACACACACACACACATACACACACACTTTCCATTTGGATGTATAGGACTGATGTATGTATGTATGTATGTATGTATGTATGTATGTATGTATTTTTGCAACACTTAGAAGTTAAACCCAGGACCTCACACATACTTTTGCAAGTACTCTACCACTGAGCTGCACCACCAGCCCATTTTTTAATCTTGAGGCGGGGTCTCACCAAGTTACTCAGGCTGCTTCTGGCCTTGAACTCATGATTGCCCTGCCTCGGCCACCTGAGTCACTGGGATTACAGACATACACCACCAGACCCAGCAGACTAATTTATTTTTAATAGTAGATTTCTTCTTAATGCATAATGGAATGGTTTAATTTAGGTTGGCTTTTTCTTCCTATTTCAGGCACGGTGTCTATTTATACTACTTTTCTCTCTATGTTCTTGTACATGTATATTTATAGGATAATTTCTTACCTAGGCAATGGCTAGATTGATTTATTTCCATAGATACTCCTAAGATTTGCCCTTCAAATAGGTTTTATCCATTTACATTCCTCCTATGTATGTGATAACCTATTTTCTTTACAGCAACAACAACAAAAAAATGCCTTTTAGAAGACAGTTTCCTTATGGTAAACATATACCCTCTGCGAGGGTATATGTCAGACTGTGAAAGGTCGAAGGAAATTCACAAGAAACTCTCTCATTCTGTTACTATTATACTTGATTATGCTGCTAAATACTTAGTGGCTGGCTTGCTACTGAGTAAGAAAGAATGTGATGGTATTCGCTTGTTGTTGTTGTTGTTAAGTGCCTTTGAGTTGAGTCTGACTCACAAGCAACCCTATGTATGATAAAATGAAATACTCCCCAACCCTGTGCCATGCCTGGCACTATGTCAGTGCTTCTCTGCTATTCATAGGGTTTTTAATGGCTGATTGTTTTGGGAGTGGGCTGCTGGGTCCTTCCCCTAAGCCTACAGTACCCAATATTCCCAGGCAGTCTCCCATTCAAGTACTAACCATACTTGACCCTACCTAGGTTCTGAGATCTGGTGAGATGGAACGCTAGGGTGGTACGGCTATAGACAGTATTCACCTGGGCACAGGTTAATGGAGGCAAACCCTTTTGTGCCTCCTTCCAGCCCTTGCATTGCAGGCTGGAAACCTCCTTCTCTTGTGTCCGCAACTGACTGGCAGTTGGTGGTTGAGAGGATCACCTGGGCTCTGGAAATGTGAAGGCAGACCATATGCTTTCTTATCAAATGAATCCACAGGACAGACTCTCACACAAAACATGCATAGTTCAAGCTACCATTTCAATTTCAAATGAATGTAGGGTAAACTCAAGGTTGGAGCCTGTGCACGATGCAGTCAGGGTAGAGGGTTACCATGGCATCGATGGAGGCCTGATGCTATTAAGCAGATGCAGCTCTAGTTTGGAATCTTGGCTCTGTGGGGTGTGCAGACCCATGCAGAATCACCTGAATACAAACTTGGAGTCTGGAGAGCTTAGTCCCAAACTCCAGGTACGTGTCCAGGTCTGAACTGAACCACCAGACTGGATTTCCATTGTCCTCAGCCATGACATGTACTGGATCAGGACGGCACTCCCTTCACCATGTCCCCTCATTTTGTGTTCACTGCAGCATTGTGTTGAGGAAGGGGAAATATATTTTAAAAATCAGAACCTAGAAAACAAGTTAGATACAAATATTCTCTCTTTTTTTCTCTTTCTGGTACTGGGGGCTTGAACCTAGGGACTCCTGCATGCTTTTCAAGTGCTGTACCAGTGAGATGCCCCCACAGCCCCTTTTTTACTTTTTATCTTGATACAGGGTCTTGCTAAGATATGCAAGCTGCCTCTGCCTCGAACTTGGTGATCCTCCTGCCTCCTTCTCCCAAGTCACTGGGATTACAGATGTGTACCCCTGTTCCCTGCTACATACATAGATTCTTTAGTTTGGAAAGCATGGATAAAAACTGGTGATCTACTTCAGAGAGGAAAACATATTTCAACTCATGTTCATTTTACTCGATTACAGACTTTTAGGAGTTATGATTTTTTTGAATTAAACTTAATTTCGAGATAATTGGAGATTTGTAGACTGCTGTGAAGTTGTGAGAAATAATGCACAAGAGATTCTGGGTAGTCATTGCTCAGTTTTCCCCAATGACAGTATTTTGAAAAACTATTGCACTGTGTAACAAGCAGTGATCAATCTTACTCAGGCTGTGGGGGTCTGCTGATCTTTTTCAGACATTGGTACCATGTACTGATACGATCCTGACCTTATTCAGATCTTTACAGGTATATTTGTGCTTGTATGTCTGTGTGATGTGTAGGTGTGTGGTTGTGCCATGTGTGTAGCTGTGGGAATGTATGGGTGTGTGGGGATATGTGTGTCTTTATGGCATATGGAGGTGTGTGTGAATGTTGTATGTGTGTCTATGTGGAGTTTGTCTTTGGGGAGTGTGTGTCTCCTTGGTGTGTGTATAGTGTGTGCGTGTAACTATAATTAGTTCCTTACACACTTATCACACATGTAGGTTTTCATGACCACCTGTCAACATACCAAACCGTCACGGCAAAGACACGAATCCATCCGATACTGTGAATCTACTCACAAAGAGCTTCCTCTTCCTCCTCTTCCTCTTCTTCCTCCTCTTCCTCCTGAACAATTCTATTTTTATGAAGTTGAAAATCAGGAAAAGCTAAATTGATTTTCATGGATGCGTGCATAGGGGGTAGAACCATGTCATGAAACAGAGAAGGAAGGAAAAGGACTGTGTGAGCCACGTATGGTTATTGTTACGTGACCATATTACTAGATCTTGGTTCCCGGATATGCAACACTGTTCTAGGTGTGGCAATGAAAGCACTTTTGAGATGCAATTTGCATTTAAAGCAATAGATTTTGAGCAAACCAGATGACCCTCCTTGATGTGGGTGTGCCTGATATAATCAGTTGTAGGACTTAAGAGGAAAAAACTGTAGTCCCAGGGGAGAAAGAATCCTGTCTGCAGGTAAGTGGCCTGTAGCCTGCCCTGAAGACTTGCAGCTCCTACATTTGTGAGGAACCAGTAGCTTCTTTGGTAGAGAGCCTGAGGCTGGGCAGGAAGAAGTGCTGATATCACCTAGTAATGGATGTCCAGAAGTAATGATGGTTAACAGTGACATGTTGTTGTTGTTAGGTGCCATCTAGTCGCTGTCCAAGTCATAGTGACCCTATGTACAATAGGAGAAACAGTATTGTCAGTGCTTCTCTGTTATTCACAGGGTTTTCAGTCCTGATGGCTTTTTGGGAATGGGTTGCCGGGCCCTTCTCCCAAGCCTACAGCACCTGGTGTTCCCAAGTGGTCTCCCATCCAAGTACTCACCAGGTCTGACTTTGCTTAGCTTCTGAGATCTGATGGGATCGGATGCCATAGTGGCATGGCTGCAGACAGTGGTGATGTGCACGTGCCTAATTGGCGTGGATTGGCCTTAAGTGCTGGTATTTGAAGGAGAGCCACAAAGGAGAGATGATTCACATCTATAGCACTCCAAAGGACGGGAGCCAGGATTCAGGAGCATCACGAGGACTTGCACTAACACAGCTGCTGTTGGGTTGAGGTTTGTGCTGCACATCCTGGATCCGAAGCTCTGGGGTGAAGGGCGGGACTTGACAAGGAACCTCCAGCCACTTGCCCAGTGCTCTCTGAGCTCTGCTGTAGCTGTAGTTATCCCCTGCTGTTGCTGCTGCTGCTTCTCCTTCTCATCCCTCAGCAGAGAAAAGACCATTTGCAGGGGACAGCATTGCTCAGTTCTGCCGAGCCTGGGAATCTCATGAAATCGCTGCTTTTCACCTCTCCCATCAAATAATTGCACTTCTCCATCACATACATCCTCGCTGCACCCATAGTGTTGGTAGCTCATACGCTGCAAGAAGGAAAATAATCACTGGCTCGGCTTTGATCATATATACTAATTATTGCTACTACAGGCACCACATGATTGCATTTTATATATTTTTTCACTATGTGTTCAAATGGCTTCCTTGGAGGAGCTGCCATGCTAATTAATTGTTTTGTGTTGTTCTTGACATAGCTCAGTGTTATCCACGCACCCGTGGCCATGGGTCTGTTCTGAATATTTAGGGCATTTGTAACGATAATGGAACCAATTTGTATCCACAACTGAAACCTCGTTCCCTTTCCCATTTCCATGTCTAAGGCATTCGGATGCTTCTAGGTTTCTAAACCTCACATGACCTTGGACTTAATGTCAATTTTTTTTTCATGCATTAAAACAATTTCCCATGTCTCATTCTTGTGTGACATCTGGCTCAGACACAAACCATCCGTGCTTATGAAAAAGAAACCTTATTTTCACCTGTAGATGTTAGGCTTTTGTTTTCTTCTACTGCTTTTTACTATTATTTTGGCTCATGGTGTTCCTAGTACTTTCCTTCATCGTGTTTACAGACCTTCATCATTTCAAGAAATCCTAACTCTCACTAAATAAAATGGGTCTCAACCATTTCCCATCTGTGGGCAATTGGTGGCGGCTGTCGACAGAACTATGCAGAGGGTCATGTCATCCTGAGCCGCCTCACAGGGAACGAGGGCTTCCATCAATTAGTGATGCTTGTCATGGCGGGGGTACAGGGGAGCACAGCGTGCCTAGGGTATATTTGTTTGGCCTCAGTAGGTCGTCTCTTCCTCCTGACTCAATTGCTGATCGTCCTTGTGTTTTGAATTCTTGTTTTGTTTTGTTGCTGTTTTGGTTTTGGTTTGCTTGTTTAATTCCCTTGAGACAATATCGCTGTGTAACCCAGGCTGTCCTGGAATTCGCTGTGTAGCCCTGGCTGGCCTTAAACTTGTGTCAATCCTCTTGCCTCAGCCTCCCCAGGGCTGGGGTTATAGACATGTGCCACCATACCTGACTCTCACTTTGTATTATTTCAGCACTTCGTGGACTGACCTAATGTGGCCACCTTTCAAGTAGGTCTTCTGCCAATAAGCAGGAATGCTGAGTGAATTTGGCAAGAACAGAAGTGCAGTCCATACCCATGGTTTCCTTTATTCATGAGGCTTGGAACATAATTTCCCTTCTCTGCCTTCCTGTAGACAAGAGCCTCTGCAAAGTTAAGAAGGGCGTCTTAAGCGATGTGATTAAAGACTTCCATACCTCCTCTCTGCTATTTATCCATAGCTTCCTAGGAACTAAGAAAGTGCCCCATTCTCCTCCTATGGACTTATGTAACTATTTTACTTGGACGTACTTCTTGATGCTCACTGTGTTTGTTAGAGTAGATAACAAAATTAATCATATATTTGCTGAAGATATTGTGGCCTAACTACTATCCATAGAAACATTTATTGCCAAGTGTAACAAACACAGGAATGTCTTCTAACGGTCACTGCCTGTCACCCTTTGGTCCCCTCCTGGAGTTAGGGAATACTACTACCCCCATTACAGATGCAGAAACTGAGGCGCATGGTGATCACATCACTCGCTAAGGCTGTACACCTCCTGTCAATCCAGTATCTGAACTGGGACAACCTGATTCCAGAGATCTCTGTACTGAAGATGATCAAACTCAAAAATGAGTGACTTTTTCCAGGGAGGGTTCCTTTTCTTCATGAACAGCCACTCCAGAGAACCATCTTTCCAGAACCTTAGCATGCAAAGGGCATGTCAGCATGAGCACTAGACATTTGGAAATTTGTAGTTAGTCCCCAAATGGGAAGATGGAACCTGTTCTGTTGACTTGCACTTGGAGTGCCCAGAACGAGGAAGGCAATCATCACTCTCCCCAGTATCCAGGCTCAAGGGCTGGGGGCTTCCCAAGCTGAGTCTTCCAGGCAGTGAACCACTAAAAATGTATTTGTTCCCAGAACACAGCCAGCTAGTGAGGTTTTCCCACCGGTGCTGACATTTACTGTAACAAGAGTCTGTTTCTTTCTCTCAGAGTTGCAGCCAGCAACTCACAAGGGAGTTGGTTTCTTGCCAGAGAAACCCCTCCAAGCTTTGGAAGACACGTCAGGGAAGCCAGCATGTCTCACTTCAGCTGAAATGCACCAACTGCAGCACATTGATGTCTAGTTGTTTTTTTTTTTAAATAGCAAATTAAAAATTATCTATCATCTACCTGTCTTTCCATCTGTCCAAGTATATATCTATCCACCCACCAGTCCATTGTTACCTGTATTCATCTTCCCCTCCATATATGTATACACACACACACACACACACACGCACGCACACACACACCTCATGGGTGCCAAATATATATATATATATATATATATATATATATATATATATATATATATATATATTTAGAGATGTTATCTATGTATTACTTTTTGAAGTTTAATTGAATTACGGGAGCAACATCTAGCATGATACTTGAGCAAAAGATGGCGTTAATCAATGCCCATGGCACCACACAACAGGCAGGACAGTCAAGGTTTTCATTCCAAGATGTGTATACATTTTTTTGGCACTCCCCTCTGTGTGTATGTATAGAGGGAGATTGAATGGCAGAATTAACATATATGCTTGTTGTGTTCATTATATCCTAATAATTCTGTAAATGAACAGAGTGCATTGTACTCCATTGTGCAAATGATTAAAAATAATATATAGGACTCCAGAGGTCATGATTCTTTTTTTTTTTTTCTTTTTTTGCGGTACTGGGGGTTGGACCCAGGGCCTTGCACTTGCATGCTCTGCAAGTGCTGGACCACTCAGCTCCACCCCCAGCCATTTTTTACTTTTTGAGGCAGGGTCTCACTAAGTTATGCAGACTGCCTCTGGTCTCGAACTTGAGATCCTCCTACCTCCGCCGCCCAAGCTGCTGGGATTACAGGCGCATGCCACCTCGCCTGGCTAGGTCATAATTCTTAAATGCATAAAAGTCAAGGGGAGATTGAAAACACCTGTCCCCCTCCTCCTCCTCCTCTTCTCCTCCTCTTCCTCTTCTTCCTTTTCCTCCTCCTCATGCTCCTTCTCATCTTCCTCCTCCTTCTCATCTTCCTCCTTTTCCTTCTCTTCCTCCTCTGCCGCCTCCTCTTTCTTCTCTTCTTCCTCTTCCTTTTCCTTCTCTTCCTCATCATCCTCCTTCTTTTCCTCTTTCTCCTCTTCCTCTTCCTTTTCCTTCTCCTCCTTATCTTCCTCCTCTTCCTTCTCTTCTTCCTCTTCCTTTTCCTCCTCCTCCTCCTCTTTCTTCCTCTCCATCCTTCTCCTTGACTGTTAAAGAACGATAGCCTTAGAGGCTGCAGGAGAAGGCAGAGTGTTCTCTGTTGCCCCTCCAGAGCCTCATGGAGGTTGAGCCAGCTGGGCTTGCCCCCACTTTGGCCCCTACCTGCGTGATGATCCTAGACAGGCTGGCTAGCATTTTTTATGACTCTGTTATGGTGCATGGAAATGTGGACTTACTGATATTAGGTCTAAGAGCACAGGGTGGGGATTCTATCCATCTTTTTTATCTGCCAAACAGCCTAGTGCTCACATCATTCCTAAACTAGCTTCTACATCTGTGGCCCAAGACTCTTAAATCTTATTTTGCTTATTTTAATATCAGCCAAGTGAGATTTGAAAAGGTTTTGACTTGCTGGAGTTGAAGCGCAGGGAGTCCACTGGCCAATTTCTTTTGAGTATTACCTTGTTTGATTTGGATGAAGGGGCAGGGACTTGTATAAATGTCACTGTGGAGAGCCCTTGTCCCCTGGTGATTAGTAACCTTATCAATTCAGAGCAAAGAGACACGTTCAGAGGTTTTGCTTTGGAAAATGGCACACAGAGGAGGGAACTTTATTACTATGTAGGAAGAGGCCGGCCTGGCGGGGGACTGAGCGCACTCACCGTCTGATCTCCCATCTCATCCTCTGCTTCTTCTGTTCCATTTATTAATCCCCATTGCCTCAGCCCCCGCTCCCTAGTCCCCCAGCTGGAGTCTCAAGAAACTTGTCCACTTTGTGCACAGCAAAATAATTTGAGGACTTTTATTTTTCAACTTTTGTTTTTACTTTTTCCATGACCGAAGTCACACATGCCCGTTGCAAAAGTCCGAACTACAATAGAGTTAACGGCATGCCCAGTGTATTGGAAGCCCCCTGCTAGATATTCCTCTCTAGAGGTAACTGCTTTTGGTAATTTATAAATTCTCCTTCACACACACATATATCCCTTCATACACACAAACACATACACAGCCCCAATTAAAAGTTATTGAATATGTACACTGTATTTCTGCCTAATTTCCCCCACCTGATGACTTACAGAAACCTGTTTTTAGGGCTGTGTTATAACTTAAACCCAAATCTCCCTTCATATGGGGTTCTAAGGTATTCTCAACCTTCTGCTTTTAAAAACCTTTTGCTGCTTTTTAAAGCCTTTTGCTGCTGTACCCCTTTTCAGACATTTTCAAGGAACTGAAGGAAGGGTAAGAGATTTTCAGTGGATGGTAGAACAAAATGTCTGTTTCTAAAATTAACCCTGAATTGTCAACTGGGAGAGGGACCAGGGCCGGCATGGCGCATCACAGCAATCACTTCCCGAAGCTGAGGCTCCAAGGGGCAAGCTACAGCTATGTCTGTCATTTCAGAAAGAACTCCAGACCATAAGAGCAGAGCTCCCCTTTCAAATTCCTACCCGTGTCCTTGGCAACCAAGGCTATAGGGACTCCCACAGTCACCCCTATCACAGGTGTTTGAGGGGTTGGAAGCTATGTTAGGAACTGTGCACTGTGGGGCTTACAAGATGGGCTTGAGCTGTTGTGGGCTGTTCTGGGCTGTTGTGTGCAGTTGTTTGGTTTGTGCACTGCTCCAGGGTGCCTAATCAAGGGCCTGGGATAGGGAGACGATTTGGTCACAAGCCATGCAGTGAATTGGTTAGGTTTACACAGCTGTGACCACATATCTGTCGGAAATGATTTAAGGGAGGAAGGATTGATTGTGTGTCACGGTTCGGTGGGTTCATTCCATGGTCACTTGTGGCCCCAGGTGTTTGGGCTGAACATCATGGCGGTGGGAGTGAGTGGCAAAGGACAGCTGCTCACCTCATGGTGGGCAGGAAGCTGAGAGAGGAGACACAGGAAGGGGCCAGGGCAAGACACAGCCCCCAAGGACATCTCCCCCATGACTTCCTTCCTTCAGCTGGGCCCCAGCTCCTGATTCCTGCCACTTCCCAGGAAGCCATCATGTTGTGAGTCCATCACGGGACTAATTTATTCATTAGGTCAGAGCCTCATGACCTCATTGTCTCTGGAAACTCCCTCACAGACACACCTGGAGTGAGCTTTACTAATTTCCTAGATATTCCTTTTCTTCTTTTTTCTTTTCTCTTTCTTTCTTTCTTTTTTCTTTGTTTTTTTCTCTCTAGTACTTGGGAGTTGATCCCAAGGCCTCACTCATGCTTTGCCAGAACTCTACCACTGAACTGCACCCCTAGCCCAGTTTTTATTTGCTTATTTTATCTTGAGACAGTCTCGCTAAGTTACACAGGCTGCCTCTGGCCTCAAATTTGGATCCTCCTGCCTCCACCTCCGTAGTCGCTGGGATGACAGGTGTGAGCCACAGCACCTGGCTCCTAGATGTTCCTTAACCTGGCCAAGTTCACATCACAATTGACCATCACATGCACTCTGGTGTGGACTGTGTCCAGCCAGAGGCCCTGGCCCATACTCTCTTAGAATTCTAAGTTTTAACTTTGCTTCCCCAGGCTCTCAAATCTTGATTCTGAATAGAGAAAGAGTATTCATTTGGAGTTTGCTTCTCCTAGACCAGGGATCAAAAGAGCAGTATTGATCCTTTTGATGTTTTTGTTCTTGAATAGATATAACCTAACACACACACACACACACACACACACACACACACACACACACGGCCTCTGATGGAGTAAATAATCCTTTTCAAGAAAAACATCTATATCAGCAAACAGCTGCAAGGTTGTAGGTGAAGTTCTCAGGGCATAGGTCATAAGAGAAAATGGAAAACTAGATACAAATTCGTGAGCAGACTGTGACTCAGAGGGCAAGGAGGCATGGAGGAGAGGGAACAGAGGGGTCCAGAAAGATCTGGAGCATGGAGACTGCAGCAGGCTGCCTGGACAGAGTTTGGCACAGAGTAGGTGATAATGAGGTATGACTTATTTGCATTGCCATTGTGACGGACCTGCCCTCCTTTGGCACGCCTGGAGGGTTGGGTGTAGAAGGGGTGAGCATCTGCTGTCTTTGCCCCAGTTTTCCTTCAGCTGCTAGTGGGTCAGGCTGACTCTCCCCTGCATGTCCAGGCAGATACCAGCAGCAACGTCAGTACCCACACAGTGATGCAGTGCAGTGTGGACTTCGGACAGACAGCCAAGGAACATTGCTCAGAGTCATGGCGGCATGCCTCAGGCTGTGGGAGCTCCCCGGTGATCCAAGACCTCAGGAAGGGGCTGCAGAGATGGGGCCATTGTTAGGATCATCCTCTGGACGGTCTCCCCTTGGTCCTCACGGCGTTAAGGAGAGAGACCCAGGTTGTAGCCTCTGTGTCTTCAGCATCTCCCTGGCACTTGTCATTGTTGTTGTTGTTGTTGTTAGGTGCCTTCGAGTCGTGTCCCACTCATAGCGACCCTCATAGGGTTTTCAATGGCAGATTGCTTCGGGATTGCCTTGGGAGTGGGTTGCTGTGTCCTTCTCCCATTTTTGCAGTGCTGGGAATCGAACCCAGGACCTCAGAGACTGCAGAGCGGTGCTCTACCAATAGAGCTAAATCCCAGCCCCGGCACTTGTCATTGTCCCTTTGTTAATAGAGGGAAGACAGGTTTTGAGTACAGCCTGCACCTGCTGTAGCCATGTTCCCCGGTCATTGTCTTTCCTTTTCCTTTTCCCTTCTGTTGATCTCTTTCTGGAACCCTCTGCTGCACTTCCTCTGGACCTGGTGCAGTGGGTGGAATAGGATCCCCCAATTCAAGTCCCCTTGGAGCCTCACAATATGAGCTCATTTGGAAATAAGGTCTTTTCAGGTGTAAATTGAGTTTTTCTAAGTGAAAGCATTCTGGAATCAGAGTGAGCACCATGTCCAATGCCTGTGTTTCTGTAAGAGAAATAGATGGAGAATTGGACACAGAGATGCCAAGAAGGCCATGTGGTGGTGTAATTAGAAAGTGGAAGGATGGTACCACAAGCCAAGGAACGCCTGGACCATGGAGGCTAGACAGAGTAAGGATCGGTCCTCCCTGGAGCCTTGAGAGGGAGCACAGTGGTGTCAGCCCCTTGATTTTGGACTTCTGGTCTCCATAACTGTGAGAATAGACTTCTGTGGTTGTCCACCACCAGCATGGGGTCATTTCCTACCATGCCCCTAGGAATCTAGTTCACTGGTAGCCATCCAGCTAAATCCTCAGGACCAAATCCTGCCTGGTGCCTGCTTTTGTAGATTTTATTTGCAAACCACAACCTTGCTTATGTTGCATATGCCTTGACCCTGGCTGCTTTGGGTCTACAAGGGCAGAGTTGAGATGTTGCAGCCTGCACAGTCAGGCCTGCACATCCTGAAATAATATGTCTGATTCTTTCTGGAAAAACCATGGCAATCCCGCTTCTAGGAAGATATTTAACTTGTGTGCTTGTCTGGGGGTGTTGAGGAGCTGTTCTTTTTTTTAATGAGTGTTTTAATTATACCTATTGACAAGATATTCACATATCCATTGTGCACTTAACAAACTGAGATTGTTTATTCTTCCATTAAACATTTTACAAAACAAAGTAAACAAAACAAGGAAAATTCTTGATGAACATGTAATGACAGTTGTGTACAATTATGAGTTATGGTGGGGTTTTGTGTTTTTTTTTTTTCATAGAACCACATCCTGTATTTTGCCCTTTTTCCCCTCCCTCTTTTCCTCTCTAAGTTGTTCCTCCTGCCTTCCCCCTTCTTCCTCTCCCTCCCTCCAGCCCCTTCCCTCCTCATATTGGGTCCATTTGTATTTTCCAGTCTTAGGTAAGGACAATTATATACATACGTGTGTGTGTGTGTGTGCATGTGTACGTGTTCAAATCATTCTCTTTAAAGCAGATCTAGCTCCTGGGAAGACATGGCAATGCCTTCCACTCCCAAGCAATCCCGAAACAATTAGCCACTGAGAACCCTTTGTGGGTGGCTATGAGTTGGACACGACTCAGTGGCACCTAACAACAATAAGCTCCTGCATGTGAGAGACAGCATATGATATTTGTGAGTCTGGGTTATTTTGCTTAAAATGATGCTCTCTCCAGTCCCTTGATCTTAAAGCAAATGACATAATTCTTATTTTCTGCCGAGTAATCATCCATTGTGTGTATATTCCACCTTTTGAAAATCCACTCATCTGTGCACGAACATCTGTGTAGATTCCATGCCCTTGCAGTAGTGAAGGGTGCTGCATGAACTATGGAAGTGGAAGAGTCCCTGAGGATTGATGACTTATCTCCCTTTAGGTATATTCCTATAAGTGGTCTAACTGCATCACATGGTAGTTCCATTTTTAGTTTCCTAAGGTTCTCCATGGCTAAAATAATTTACAGCCCCACCTACAGTATAAAAGGGTTCCTTTTTCTCCACATCCTCGCCAGCATTTCTTAACAGTATAGTACCACATCATGTGGGGGGTTGTTTACTTACATTCCAATTTTTCATGAAGCAATATTTTCCTCCTTAGAGGAAAAGCGTGAAATCATCCAGAAGAGTCTGCAGCATTAGCTGTGTTTAAGGGATTTGATGAGGCAGAGTGGTCTGCTGTCTGTTGAATCAGTCAGCATTAAAGTTCACTCATCAGTGACAGCTTCTCTATGAGTGGCAGCTTTGTATTACTCTTGCTAACAGGTGAGGCTCTCAGAGAAAGCTGTTTTTGTGATATACAAGGTCTGAAGAATATGTTAGTCAGTTTTCTGTTACTGTAACAAATTCCTGGGCTCAGTTGACTGATAGAGAGAAAAGGTTTCTTTTGGCTGACAGTAAAGGAAGCCCACGGCTGATTTGTCCTATTGCTTTGGGCCTGTGGTGGTATATTTTGGTGAGAACATGGGACTGAGCAGTCATTCACCTCATGGCCAGCATGAAAGACAGGAAGAGGAAAAGACCAGGGTCCTGCTAATCCCTATGAGGCCACGCCCACAATGACCTCAAGGTCTCCCTCTAAGTCCCACCTCTTAAAGGTCCCTCTACCTCCAGAGGGCACCAACCTGGGAACCCAGCCTCAACACCTGGGCTTTTGGCAGCCAGTCCACATGCACACTACCACAGAGGCCACAAATGTACCTCCTCAGTCTAAACAGGAAGCAGACCACAATCTGATTTGCAGTGAGGGCCTGAAAAAAAGTGCTGTGCCCACTCTATGCTAGGGAGCAAAGCCAGGCAAAATATGGGACAGAGTGGATATCAAAGATGGTGGACAGACTCCCCTCCCACCTGCCGTGAGTTGGTACCACATTGCCCAGCTCAGACAGGAGGCTACAGGAAGCCTAATTGCAAACCTCCTTCTGCTCACCCTGGTACGGAAAGGCATCGATTAAGTATGTGGACTTACTTAGATAGTATGTGTATATGTATAGTATAGTATATGTATAGTATAGACACACACACCAGAGCAAGGCCATTAGCGGAGTTTTACTTGCATCTCTCCTTTATGTCTTGGTGGTTGTAATTTTTTAGTATATGGTAAATTTTTTAGTATATGGTATTTAGTGGTGGTAATTTTATAGTATATGTATATGTATAGTATAGTAGGGCTGGGATTTAGCTCAGTTGGTAGAGCGCCGCACAGCAGTCTCTGAGGTCCCAAGTTCAATTCCCAGCACTGCAAAAATGGGAGAAGGACCTGGCAATCCACTCTCAAGGCAATCCCGAAACAGTCAGCCATTGAAAACCCTATGAGGGTCACTATGAGTTGGATACCGACTCAATGGCACCTAACAACAATAACAATAGTATAGTATGTATATAGTATACACACACATACCAGAGCAAGGCCATTAGTGGAGTTTTACTTGCATCTCTCCTTTATGTCTTGGTGGTGGTAATTTTTACAGCCTTTGCATATTTCACTGGGAGCCCTCAACCACTTCTGGCCATAACCTCCCTTCCTTCTTGTTACCAGTTTTCTTCCCAGATTTACTCTCCTGTCCCTAAAAATATCCATTGCACATTATTTATTCACTCCATAATGCATACCATCCAAAGACAACAATTTTGCCAATAAGCCGTTATTCTAATGAATAATTCATGCAGGCTCCATCCTCCTTACACGAACAGATATACTTTCAAATGGGAGGCATGCAACTCCATTTTCGTCTTCACTCCATTTTCCAACTTAATGTTTTTTTAAAGGTTTTGTGATGTCCAGCCTTGAGTGAACTCCATGGGAACTAATTCTGATGCCCTCATTAAGACAAGTAAAGCATGGCATAAAAACACAACTAGATTTAGATTGTTTTATAATGGTGACAGTAAGGTTTGGATGTAGAGGAAGAAGGAGGAGGAAAATCGTCCATTTTTGGGTAGGAAAATGTAGAATTCTCACCTAATAAGAAAGCACTGCCAATCTTGCTTCAAATTCTGCCAACATCTGTGGTCACAGTTTCTTCATATTTATATAAACAGAATGTGTTAATGTTGATGATGAAAATAATATTCCATAATATTATGTGATGTGATAATGATTTTTGAGTTCCTATGAGGTATTAGTCATGATGCTAAAGGTTTTGCATATAGGAAGATTTCTTAGCTGTGGAAATAATCATGTTTGGAGTCAGACAATTCTTTGTTGGGGATGAATGGATGTCCAGTGCATTTGTAGGATGTGAAACAGAGCCTGAGCCCCTGCCCTGATCTTTACCCAAAGACCCAGCAGCACCTGGCCCCACCTAAAGAAACACTCAGAAATGGCTCCAGACATGGCCACATATCCTTATGGACCCAAATCCCCCAGTTGTAAAAGATTGATTTACGCGATGAGCTGCATCTTCATGATATTCTGACAGGCATGGACAGTAATGGCCCCATTTACAAATGAAGGGGCAAAAGCTTGGAGTAAGTGCCGCTGGCAGGTTTTAGAGCCCCCTCCCAACATCAAGTCTCTTTTGTTGAAAGTGATGGTTCAAAGCATCAGTTCATCTACTATCTCCTCTTACATGGATAATATTTTCAGGTTAAAAATATATAATGAATAATCCCAGTGATTGGGGAGGCTGAGGCAGGAGAGTCATGAGTTCAAAGTCAGAGTTAGCCTGAGTGACTTAGCAAGACCCTGTCTCAAGAATGAAAAATTTTAAAAAGGCACTAGGGGTGCATCTCAGTGGAAGAGCATTTGCCTAATATGTGTGAAGCCCTGAGGGGTTCAATGCCCTAGTTCTGAAAAAACAATAAGTGTGTGTACATATAGCTAAACACACACACACACACACACACACACACAGAAGCCCACACACAACATAATTAGTATTTTGGCCTATGTGCCCTGGATAATTATTTTATGTTTTACTCAGACGTAGCTTCAAATTCCAGAGATTTCTTGTGTAGAAATGTACATTATAGCCATGTATGGGAATGTTGCAGTGGTGCTCATTTTTTGGCACAGTGACTATATACTAATAAAAACAAGAAAAAAGAAGATGCAGCACAGTGACAAAATTAATAATGATATAGCAAACGTAATAACAATGGTAATGATTTCCCATCCTGCCCCCACCACTGCTAATCGAGCACTTTCTGTGTGACAGCCAAAAGATTTGCCCAGATTACCTGTTTAATGCCTGCATCTGAATGATACCTACTTTGGGTATCCGTACTTAGGGTTGCCGTGAGTCGGACCTGAACCAAAAGCACCCAACAACCAACCACAACAATGACCCCTACACAGTGTGGTTAGGATTTGTTTTGTTCTCTTCTGTGTTCTGAGCCCTTCACACGGTGCCTGGCACGTAGTGCCGAGCACGCTGGTTGGGTGAGTGACTTAGAGATGGAACCCTAGAGAAAGTATGTAGCTTATGCTGAGGTGGTGGCCTCCAGCTGATCTGACCCCAGAGCCTCCACCTCTGTCGACTGTGCCCTGTTCAGACTTAAACCTAAACAGCCCCACGTCTGGCCCCTCTGCACCAGTAGGTCAGACTCCACTCTTATGCCAAGCTTCCTCTTTGCCAGTGCTCATCACAAACACTCGCTCCCAAGTTTCTCTGGCTCTTTGCTCCCTCCCTGCATCTCACCTGGAAAGCCTCCTTCATTGCCTTTGTCACAACCTTCTCTCTCTTTTGAGACCCTTCCCAGCCTTTTCCTTGGGTGCCCTCCTACATTCTGCAGACTCTCAGGGACTCCCGGGAAACCTGATGCCATTGCTTGCCCACCACGGGTGGAGCGTGTGTAAGCACTCATCTAGGATTCCTTCCCAGGCCTGTCCCTCCAACTAGGACTATCATAGGCAAGCGGCTTAAACTCCTCAAAAGCGCAGGTTCCTCAAGTACACAATAAGGACAGTATTATTGCTGTGCATCTCAGTAGCCTGAGCACCCAGTGATAAAATGCTCAGCTAGACCCTTGATACACAGCAAGTCCTTAAGAAATTACTGTGAGCACTAATACCACCTTTCTTACTATATTGTGTGGTCTCTGATTGCTTTATATATGTACACCTTCTCTCCCCAACTAGACTGTAGGATTAGGAAACGAGTTCTCTCAGAGTGGATCTGTAATGTGCCACACAATTCATCACAGCAAATAAACCTGTGGCCGAGAGGCTGCCTCCGTGTTCAGAACATAATTTTTCTCTCTTTACGTTATGAACTCTGGTGTCTTTATCAATAACATGAAAGAAACCATTTCCATTTATTCCACCGTAACAGAAGGGTCGTTGCAAATGGGTTTCTTTATATGGTAAGCGATTGGCTGGTGCTTTCCAGGCAGCTAAGCTTCAGAACTATAAAAACTCATTATCAATCTGTCTCCATACTTCATTGAAGTTCCTGGGTCCTCTCAATGTTGGCTTAGCCAATGTCTTTTTTTATCTGTAAAACTGTGCTTAACACATAGCTTGAAGTGAGCTGATAATGGAGATACCCCTCTAGTTATGAGAACCACTTAAGGGAGAATAGGACTCCACAGGGAGAATTTCCAGAACAGAGCGGTGGACGCAGGTCCCAATGTCTGCGGGGAGGCTGTGTGGTGCAGGGGAAAGAATTCCGCCCCCATCCTCAAAGATGGCGGTGTGTGTTTGTGATGGCCGCAGGATGCACGTGATCTCGGGCAAATCTGAATGACCTTGGTGTCCTGTACTCTTTCTGCCTCTACAATGAAGCATCCAGGTTAGACACGTTATTAATTATCTTTTGTTTCTAGAGTTTTGCATCCTGGATTTGAAGCACATTGGTGCAAATCCATGATCCCATACATCCCGATCTTACCTAAAATCCACACACCCCGTGATCAGTTTCCCACCTTCAGGTTCCAAATCCCATTAAAAACAAAACTGCTTTCCTTGTACGCATGCCCAGCAGTTTTTCTTTATTCCTCAAGGCCCAGCACATTTTCTTAATAAAGTATATAATAAAAGTAAGTCTTCCTACTGGGGTATTTATAGTGTGGAAGACATTGTTATTCCTGCCATGACAATGGCGAATAAAAAATACATGCTTCTCTGTCTCCCATGATCACCCTTTGATCTCCAGCCTTTTATCAGCAAATCTGAAGAGTTACCTTCTACAAATTAGCACCACCTCCTGAGAAATTGTGCCAAATTCCATTAAATGTAATTAGCATGCCTGTTGTTTCCTTCCTATCAGAAAGAGAGAGGGAGGGAGGGAGAAAGAAAGGAAACTGTGTTCCTGTGAACACACAGCACGCCAGGTTACACCAGCACAGTACTAGGCTGAAGGAGAGAAAGATGGGTCTCCACACACAGCCAGGCGCTCACCTTCCTGAAGTCAGAGCGACTGAAAAAAATGTTCCTTCATGACTTGTCTGAGCACTGGTTGGCTTCCCAACACAGTTAAACACCTGGCACTGTGCTTTCTGCAGGGAACAGGAGGAGATAATTAACTCTGTGTACTTAAAACTGACCTGTTGGGGGATCCCAAACAAATATCCTAGAGCAGTTCATTTCAAAATTATATACTGGGATCCTCCCTCAGGTTTTCACATAAAGAACTAGAAAACAAACAGAACACTGCCATGTCTCTATTTTCCCTCATAGTTAGTGATAGAAATGATATTTTAACAGCCAAGAAGTAGAAAAGAATATGTGCACAGAGGAAAGAACAAGGATCAGTAACAGATATGTTTTATTATCATTAATTAATAAGTCATTAATTAATAAGTCATTGTATTGAATTAATTACAACAAAAATCACATGATTATGTTATTGTTATCATAAAGATAAAAGAAAAATAATCAATAATTTGCTCCTGTTTTTTATTTCAAATTATACTATAGATTATGTAAACTTAGTTAAATCAAACCTACATGTAGAAGCCATTGTTGTAATGGATGTATAGCTAAATCACTGTGCCATTGCCAGAAATTCATGGTCCCTCCAAGCCCCATGCACTTGAAGGCCACAAAAGAGAAATCAGAAACAACTGGATATTGGTGTTGAACCATTTGGCAAGGAGCACACTGCTTTCAAATGTTTTGTGAGAAAGTGGGCTCAATTCGGCAATTTTTTTCCTCCCAGAAGGCATACTGTCCCTTTATTTCTTCCTTTCCCTTGTATTTCCATATTTGTCATTTCAATTACAGTACTGCATACTATTTTTATACTTTGAATGTAATTTTCAGAAGCACTAGAGAAAGAACAGTAAGGATATTATAAGGTGGTACCTAAGTCTGAGGTTGGTTCCAGGAGGGTTGGACAAATTTAAGACTTTAAAAATTTTTAATCATCTATAAGGAAACTAATTCCATATATTGATCTACATTTAAGTTCCACTTATTGCACTAAGCATCATGAAATAGAATAAAGTAATGTTCTTTAGCACTTTGTCATGACTATTACATTGTTGTTGTTAGGTGCCATCAAGTCAGTATCCAACTCATAGCGATCCTACGTACTACAGGCAAAACACTATTGTCAGTGCTTCTCTGCTGTTCACAGGGTTTTCAATGGTGGATTGATTTTTGGGGGTGGGTTGCTGGGTCTGTCTCCCAAGCCGACAGTACCTGGTATTCCCAGGTGGTCTCCCATCCAAGTACTAACCAGGCCCGACCCTGCTTAGCTTCCAAGATCTGATGGGATCAGACGCCACAGGGCTATGGCTGCTGGCATTATACAAGTTAAATAACGTATGATGCCCACTGGCTTCTGGAGAGTGGAGGGTGAGAGCCAAACACACCTGCCCTGGATCCCACTTAGCAAGGAAATGGAAGACAAATTATCTGATTTTCTACAAAGAAGAGTTCAAACATACTGAGCTGGTTGGAGGGTTGTTCATTCAACAAACACTTACTAAGTACGTGCTTTGTTGTAGGAGCTGGGGAGTAAATGAAGTAGACAGGGTGGTTGTATTTATAGAACTTAGTGTCCCTTCCCCAGACAAACTTACTTTAGCTTTATATAATTGAACTAATGTGGACTCTTAACATTATTAATGGTGTAAATTCTAATTGCACTGAGTTAAAAATGTGTGTATGTGTTGGGGGGTGCATTTTGTAAACCATATCATCCAAAAAGGTAAGAGATGATCAGAACCAAGTAACAGATAAGCAACTGCCCTGTGGCTCCCCACCTCTCGTGGGCCGCCATGTTGGCTCCATTCTCTTACAGATGGGCTTTTTCTACCAGGCCATGGGGGTTGGGAGCAGTGGGGGTCTGTGGAGAGAGGCACCTCTAGACTTTTATTCTCACAGCCTTACAGTTCACCCAGTTAGTTAACCCCAGTGGTCTAGGTTAGGCAGTGTTCTGGGTTTGGTTCTAGATTGCATCTCCCTCTCACATCCTAGAAGGCTGCCTCAGCTCGTGATTTCACATGGATGTTCACACGCCCGCCCCTCTCTATCAAGTTCACGTGACTCTGGAGAATTGGATCACATTCCAAATTGGGGTGAGAGTGAGGAAAAGATATTAAACCTTTACTGGTCATGTGCAGTCAAAATGGCCCTGTGAGTGGATGCCAGACACAGGCATTTGCCTGAGCATGGGTGCATGCCTCATGGGGTCATATATGTCCCTGGGAGCGTGATATCAGTTAGGGGTAACTGGTCTAAGTCATTGATAATGATGCCATTGCCCTTGCCAACATTTTATTCTGACAGCCAGACCTAAGCCTATCAATAGGTGATCCCCAAATGGGTGGGAACTGGGCATATGATCAAACAGACCTTGTACATTGAAAATAAGTATATTTAGTCTTAGCTCTTACATTATTGTGCAACACCTTAATTCCTTCTTTGTTTGAGCTAGTTTGATTCTGAACTTTTGTCATTTGCAAGCAAAAGCATTCTAATTAATAAACACCTAAAGAGAAGGCAGGAAATATTATCCTTGATTTGAGTCCACTTAGAAAAATTCTGAGGAAGGACACTATTTGGCTGTACTCGAACCCCACGCAAGCAGGTAGAGTGTTGGAATTGCCCATTTTGAGTCATATACGCTCAGCTCTCTGTCTGGGTGGAGTCCACCAAATGCAAGCATGAGAGAACCCTGGCACAAGACCTCCTAGCTGAACAGCCATGATAGGGGAGCTGAAAGACAGTTCATCACTCAGATGTTTTTATTTGTTTATATATTATGGAAATATAATTTTATTTCATAAAATCTATCAACAGGGTATACTTCAATTTTATGTAGACATACAGGTGTTCAAGTGTCAGCACACTATCAATTTAGACTTTTATAGTCCCACCACCCCAACATTAACCCTGTGCTTGTTTGGAATCCTTCCCTGTCATAGTCTCCTTGTGAATTAACCAGACAACTGCCTTCTGTCTCTCTTGATTTGCCTCCTCTGGGCATTTTATATAAATAAAGTCATTTGATGTGTGATTTTCTGCAGCTTCCTTCTTTACCTCAGGGTAAAGTTTTTGAGGTTCATTCACACTGGTGTTTGTATCAACTGTTTGTTTCTTTGTATTTGGGAACATACCACATCTTGCTTACCCATTCACCATGTAATGGATGCTTGGGTGGTTTCTAGATGTTGGATACTTTGTATCATGCTGCTCTGAACATTTGTTTCCTAGTTTAGGGGGTTGTTTTTGTGTTTTGTGGGCATATGTTTTTAGTACTATGAAGTGGATACTTAGGAGTGAAATTGCTAGTTCATAGGATAATTTTATGTTGAATTTAAGAAACCACTGTACTATTTTTTGAAGGGGCTCTATCATTTTATATTGCCCAAGCAACATGCAAGGGTCCTAGTTGTGCCAAATCCTTCCTTGGCTGTCCTGTCTTTAGAATTACAGGTGTGTGGTCAAATGTCATTGTGGTGTGTGGCCAAATACTATTGTGGCCTTACCTTACATTTCTCTGTTGTCTAATGATACCAAGCATCTTTTCACATGGCTGACCTTTTAATGAAATAACTTCATTCACCTGTGAAGTGGTACTCAGTGAGTCCCTAGGAGCACCACATCTTTGCTGATAATTCCCTTTCCCCCATGAATAAGTTGGCAAAAGAATGGGTGGAGTAGACTGAAGTAGAGGAAAAAGCTCCCTCCCTTTTATGCAGCTCAGAACCTTAGGAGAGGAGGCTGAGCTTTGTCTGCCCTGTTACATCCATGGAGCTTCCAGGCTGGTTGTACCAATGGGGCATGAGCAGAAGCACAGACCTTTGGTGTGGATGATCCCATTTGGGGCTAAGGCACACTGTGTCTGAAAACACTGCTTTGGACAAGGTGGGGTCTGCGTGCCTTGAGCCACATTTGCAGCTGTGTTTCTCCACTTTAGAGCTTGAAAACAGCACATGACCCTCTCAGTTCCGGGTTTCTCCATTGATCTCCTCCAGCCACACCGTGGTTGGTGTGATGTCTTTTATCTTCTGAGGAAATGAGTTGCTCCCTCTCAGGGTAGAGCAGGTCTCTGCACATGTTTCTCAGCTGGGTCACAGTACTCCGTGTCCTCTGTGGGAAGTTCAGTCTTTAGAGGAGTTGAAAGGACTTGGGATCCATACATTTGCCCCCTGAGCATGTAGGAGCCCTAAGAAAGTGGCACGGCTTCCTCTGTAGGCACCTTTTCAAACCTTGACAGGTCTGGATGCAGAGAAAGTATCTGGGAGGCAAGTACTTAGCGTGCACCTGATATGAGCCTTGGTTCATTTGGACACATTCTTCAGATGGACTCCCGCCAGCGGAAGTCCCCACAACAGACCACTGGGATGGTTCAGAGCAGTTTTACCTTTCTTTTTCTTTCCTTTCCTTTCCTTTTCTTTTTTCTTTTCCTTTCTTTTCTTTTCTCTTCTTTTCCAGTACTTGGAGTTAAACCCAAGGCTTGGCACATACTTTGCAAGTGCTCTACCACTGGGCTGCACCCCTAGCCTACTTTTTAATTTTTATTTTATTAGTTTTTTGGAATGGAATAAAGTTACAGAATTTGCAAATTCCACACTTTAGAATGCACATGGGCACTCAGGCGGCGGGGGCGGGCATCCAAGACACAGAGGAGAATTTACTAAGGGAATGAAGTGCTAGGCCGAAAAGAGGCCTGCACCGTTTTCCCTCCAGTTTTATTTAAGCTGGGGCCCGCCCTGTGTGATGTCAGTCGTGAGTGCCTCGCTCTGGGCACCCAGTGTGAGGGGAGCCTAGAGGGGCCCATCATAGGCTCGGGAGGTGCCCATAAGATCAAAGGAGGAGGTTCCATTGTTTAGGGCTTTCTGTGAGAGGAACTTCCCTTTAGTAAGATGAGATGACACACCATGTGGGTTTAATAAAACAATCACGAGGGAGTTGCCAGGGCACATGGCAAAGAAGCCCGGATTTACAGAGGGGAAGCCAAAGCTCAAAGGCTACATACATTTTTGACTCCAAGCATGGCTTATTGCCGTTTTAACATTTTCATTATTTAAAATGTCTCTCAAGAATAACGTCTCTATGCAGGTGGTCCACACAGCAAAGTTCTCCACTCACAGCTGGTGAGATTCAGATCATTCCTGGGGTGAAAGCTCTTTCCCGTTCTCTGGCCCCCAAATTTCCCTGTCTTTCTATTCTGCCTCAGTTTCCCCCTCTGAGACTTTGATCCCTTAATCTTAAGGGTGGCTGAGGGTGGAAGGTCTGGCTTCTGGAGCTTCTTCATCGCTGGGTAGGGGCTGATCTATTTTATTTATTTTGAAACAGTGTCCCGCTAAGTCACACAGGCTGCGTCTGGCCTCTCACTTGTATTCCTCCTGCCTCTGCCTCCCAAGTTGCTGGGACCACAAGCATGTATCACTGTGCTCAACCAAGCGTGAACTTTTAGCCCGATTTCTCCATTTGGGTCCCTGGTACTCCACGCCACGTGTGTGATTTTGGACAAGCTCCTTAACCTCGTTAAGCTTTGGTTAACTCCACTGTAAAGTGGAATTAATAATAATAGGTGGTTCTTAAAATCCTTGATAGGATTAAATGAGAAAATGCTTGTAAAGTGCTTAGTGTCATTCTGACTTTTTAAGCTGTAATAATTTTTATATTATATTTGATTTTATCTTTGGCTCATGGAAGAAAGCCTGGCATATAGTGAGTACTGACTACACGGCTGAAATATTTATTCATCCATACAATAGACACTTATGATATGCCTACTATGTGTCAGGAAGTATTGTATACCATAGGTCAGCAAACTGTTGCTCTGATAGAAATCCACTCTTCCACCTGGTTTTATAAATACAGTTTTATTAGCACATGGTCCATTAGCACAATAGCATATTTATTGCTATGGTCCATGGCTACGGGTCCTTCTGCTACAACAGCAGAGTTGGATAATTGTGACTGAGACCGTATGGCCCTCAGAGCCTAAACTCTCTACTCTCTGGCCCTTTATGGAAAAATTTGATGACTCTTGTTCTAGATATAGAGACTAAGCCATGCAATAAGGTGATACTCTTGGTTTCATTGTAGCTAGTATTAGAAAGACAGTACACATATAAATGAACACTAACATATAAAGTATCTTTGGTAACAACAATGAAAAAAAATAAGGAAACAAAAAGATACAGAAAAGCCAGGCATAAGCATAGGAGGAAGAATTTTAAGTTTTCTATTTAAATGTCTCTAACTTCAGATTGTCTACAGCCTTACCACCTTAGCAACCAATTTCTTCAAATCTTGGAAGCTAAGCAGGGGTGCGCCTGGTTGGTCCTTGGATAGGAGACCACCTGGGAATACTATGTAATGTAGGCTTGGGAGAAGGACCCAGCAGCCCACTCGTGAAACAATCAGCCATTAAAAACCCTATAAATAGCAGAGAAGTGCTGACATAGTGTCAAGCAAGGCACAGTGTTGGAGAGTGTTTCTTTCTGTTGTACATCAGGTCGCTATGAGTCAGAACTAACTTGATGGCACCTAAACAATAACAACAACAAAAATCTCAGATTAGAATTTCAAAGTATCACTTTAGTAATTTCTTGACAAGGTAGTTTGAAATAGAAAAATAAACACTCATTATCCCATGAAGTCTCATTGAGCATATGCCAACACCCCCCAACCCCATATTGCAAATAAATTCAAGTGTGACCTACCATTGAAAGCTGATCTGGAGTGACCCCATGCACAGTGTTTTAAAACTGAGGACTTGTCATTTGGCTGAGTGGCCTACATTTCTGCCCATGAGTAAATTTCCCCTCCTGGAGAATAGGAAGAATGCCATTGCTTCCACATAAATAAGAATTGCATCTGTGGCCCTTTCCCAGCCTGATTATATGTGGACAAGACCAAAGTATCGATTGCACAAACAGAAATGAGCCCTCGGGCTTTAAGAGATGAACCCAGGAACTACTGAGAGTGGTTGGAGATGCTTTGTAAGGTTTTCTACCTTGTGCCTTATTTTTGGTAGTGGTTCCACTGTGGCCACTGTTTGTGGAACAGGTTGCTTGCTCTGTCTGCTGCTGTCCAAGCAAATTGCATTATTAACTAGATTGTACCGGGAAGCAGGGCACTTCCACAGAATTCTGGTGCAGGGGTCAGCAAACCTTATCTGTAAAGAGCCAGGTCATAAATATTTCAGATTCTGCAGGTCTTATGGCCTCTGCTGCAAGTATTCAGCTCTTCTGTTGAAGCAGAAAAGCAACCATGGGCAATGCATAAATGAATGAGCTACATTCCAATAAAACTTTATTTATAAAAGTAGACAGGGTTGGGCAGGGGCTCATTGTTTCCCCACCCCTACTCTGGTGCAGTTTCTCTTTTGCAATTGTGCGAAGGAGATCTCCAATTACAGGGATCCACACCTATGCCTTGATTCCTCCCTTCTGACCTGTTGACTCCAGATCCCTGAGGTTCAAGGCCAGCCATGTGCACTTGAACCAAAGCTCTGAAGCTACCATATGCCAGCTTTCACTGCTGTCTAAAGCCCCTTAGAATCTGAGGCAGCCAAAGAAAAGCTTGATTTCTGCTCATGGAAAGCCTGCTGTGGGTCTGAGTGACTGTGCGGGGCAACTGTGGTCTATGAGCTGACCCAGTGATTCAATCTGACGGCAGGCTTGTAAACCTGCAGCTTCAGGTTCTGGAACCCACAGTCTTCCTCATGGATGTGGTCAAGAAAGACTAACAGTAGACAATCTGGTAACAGTTTTCTCACAGCAACTCGGCCATACATAGCTCATGATGTGGTCCTCACCAGGTACAAGGAAATAGCATCCTCCTCTCCTGCGGTCTCAGGGGAGAGGTGAATATGGGTAAGCCCGCAAAGCTGTTTTTCATTTGATCAATTGATTCCATTGAGTTTCTGATTGGTTGGTAATGATTACTATGCAGTCTGATGTGTTCTCCCAGAGAAGAGCCTGCCTGTGTGGTATTTATGGTGATAACATTTGCATCAAAACAGTCTGGCCCATTATGCACTGAAATTACTCTCTAGGCTTAGGATCAGATACTTCTTACTAAATCACGGTAGTTATGTTAAAAGCTGGTGTTGGTGTTGTCAATCCCTTGCCTGACCTCAAGATGCATTTCTGTCATTCATACTGATGGAATGTGCCTGACCACCATTGGGGTCCACCTGTTATTCTAGAAGTTATGTCCTGATGGACACACATCTTTCCTTCCCACACTGATTCAGTTTGGTTGGCTTTATTGATCTGGTTAACAAGACCATAAATAATAATCCGGTCCCTCTTTGTTTATGGCCAACAATGTTGGCCCATTATAATTTTCTGTGGCAGCACATATGGGATGTGATAAACTAACTAATAAAGCTGCCACATGGAAGGTAGTTCTGCTTTTATTTCTATGGCTGTTTCTTTAATCTGATACATAATTAATGTACAAGGTTCAATGGTTTTTGATCCGTCCTCAGTTTGTTTGATGTTTGCTTGTTTTTGTTGTTGGTAGGTGTTGTTGAGCCAGGTCTGACTCATAGCGACCCTCAAAGGGTTTTCAGTAGCTGATTGTTTTGGGGGATTGCTATCGGTGTGGATGGCCATGTCCTTTTCCTATTTAAGTAGCACTTTACCACCCGAGCTAAATGCTGATGCATACTTGTTGCTGTTGTTAGGGGCCCTCGAGTCGGTATCTGACTCATAGCGACCCTCATAGGATTTTCAATGGCTGTTTCGGGATTGCCTTGGGAATGGATTGCCAGGCCCTTCTCCCATTTTTGCGGTGCTGAGAATTGAACTCAGGAGCTCAGAGACTGCAGCGCTCTACCAACTGAGCCAAATCCCAGCATACTAGACTGTTAATATTTGTGATGGAATTTTTAACTCTCTTGATTTGATAATTGCACATTGTATGTATTTACTGAATTATCATTCTGTGCTCCATAAAAAGTAAAAAATTAAACTTGTTAAGACATCTCCTAAAATATATATGTATATATATATAATTATGTATGTATACATATATGTGTATGTATGTATATTTTATGCATTTGCAGGTTAGAAGTATGAGGTAAAACTACAGCTTGTTAGATATGGAAGGATGCTGTAAGAGATTTTTATTTTTTAAGGAAAACACTGAAATTTTCCTTGCTTTCAAAGTTCCTTTCCATTGAAAATATGAAGTGATGCTAAATTCAGCCATCTTCCAAGCATCCCCCCTACCCTGAACCTAAGAGAACACCTTTCTGAGAAGCTTCTCCTCAGAGAATCATTTCCTCCGCCTTCCTTCTCTCTCAACGATTTGCTCAGTCTACACCACTTGTCTGGCTCCCTCTTGAACTGATTTACAACTCACCAAAATCTGGGGGAGAATTTGCCAAGCTGTAGACCAATTAATTATGTGTGCTGTTGGATCGTCTCTCAGGAACTTGTGCTTCCATTTTGTCAGACATTTTAATTTCAATGGCGCACAGGATTTGCCTTTGTTTTTCTTAAGTACCAAGCTGACCACATAGTGGTGCTTCCAACAGCCACCATAAAATTCACTGGCAGAGTGTTGCCCTTCATTTGTGTACCAAACTCTCAGCAAAAATCATGCTTTTGTAGATGTGTTGTGCAGGGCATACTTATGAAGAAAAATTCTGTGTTTTATCCACAAAAATCCTAATATCCAAAGTGAGATTGACTATCCATTTTCTGCCTTGCAGCACTAAAATTATAATGTAATAATAACAATAGTAATATCAAACAACAATAACAATTATTCATTTCACTCTTACTGTGTTTCAAATGATCTTATAAGCTACTATATATAACATATATATAATATATACATATATGTATGTGTATGTATATATATGTGTGTATATATATATGTGTGTGTGTGTGTGTGTGTGTGTATATATATATATATATATATATATATATATATATATATACACACACTCTTTAATTCCTTTTAAGGAGGGTACTATTATTCTCACTTTTTCAGATAGGAAGTAGGCTCAGAGAGGTTAAGTACATTACAGATGCCACACAGCTGGGAAAGAACAGGATCTCTGAAAGTCTCTCTCCTGAGATGGGGCATTCTCTAAGCTCTACACACTGAACATATGTTTTCAGAAAGCCAACACCATGTTTATGCACTGGCATCGATTTATCTGGTAGGGTACTTTGATTTTGTTGGGTAGCACTTTACACGTTGATAGATGAAATGACACCAACTACAGTACCACTTTTTTCCCCTTTCCTATAAAAGGTGAGATGGTTCCCTGTGGTGTTAGAAAGGATTGCAAGAGATTTACTTGGGGGGAAATTATCTTCCCCTGCACTCCCCCGCTCCATTTCTACTGTGAGTTATTACGATTTTTTTTTAAAAGCCAGAACATTTGCTTCAAGGTGAAAATATTTAGGCAAAATATTACCACAGGGAAAGTTTATTTTAAGCATCAAGGTTAAAAAGAAGCATGTGTCAGGTTTAGGATTTTATGCTTAAAGCTCATCTGCATGCTATAAAGCGTTGGTTGGCAAACTTTTTCTATAAAGGAGAAGATAAGGAATATTTTAGGATTGTGGACCATAAGGTGTGTGTCACAGCTACTCAACTTTGCAATGGTAAAGCAAAATTCTTCATAGACCATACATAAACAAATTAATGTGGGTGGAGTGCACTAAGTCTTTATTTTCAACAGAAGTCAGGAAGAGGTATTGACCCCACACCAGAGTTTACTGACTCCCTCATATAAAGGAATAGACAAAGGTTTGGGGTTCTGGTTTATATTCTGCCCTGTCATTTGCTAGGTGATTGTTCTTACAAAAGTCCTTGCACCTACTTGATCCACAGTATCCCCAGATGCTAAGGAAGAAAATTGTAACTTACCCATGCGCATTTTCATGAGAACTGAGTGAGTACCAGGATTAAGTGAAGTGTACATTTCAATGAGAGAAATCCCAATGTATCTTTCTCTCTCACTCTCTCCAGACTCCTGTTTCTTTTATATGTCCCTGTCTCTTGCCATTTTGTTACTAAGTGCTAGTGCTTGTGGTTACCTGAGAATTGTTGTTGTTGTTGTTAGGTACCGTCGAGTCAGTATCCGACTCATAGCGACCCTCATAGGGTTTTCAATGGCTGACTGTTTCGGGATTGCCTTGGGAGTGGATTGCCAGGCCCTTCTCCCATTTTTGCGGTGCTGGGAATTGAACTCGGGACCTCAGAGACTGCAGCGCAGCGCTCTACCCACTGAGCCAAATCCCAGCCTGAGAATTGTAGAATGCTTTTATATTTCAGTCATGCAGGTATAAGAACAGCAACCCCACAGCCCCGGGAGAACTTTCTTAAGTAATTGATAGGAAAAGAGAGGTATCAGCCATCAAAACATAGGGAGAAAAAGAGTCCATTCCTTAGCACAGAGTAAGTGAATGAAGAGCGCATTGTGGATTCCTCCAATCCAATGTGCATGATATATATGGATTGCGATCATAATCTTTTTTGCTGATAAGCTGGATAAGACTTTGGATGCCTGTTTGTGACAATTCTTTAGTCAATGCTATTGGCTTGCACTTATAATCTGAAACCTTTAGGACAATTTTGACCTCAGTAATTAAATTTGAGGGATGTAGACCTTGACCTTCCTCAGATCATAAACTGTGTGATCCTGGGTGGGGTTTCTATTTTATCCTGACTTTGTAAACAGTGGTGCTTTTCTGTAGGGACCTTAGTGGAGATTCCAAGAGCACAAAGAGATTAAGCATTAACAAGAATTTTCTTCCCTGTCTCCAGTCTCTCCTCCCTGTGACATGTTCTCACATTGAAACCCAAGTCACTCACTTCTTGATTCCAACAGGCTTAGCAGGAGTTGAGTTTCTGCTCTCTTTCCTACTCTCCATGGTTTTGCTGTTTCTGGATATTTCCTGGTGAACCGTTCCCCTAGAATTCTGGGAACAAGGGGTTGTTCCAGCTCTTCCTGGTACAAAGCACAAAAAGCCACTTCAGATCCATGTAAGCAGACAGGGAAATTTGGAGTTGGAAATATCCCGTAGGTTCCTAATGATGCTAAGAGCAGGAGAGGGAGAGACCCAGGGGCATGGGGCAGAGACCAGGGATGCTGTCAGCACCCTGGACAGTGCCCTCCATTTTTCTCTGTGGATGTGGCCAACCCAACAGATTCTTCTCCCTCCCCTGACTTTGCCCACCATCCTTCTGAAATGGCCCCTGGAGAGGAAGAGAGATCTCCACACTTCCCAGTTTAATTGCAAATTCCCTGGGAGAAAGAACTGAGCAAGGCCCAGCTAGAGTTGGCCCCTTGTCCAATTAATAGAGACGCAAGGGTCTGAGATACATAGGCCAGACTATTCTGGGTATCTGTGCTTGAGAGGAGGCCAATTTGATTTGGAGAGGTAAGGGGACCATTATGAAAAAATGACACAGTCCCAAATAACCACAAGGGTGCTTTGTTGGCAGATTTACAGCCAGCAGTGAAGGTAACAGTTGATCTCAGGTTTGATAAGAAAACAAAACAAAACTAAACAACCAACAACAACAACAACAACAACAAAACCCACCAGGTAATCTTTGTGCCTGAGGTTTCATAGCAGAGAGCAAAGCCTCAGCAAACCATGGAATTGTTCAGAACCAAAAGCTGTTATTTGTTTAGTGTTGTTAAGCTTTGAAGACTTCAGAGTCATTTCAAACTTTAGGTACAACAAATGGTTTGTGCCTTTCCCCCTGTAGTTCACCTGTGCTTCTAAATAAATGTGTATGTTTGTGTGCGCACACACGTGCATGTGTGCATGCATGCAATTTAGAGAGACAAAGGGAGGGCTGGAGGGAGGGAGGGAGAGAGAGGCAGAGAGAGAAGAGATTGATTGATTGATTGATTGGTTAGTTTCTGGGCTCCTTGAAACCTGCACTACTGATCACAAAGGATCCTGAAGCAGGACAGTGCTCTCAGGATACAGGATCTACTGGTAACCCCAAGGTGGGAGTCATGGAGTAGCTGACTCATGGCAGAGTGCAAGCTCCAGCTCGGCTTCCTGTGAGAAGGAAACTGGTAACGTTCAAGGGGGAACTTTTCATCTCCTTCCTGCCTGACTCAGCAAGGAGACAGTTGGCACTTCTGGTTGGGTGTAGTTTGGGGGGACCTAGCCATACAGCTCTCTGTTCCCACAGATCTACCTTGCTAATAGGAGGATTTGTTTAAAAAGATACAAAATGAGAAATTCAGTAAAGAGAATAAAAGTACAGGCTGCTGTGATGATGTTATCAAGAAGACACAATGGTACGGTATGAACTGCAGTGACTCTCCGTGGTACAGGTATCTGGAGATGGCAGGGAGCCTTGCAGGGCCAGAAGGAGGATTGGGGACAAGAGCCAGGCAGCTGGAAGGTAGGCACAGAGTCACTGGCAAGGAAAGGCTTGGCATGTTTTGAGAGTAGAGAAAGCATGGGCTGGAAGGACCCCCGAAACAAGGAAGAGAGAAAGATACAGTCAGGAGGCAGGTTGACAGCTATTCTTTGCTTATGGCATGAGGCCTGAGTTACATTTTAGTCCCAGGGCAGTAGGGAGCCATGGGGGTGACCTAGAGAGAAGGACGTCATCCAAGGCACAATTTCCACTAATTTTGTGGTACCTGGACTGAAGAGAAGAATGGAAGCTGAGGAGAAACCTGAGAGGGTTCAGCAGAAATATGGGGGATAAAGGTGCTGAGTTCACTATGTCCACAAAGTACCCACCACCCAGCAGGTATCTGTCCATGTGGCTCAGGGTGGCTTCGGCCTTTCCTTGCCCTTGTTATTTGCTACCCCAATCTCATGGTCAACACTTGCCCATGTGGTTGAGGTGTTCCTCCTTAAGTTCACCTTTATGACAGCCACCAAACCCAGGCTGCTTGGCAAATACAAAGTAACAGAATCATTGAAGGGTCAAACTGTATAGATCTTGGTCTTACAGGTACACATAAAAAGATAAGAGCCTGCAGCCATACCACTGTGGCACCCGATCCCGTCAGATCTCAGAAGTTAAGCAGGGTTGGGCCTGGTTAGTACTTGGATGGGAGACTACCTGGGAACACCAGGTGCTGTAGGCTTGGGAGAAGGACCCAGCAACCCACTCCCCAAAAACAACCAGCCATGAAAAACACTATGGATAGGCGAGAAGCACTGATAATAGTGTTTCACCTTTCCTACCATAGGGTCACTACGAGTTGAATATCAACTCTGACGGCACCTAACAACAACTTAATGATCATATTGGTGGTTACACATAATCATTACTTAATAATAAGCCTAATATTGCCTACTGGGTGCCAAAAACTGTTTGATACCTCGTATGCTACCTCTTTGAAGCATTGACATGAACACATGATCTACGTATAGACGCCCCATTCTGGAGTCAAGGAAGTTGAGCTTTGTATTAAATAATACATTTGATGTTGTACAGTAAATAGTGCTCATGCTGATTATGCATTTAATCTAACCTAACCATGGGATATTATGGGATAGTGAAGGGAAGTATCTACCCAGTCATTGACCACAAGTAGGTACTCAATAAGTTCCATATTATATTTTTTTTGCAGATGTCAAATATTCATGACCACAGATTTCATTGTAAGCAGAGTAAACTGAAGGAAGTGTTTTCATGTAATTTCTTCCCTAATGACTTCACCCTGCCCTTGAGCATTTCCACGTGTGTGTTTAATCACAGGATCTCATCCATGATGTTTGCTGACAGGTAATTTCTTTAATGCCATTGACAAAAATGAATTACACGGAGGTCCCTTAGATTCTGTGCTTTTGTCTGCAAGTGTTATGGATACATTAGAGAAATCTAGGTCTAATGCCTTGATGCTATTGCATCCTAATAATTCCCATTCTATGGATCATCTCTGTGGACACACATTTGTGGCCAGATGGGATGCTCCGGTCTGCAAGATACCCTGCCCCTTTTCTTACACCTCAAGAAACATCTGGGCAGATATTTGTGTGTCAGAATCATAAATCAGTTTAGTCCTGAGAGCTAGGCCTTGCTTTGCGATTTATCTTGAGATACACTCGTTTCCTGCCACCACAGTGTTAAATGATGTGCACAAATGTCGAGATATTGAATTCCTTTGTAGATTTAAAATTTTTTTACGCAGGCGTATGAAGAGCTGAGCATCCTTCAGCCTCGCAGGTACCTGGTAAACAGGGATGATTTAGATTCTGTGGCATTTCAGCCCCAGGACAACAACCACCCTAATCCCTTCCAGAGCAAAAATGCACAGGCCCGGCACTGACTCACTGCCCGGCCCATCCTCCCCCCACTTCCTCCTCCTCCTCCTCCTCTCAGCCTTCTGCCCCCTTGGCTCTTTGGTGCACTTTAAAGAGGAGGGAGAGCTAGACAGTGAGGCTTAGGGATCTTTTGTACCCCCTGGGAATCTCAAAATGCTACTATGTATCAGAATAACCTATGGCTATATATGTTGCTTGCTGTGCCAAAAAAAAAAAAAATGTACAGATTGTAAGTGAGGGCATCTATATCTTTCGGAGGTTGGATTGAATTAACAGTGTCAATGTATAGCATGCTGTTCACTCAAAAGATGGTATTAATCAAATGAATGCTAGTGTGCCTCCATTCATTCTTTTTTTTCCTCCCCTTATTGGTAAATGTTGGTGTGGTGCAGAGCAACACAGCACTGGCTCTTCCCATTATGCATCTGTTATATCACTGTGGGTTACGCTTTGATCAACTCACAAGGTTTATGGGACCTTTTGACTAATTTGTGGTAAAATTCATATGCACGTTCGGGTTAAGTTCTTAAACAGCAAAATGGAAAGTTTTTGTCCCAAGGTGTGTGTACACTGTCGGGAAGCACCCTCTGGCTTTCCAGATGGATTGTGTGGTTGTTTTTGAGTGAGAAACTTTATGGGGTTGCAAATCTTGTACCCTGGAGTCACTTCCGCCCTGTTTGTGTACCCCGCTGAGAAGACTGTTCTAAATCCTTTTAAAAAATTGTGTTATTAGGAAAAATATCATACATACAGAACATAAAGAATAATCCAAAGATATATCTATATATAAAAAGAGATGATGTCCTATATTAAGCCACAATATCACTACTACAAATATTGTCAGAGCAAACCACCTTATCAACAAATAATATTAACATTTGCTGAAAAAATAGCCAACATAACTTGTTTTTAAAATATTGCTCCAGCCAGGCATGGTGGTGTGCGCCTGTAATCCCAGTGACTGGGGAGGCTCAGGCTGGAAGATCCCAAGTTCAAGGCCATGGGCAGCCTGTGTAACTTAGTGAGACCCTGACTCCAAGTAAAAAATAAAAAATGGACTGGAGGTGCAGCTCAGTGGTAGAGCACTGGAAAATCATAATTTGTTGTAGTTATTTCTCTCTTTTTCATAATCACCAAGAGATAAATAATTTACCTTGAAGAGAAACCAAGGCAGCCATAAGAATGACGGGCCCTTCCTGCCCCCAGATAGTGCATCAGATGCTGCAGACCGTGGCTGCAGAGCTGGAGAAGTTAGCATAAGAACGTTAGGCTAAAATGAAGGCACCACAGCAAATCTTTCCATATTTCTTTTGGCTTTCTACATCTTGCTTTAAAATGCCCTGATATTGTCTGAGTAGGGTTTTTTGTAAAAACCCTAGAGTTAAAATTTGCATTGCAATTAGCTTCAAAACGCCACTTGGAGGAAGCTTTTAACTACATGTTCCCAAGGTCTAATATAGACCCTAACTGAAGTGATGCAGGAAGGGAATATTTCATACTCCTTCCCTCCTTCCCTCTTTCCTTCCTTCCCTTCTTTTCTCTCCCTCTATCACCCCTCTCTCCACTGAACGCTCCCCCATTTGTTGAATGCTGTTTTATTCTTCAAACCAGTGAGAGCAGATCCTGCTGTGGCCTTTCCCAAGGAGCAATGGCCCATCCTCCATCTCAACATTTCTGTGCCGAGCTGAATGTGCCCCACATCAAGTTTCACTTCCACTGCTGTGCTCTTCCTCTCTGCCAGTCATTTGCAGATGCTCATGTAGACTTGTCTCATGACTGCAGAAGGTGTGACTGTGACAGGTAGTTGTAGGGCGTTCTACAAAGGAACCAAGGGATCGCCTTGAATTGGCTGCTAAACCTGGAGCTTTCAGACTTGGAGGAGCCTTCAGGAATGGTTGAGATCATGGAGGGCAGAGACCACCAAGTAGACATGATTGGCTCTTCGACACTCTGGGAGCCATAATTGCAGCCTGGGAGGAAGATGCACCTTCAGGGGAGAGTTGGGCTCAGAAATGGCACGGGAGAGGAAGGTCAAGACTTCAGGGTATCCAGTGATGGATTTCTAGCTATGGAGGCCTAAGAGGATGTCCATCTTGATAGACGCCTTGCCTCTCAAACACTGCCCCCCAACCCACAAATACTAAACAGAGAGCATCAGCTGCTTGGTGAGGTGCAGTATTCTGTTCCTCAGTATCTCTTAATTTATCAGGTGCCCTGATGCTGGGAGGAAGGTGCCACAGACAGGCTGTAAATTGCTGGTGAGATCAAGGCCAGCGGCCCTGGCTTCCACAGACACCTGCAGGCAATCCCTTGCATAATTCTCTCAGCGAATACAATTGAGTCGAATACAATGTGATTTCTTCCCTCCAGCTTTCTGGAAGAATCTGTTCCAGCCAGTCTATATCTTGATCACCTGTATGTGTGTGGAATAGATTCAACCCAAAGATACGAGAAAAATGGATCATTATCCTAATTGAAATGGAAGACCATTGGGCAGGACATCCATTAGTGACCCAAATACAGAATTCTCTCTTGAGTAATGACAAAAATCCCAAGACTTCTTAGAAGGCCACTGAGATACAAAAAAAAAAAACCATTGATCAACTGGGGAGCCCAGCACAATTAAATTTAAAATAAAAATCTTTCCAGCCCAAGTCAGCTAGCCTCTGCCTCATTGTCTCATTAGACTTTATCAGCATTGATGTTTCTTACTCTTCAGTAAATCCCCAGCAGACATTTTCACTTCTCAGCCAGGCACTTTATTTTTTTTTCCTAAGTGAAACTCTGAACTCAACATAATTAGCTGAATGAAACACAGTGAGTGGTCTAAGCTAGAAGGGACATTTGGGGGCATTGTTGGAGGAGAGGTGTGCAGAGTGGTGGTGGTGGTGTTAGGTGCAGTCAGCCGAGTCCGACGCATAGTGACCCTTTGTACAACAGAACAAAACTCTACCCAGAACTGTGCCATACACAGGCTCTTTTATTATGCTTGAGCCCATTGGTGCAGCCACTACGTTTCTTTTCATTGTGAGTCATGCTATATCCACAACTGGAGGTCCTTGGGGCTTTATTTACTCCATTCCCATCATTAAGGTCTGCTCTACTTTGAGGGTCTGTAGCTGTAGCCCTGTGGCATCCGATCCCGTCAGATCTCGGAAGCTAAGCAGGGTCAGGCCTGGTTAGTACCTGGATGGGAGACTGCCTGGGAACACCAGAAGCTGTAGGCTTGGGAGAAGGACCTGGCAACCCCCTCCCAAAAATCAATCTGCCATTGAAAACCCTGTGAACAGCAGAGAAGCACTTATAATAGTGTTTCCCCTGTTGTACAGAGGGTCGCTATGAGTCGGATACCGACTCAATGGCACCTAACAACAACTACTTTGAGGAGGCAATTCTTCCCCTGTCATCTTTTGAATGCCTTCCAGCCTGGGGGCTGATTTTCCAGCACTGTATCTGACAGTGCTTTTCTGCTATTCACAGGGTTTTCGATGCCTAATTGTTTCTGGAGTGGGCTGCTGGGTCCTTCGCCCTAGTCTGTCTTAGTCTGGAAGCTCAGCTGAATCATGTCCACCATGGGTGGCCCTGCTTGTATCTGAAATACCAGTGGCATAGCTTTCAGCATCACAGCAACATATGACCCCCACAGCACGACAAGCTGACAGACACATGGGGGACAGAGTAGTATACATAGCCAGAAATCAATACCACATGAAATCAGAAATTCACCTACCCCCAAATCAGTACCACTCCCTCAACCACCAGGATGGACTGCAGCTCTCTGGGCCATGAGTGGTTATATCTTTGTAGAGCAAAGTGTTCACTGGCATATTTGTTGTTGTTGTTGTAAGGTGCCATGGAGTCATGTCTGACTCATAGCAACCCCCTAGGGTTTTCAATGGCTGATTGTTTGGGGATTGCCGCGGCAGTGGATTGCCATGTTCTTCTCCCATTTCTATGGTGCTGGGAATCGAACTTGGGACCTCAGAGACTACAGAGCAGTGCTCTACCACCTGAGCTAACTCCCAGCCCCACTGGCGTATTTAAAGTTCCTCATTTTGCCTGTACCCCTCACTTCTTTCAACAGGTACAAAGGGCTCCTCTCTGCACAGTTGCGTACACTCTGCAAGGCTAGGCCATGCTTCAAGGGACATTCAGTTGTTCATAGAATCACAAAGTAAGGCTTTTTTTCTTCTTTTGAAATGTGAGTTCTTGGGCATTTGCGCCATCTTTCCTGTAAGAGCCTTGGAAGGGGTCCAGGAATGTGTACCGCCCACTTCCTCTACCCTGAGTAGTCCATTGATGATCAGTCTAGTTAGGGGACCTCTTGGGTGGGTAATGATGAGATTAGAACACAGAGAAGCTGTGATTCATCCCCCAGACATTGTTCTTTCTTGATTCTGTGCCATCACAGGTACTGTTTACAGTTAACATGCTTTTCTTAAAGAAGCCTTCCCTCATGCCCTCTCATTTTTCGAAAAGAACTTTTTCGGAAGAATGGATTTCCTCAGTTCATGTTTGATTGGAGAAGCGATTCTGGCCATGGGACATCAGAAAGCCACTTTTTTGGTGGTTCTTTTTTAATAAGAACTATAATCCGTTGCCGATGACAAAGAAAAGAAAAATCCCCACAGCATCTTCTGGGTGCTTTAGAATACGCGGTGACAAATGGCGTCTTGTGTTGTACAATCGTCCTCACGGCTTGTAACACATCGTTTAATGAATTGATCACAGTGGAATGTGAAGAGGAAGCAGCATTTATTTTGTATGTTATATTGCACATAATTTTCAGAGTTGACATTTATAACCATGGAAGCTGTTATTTTACATATCATCTTCAAACCATATCAGCCTTAAACACATTTAAATTTAATAAGCAAGTAGATTAGATTTGCTTTTAAGCTAGGCATATCATTACATTGCCTGTTCCTATCAGGAGAGCAGGCTCGCGATTAAATACCGTCTTTGCATGTCTTAAAGAAACAAAAATGATGAAGAAAGGGGTTCAAAGCAAAGCTGAAATAATTAAGTGTGAAGCTCAGAGAATGTTCTGTAAACAGTCAGCTCTGAGCATAGCCTACTAACCACGGAGGCAAATGAGGCCAAGTGGCTTTTATTAGCCATCATCAGGCCACAAGACTTGGGGATCGAATGTGAATCCTATAATAGGAACCACATTGTGATAATAATTTATTAAATTTCCCAAGCCATCACCCTTGAGGAGGACAGCAGCAATGGGTGTGGTGATTAATTTCCGACATCGTTAAACATATTGCCAGAGGGAAACAGTTTTTGATCTGTAGGCGCCCGTTCTGTACCATGCCATGATCTGTAGGTGCCCTTTCTGTTCCATTCCATGAGCTGTTTTCAAAACCAGGGAAACAGGACAATGAATGGAAGAAGGAGAGAGGAGAAAGAAGGGTGACCAGCATTTCTGGGTCTGATCCCAGATAGCGCAGAACCTCTGGTGTTTAAATGGCGTTTATCAGTTTAGCCCCATGGGAGCCCATTGGTGTTTGGTACAAGCAGAGAATTTGCTCACGAATCTGACGTTAGAGGAGAGGCCTCAACAATAGCATTGGGAACTACTCATTTGCTGGGCTGGGAACTTGTCTGCATCTGAAAAGTCCTTCTTAGATAGGGGTTGGGGACTGAGATGCCTACAGAGGCGAGGAAGCTTCTCCATCTGGCGATTACAGTGCAAGGGAGGTGATAAGCACTTGGTGGCAGGCTCTGTTCAGCACAAATGAATGTTGACGAGCCGGGACATCAGCCACAGGAAGGCTGCAGAGAAACAGCAGCAAAACAGCAGGTGAGACCTTGGGTGAGAGCCTGGCCCAGAGAGAGGGATAAATAGAAAACCTAATGAAATGCTGGTGTGACCTGCAGTTGGTGAGCTGGGCTGTTCTAGCATTAATTTCCTGGTTCTGATCATTGTACTATGATTAAGATGTCAGCCTTGAGGGAGGCTGGGTGGGAGGCATGAGAATTCTCTGTATGACTTCTGAATGGTCTAAGGTTTTCCTAAGACCATTTTGGATGGTCTAAGGTTATTCCAAAGCAGAGACCTTCCAAAGTGCAATAAAAGAAAAATATGCAGCATACAAAACATGCTAACTGGAGACAGAGTTCAGGGTTCACCTACTTATGGAATCCACTTCGGACAGTCTCACACACTCTGCGAACAATATGAAGAACAGAGAGGAAGGCCATCACTTTTGCTTGGCTTTGTGTAGACAGACACATCCCAGTGGACACGGTGGTGGGTGAAACACCCTGCCTTCCATACATCCTTCACATCTGTGAACATGTTAGGCTTTACTCAGCACAGGAGAAGGCGGTTTGCAGATGGCATCAGGCTTGCTGATCAGCTTGGGATGGGGAGATTATCTTGTGTGACATGGGTGGATCCAGTGGGATGACACAGGTCCTTGCAAGTAGAAAGAGATGGGAGGGGGACATCTGAGTGCTGCTTCCTGATAAAAACTCAACCAGCTGTGGCTGTCTTTCCAATAGAAGGGAGCCAGGAGCCAAGAAATGCAGGCATCCTTTGTTGTTGTTGTTGTTAGGTGCCGTCGAGTCGGTATCCGACTCATAGCCACCCTCTGTACAACAGGGGAAACACTATTGTCAGTGCTTCTCTGCTATTCATAGGGTTTTCAATGGCAGATTGAGTTTTGGGAGGGGGTTGCCAGGTCCTTCTCCCAAGCCTACAGCTTCTGGTGTTCCCAGGCGGTCTCCCATCCAGGTACTAACCAGGCCTGACCCTGCTTAGCTTCCGAGATCTGACGGGATCGGATGCCGCAGGGCTACAGCTGCAGGAGGCATCCTTTAGAACCCAGGAAAGGCAACATAGACACTCCACACACCCACATCCACCGCTGAACCTCCAAGGGGAGCCTGGCTCTGCCAGTGGGCTCTACCTAATTAGACCTGTATCAAGTTTCCGAATGATAAAACTAGATGATAATTTGCTTTGTTTTAAGGCATCCCAATTTTTTGGTAATGTGTTATAGCAGCCTCATTAGGAAACTAACCCAGGCCAGGAGTCAATATGACAGTGGACGCATGTGTGAGTCTTGCATGAGCCAGATACTCATCAGCATTCCCCATGTATGGCTTCCCTTAATGCAGCAGGCAGGTGCCTCTTTGTATTCTGCTTTTCAGACAGAAGACTGAGGCAGAAAGGTGTTAAGTTGCCCAGGGTCCCAGACTTTATGTGTAACAGAGCAGAGTATTAGAGATGCAGAATCCATGCTTTGACCCAGAATCCATGTGCAGTGTGTGAGCAGCTCAGTAACTTCATATTATACTTCATTGCATCAAGCAGAGAATATAGTATGTTTTGTAACTTACCACTGCAAGAAATGTTGCTACAAAGAAAGGAGAATTAGAGACTAAAATTTCCTTTGAGAGATAACTGGAAACATAAGATTCTAATAACACTTGAAAAGACAGAGGTATTTGTTTAAGTATTGGCTAAAAAAACCAATTTTTCTCCAACTATAAGCCTCATCCTATTATTATGGATTTAAGAGGAACACACAAAGATGCTATAAAATAAAATTAAACCAGTCACTTGAGGAAAGAATCATTCTCTTTTCAATTCTCTTTCTACTCTCCTGTTTATATTGATGAGAAAGGCTTTGTTTGGTTCACAGGAATTTTAAGCATCTCTCTTATATTTGGTGATATCCATTTTAATAATTCCTAGAGCCCTACCACTGTGGCATCTGATCTCATCAGATCTCAGAAGCTAAGTAGGTTCGGGCCTGGTTAGTACTTGGATGGGAGACAGGCTGGGGACACTGGGTGCTGTAGGCTTGGGAGAAAGACCCAGCAACCCACTCCCAAAAAACAATCTGCTATTGAAAACCTTATGAATAGCAAAGAAGCACTGATATAGTGCCAGGCATGGCACAATGTCAGAGGTTGTTTCATTGTATTGTGCATTGGGTGGCTATGAGTCAGTCTCTACTCAATGACACCTAACAACATCAACAATAATTTTTAATTGTAAAGTAGATGTCTCATCTTCAGTGTCTGTGAGTAATGGGGGCATGTTTTAACAACTTGTGATTGCATTGTATCTGTTTAATGGTTACCTTTTATTTGGAATAAGTGACTTTTTAATTGACAAATTAAAGTTGCCTTTTAACCATGTACTTCAGTTTAAGAGAAGAACATCTGTGTAAAAAGAAGTTAAACAGTCGATAGTTCATTGTTATCATTATGCCACATGGTGGCCACTTAGTGACAGTGGTGGTAGAGTGGCTAATATTTGGGACAATCCAGCTCTTTGGGGCTCAAGGCTTCCCAAACAGGTGTTCATTACTAAATTCCAAGGCCTGGGACCACATTTTTCTAAAATGTATTTCTAATTGTCACATAGTAATTGCACATATTTATGGGGTAGGGTGTGACATTTATGTGCATGCATACCATGTGTATCCATACACAATGGTCTGCATCATAACACCCTGGCATTGATCCCATCTGATCTAGGAAGTTAAGCAGGGTCAGGCCTCGTTAGTCCGTGGATAGGAGACCGCCTAGGAATACTGGGTGCTGTAGGTTTGGGAGAAGGACCTGGCAGTCCACTCCTGAAACAATCAGCCATCAAAAATCCTGTGAATAGCAGAGTAGCACTGACATAGTGCCAGGCATGGCATGGTGTTGGGGAGTATTTCAGTCTGTTGTACATAGGGTCTCTGATCAAATCAGGGTAATTGACATATTCTTCACCTTAGACACATCCCTCTTTTTCCTTCTCCTCTCCCTCCACCTCCTCCCCCTGCTCCTCCTCCTTCTCTTTCTCCTCCTCCTCCTCCTCTTCTTCATCATGCTACAATCATGTTTAAATCCATTCTTTTTACTCTTCCTTTACGAGAAGTAAGTACTTTTACTACATTCAGAGACCAGAACTTTCAAAGACGGCTGAATAACATCCTTTCAATGTTAAAGTTTTGTTGGGCCTAACGAAGTTCCTTGGTCCTTCCCCGCTGCATTGTGTGCCTCAAACTGGGTTTCTTGTTGGCTTCTCTGTGTGAGCACCTGCATATGTCCTCTGTAAGTAATCTGATTTTCTCCAGAGAGCCTTGTATTGGATGATATAAAAAATGCCTTTAGCTGGGCCTCATCCTTTTAAATTAACTGCCACCTCACAAGCCTTCAGGATACAGTCCCTGGGAGAGGATTGCTTGTGGAGTGAATCCTAAGCAATCCCACCCATGAACTGGTGAGCAACCTTTTTGTCTGCTGTAAAAACCACAGATTGAGAACTGATGTGTATTACTCCATGTACCAGAGCAGGTGGCTGGCATCTGGTACTCGCAAGGCAGACAGGGAAAGAGACCCAACAGCGTAGGTTTGAATGAATGACTGAGACCTGGAGTTGCTCATAAGCAAAAGAAAGGTGCCTGGTTTGCAGCTCTGCCACAGGAGTCCCTGACTGTGGCTTAGCTCACAAGCCATGGATTTCCCCCTTCATTCTCTGCTATTTGTGGCAATACCTGAAGATTTCTTCTAAGCTCTCAGCCTCTGAGAACTGTGAATATCATTTCCCCCAGCCTCCTGTAGGCACTTGTGAGGCTTCACTGATTCTTGTTCGGTTTTGTGATGTTTTAGGATCCCTCCACTTCCTGTTCCTCTTGCTTTGTCTTTTCTTTGTCCGGAGAAAGCAGAGGAATAGGCTTGATGCTGTGATTCTGAAGTCTAAATCAGCATGTCCCACAGGCAGCATGGTGATGACTCAGTTTATTTACAGTATCTGTGCTACTGGCCATTTTATACCCCCTTGCCCCATTCATTCCCGAACCTTTCCTAGGTTCTCTCCCCTGGCTTTTGCTGTCTCCCTCTTTCTCCCTTCTCTCTATCCCCATTTCTCAGTGATTTGCTTAGCAGTGCAGCATCCAGAAGCACCTCCCTTCCAACCCCTATGCATGGGGATAGTGAGAGGACCAGTGGCTTGGCAAACCTTTATTTATTACATGTCCACGGAGCCCAGGATAGTAATTCACACCCTGCCAGTGTCTGACCTCCCTCCACACGGGCCACAAACCTGGAAAGTGAGGATTTCCCCCACTTTTGTCAAAGGAAACCAGGATCTCTGATGGCAAAGAACACACAGTTAGCCAGGGGAATCAGGCGTGTGCTTGGCACTCTAAGTAAACCCCGCAACTGCTGTGCGCACGGGCAGGATGGAGCCGAGACGGCACTGTTGGCAGATTTAGGGAACGAGGAGCCTGTGTGGCTTGTTGGTGAGGCTGGGCGTACATTTCCCCCACAGACGATTTGTGGAAGGGTATTTTGGGCAGAGAGGGCAGCATTCGCAAAGAGGAAGGGAGGTGGAATCTGAGTCCAAGATAAATAAGCCCAGCTAAATATAGTTCTAGTGGTGTGGGAAGGGGGAGCTGGATTATCTGATTATACAAAGCCCATGCATGCAGCCCTGGGGGCTTAAGGACAGGTAAAAGACACCATCGCAGAGGTGCACGGCACAGCCACCCAGGGCAGCCAGGGTGCGTCTTCCTGTTCCCTAAATAACTGAACGAATGTCTTGTTCCCTTTCCATCTCTCGGAATTGTTCCTTCTTCCTCCGCTCTTCCTCCAACCTGCCCTTCACCTGGTAGTGTCCGGGCTCCCTAAGCTGTTGAAGCAAAGGGCAGATGTGGCTTTTTCAAGCCTCCTACTCAGCTCTTCTCCTTGGGATGAAGAAAAAGAATATGGAAGATAGGGCTCTGAGCACCATGCGCTTTCTGTTGTCGAGGTTTGAACAGGGGAAAGTTGAACTTGCCATGAACATCAACTCTGGCTCTCGGGAGGACCGCAGTGGCTGTTTATCCAGAGCAACATCTATGTTCATCCTCTCTCTGTCTCTCTCTGTCCCTTCCTTCCTTCCTCCCTCCCTCCCTCTCTCCCTCCCTCCCTCTCTTCCTTTCCTTTCCTTTCCTTCCTTCTTTCCTGCCCTGCCCTTCTCTTCCCCTTCCCTCCCTCCCTCCCTTCCTTTCCATTCCTCTCCTTTCCTTCCTTCCTTTATTCCTTCCTTCTTTCCCTCCATCCCTGTCTTCTTTTCCTTTCCTTCCTTCTTTCCTGCCCTGCCCTTCCCCTTCTTTTCTCCCTCCCTTCCCGTCCCATCCCCTCCCTCCCTCCCTCGCTCCGTCCTTCCCTTCCTTCCTTCCTTCCTTCCTTCTTTTGATTATCATAGATTCACTGTACAATGAATGAGTGTCGCCATGGCCGTTTCCTGCATGTGTGTCCCACAGTGTGCTTTGATGGTGTTCCCTCTGCCCTGCACTACTGAATACTAAGTTAAAATGGAGTCCTGTAGAGCAAGCTTAAAAACTGCAACTGTAAGACTATGGAAACCAGTTTGGCAGTTCCTCAAAAAGTTAGACATTGAATTACTATGAGATCCATCTAGGTTTACATCTAAGAGGATTGAAAATAAATTAAAAAAAAAATAAAACCACACACACTAGTGTTCATGACAGCAGTAGTCACAACCACTGAAAGGTGGAAGCAGCACAAGTATCCATCAACAGAGGAGTGGATTCACTAAATATCGTATTTGTACACAGTGAAGTACTATTTAGCCAGGAGTGATGTTCTGATCCCTGCTACAATGTGAGTGAAACTTTAAAACTTTGTGCTCAGTAGAAGAAGGTAGACACAAAGGGTCCCGTGTGGTCTGATTCTGTTTGTGGGAAACCTAGAATAGGCAAATCCAAAGACACAGGAGGCACAGCAGTGGTTGCCAGGAGAGGGAACAGGGGAAGCGAATGCTTAATGGCTGAAGGATTTTCTTTGGGGCGAGAAAAATGCTTCAAAACTAGGCAGAGGCATTAGTTGTGCAGCAGTGAGAATATATCAACTGCCCCTCGACGGTACCTTTGAAATGGTTACTTTCATGGTTTTTCAATTTCACTTCCAGAAAAGAAAAGACCTGAATGCAAACTGAAGATCCGTAGAGATGATGAACATCTGTGTGGGTTCCAAGGATAGGAGCTGGGTCATGGCGTGTGGTTGGTTCTGCTGAACTATGCTTGCAGATCGTTGTTGTTAGGCGCTGTTGAGTTGTATCCGACTCATAGCGACCCTCATAGGGTTTTCAATGGCTGATTGTTTCGAGCTTGCCTTAGGAGTGGATTGCCATGTCCGTCTCCCATTTCTGTGGTGCTGGGAATTGAACCCAGGACCTCAGAGACTGCAGAGCGGTGCTCTACCAACTGAGCTACATCCCAGCCCCAGTGCCTGCAGAAGACTTCCAGAAACTGCTCCTCAGAGAAACAGTGCCCACGTCGAGAGTGGAAGAGGAAAGCCACTGTAAGCACCAGGTCTCAGCCTCAGTTGGGAGGGGCCCGGGAGGTAAAACCACCACACAACCCCACCGCCTCCCCAGAGAAAGCGTGCGGCTGGGAGGCTGGCAGCTCGTAATGTCAGAAAGCCAGGAGGAGAGAATTGGAAATGGATGGAGTTTTATGGCCATGCATTTTTAACTCCACTTCAGAGTAGAGGGGAACATTTTAAGGAGCTAAGAGCTTAAACCAGGCAAGATTTCCTTCAGTGCGATAATAAATACACCAAAGTGCTCTTTTATGTTTAATAATTCAGGATCCCCTGAGTGTTTAAAGGTTCCCCTGTTTTATCATTTAAAAAATCGAATGGTAATCGGTTAAAAAGTAATAGATGAGAAATGGTTTCAGGATGAGGGCTGAATCGTGCACTTTAAAACATCTCTGTAAATGGATGTCTGAGTGTACTGGGAAGGAGAGGCTTGGAGATTCAGAAGTTTTAACTCAGCCAGATGCCTGAGAAGCCATCGCTTAGGTGTGGAGGGACGGTGTCCACTTCCACACAGCCCCATCAGCCAGTGCTCAGAGTTGGGCTGGGATGAAACTAGACACAACAGCCCAGTATGGAGGCACACGCCTGTCACCTCAACCACTGGGAAGGTGGAGGCAGGAGGATCACAGGTTCGAGGCCAGAGGCAGCCTGTGTAACTTTGTGAGACCCTATCTCAATAAAAAAATTAAAAATGGACTCGGGGAGCAGCTCAGTGGTAGAGCCCTTGCAAAGCATGCGTGAAGCCCTGTGTTCAACCCTCAAGTAGTGCAAAAGAAAATAAAAACAACAGACAATACATTGTGAGAACAACTCTTGCGATTGCCCTTTCTTGAAAACGCTCAGAATATAGACCGCTGCAGTTATAGAGCCACATTTCTGAGAAATTCTGGAGAGACACTGAAGTCAGACAGTAGCCACATGGTTTTCCTCTGGGATGTGAACACAGTGTCCACAGGAAGGGCTTGGATTGTTCTGCCCCGCACAGTGAGTCTTCCCCTTGGACTGCATGGGAACTCGAGGCAGCGGTGACATTAGGAAGGAAGCCCGGCTCTCCAGGGGGTCAATCAGAGTGACACCGTGATGCCTGGGTATAAAGCAAGTGGGTTGTTTCCCCTAGGAGTGGAGTGGGCTGGTGAGTGGCCCAGTAAGCTAGCAAGCTGATTTGTCTTCTGGAAGAGCTTGAAGGATGCAGGAAGGATCCCCGTGCATTCTCCAGGGCCATCCTGGAAAATAACCACAACCGCACTTCATCCCTATTCAGCTGATGTTTACGGCACCTCTATTTATGGCTTGCCTGTCAGACACTGCAGTAGGAGCTGGAGTGTTTGTACCGTGCCACGCAGATAGCAGCAACATCACTGTTTGTGTTCTCTGGTCGAAGAAAGACACTCGGGGAGGAACTGTGGCAGAAACCACCAGCTGCCTAAGCAGTAGTCATTTATTGTGTCTTCCTCTGCAATAGACCCTTTACTTGTTGTTGTTGTTAGGTGCCATTGAGTCGTGTCTGACTCATAGCGACCCTCATAGGGTTTTCAATGGCTGACTGTTTCGGGATTGCCTTGGGAGCGGATTGCCAGGTACTTCTCCCATTTTTGTGGTGCTGGGAATTGAACTCTGGGACCTCAGAGACTGCAGCGCAGTGCTCTATCAACTGAGCTAAATCCCAGCCCAGACCCTTTACTTATGGGACCATTAGTCATAGCCAATATGCCCCAATTAAAAGACAATGCTACTGTGTTCCTTGGTTTTCCCAGCAAAGGAGTACCACCAAAAGATTGTTGTTGTTGTTGTTGTTGTTGTTAGGTGCCATCAACTTGTGTCTGACTCATAGCCACCCTCATAGGGTTTTCAATGGCTGATTGTTTCAGGATTGCCTTGGGAGTGGATTGCCATGTCCTTCTCCCATATTTGAGGTGCTGGGAATCAAACCTGGGACCTCAGAGACAGCAGAGCAGCGCTCTACCAACTAAGCTGAATCCCAGCCCCCACCAAAAAGATAGCAGTGAAAAATTACTAGATATGTTTTCTGGGAAACCCTGTGAATGGAACCTGGTTAACTTGCTGTGCAAATATCCAGTGCCATTTCTCCCCTTCTCTGCCCTTCCTTGATGTTGAGATCATGTGACTTCGAGGCAACTCTGAGCATCAAATCCATGTCCCCGGGATGATGGGAAATAGAAAGGGAAGAGGGAGCGGGGTTTAGGTTTGACCACCTGGCTCTGAATTTCTTCTATGGGAGAGAAAAGTTCACATGTAGTTTGTTTAAGCCACAGTTGTTCTGGAAATCTGTAAACAGCAAAACTCAGTTTTCCGTGACCAAGGTGAAAAGCACAGGTTGAGTAGTTGAACCCAGAAGTATTTTGTTTTTCAGGGCTTCTGGATTTCAGAATATTTGGATATATGTTGTAGTTGTTAGGTGGTGTCTACATATAAGGTATTTTTCTGAGAACCTGGGTTCAATCCCCAGCACTGCAAAAACAGGAAAAGGACGTGGCAATCCATCCTGAAGCAATCTTGAAACAATCAGCCATTGAAAACCCTAGGAGGGTTGCTATGAGTCGGACCAGACTTGACAGCCCCTAACAATAACAACAACAACAACAACAACAACAACAACAATATGTATGGGAGTCAAGTCTAAACATGGTTTGCCATGCATGGTGGTGGACACCTCTACTCCCCACACTTGGGAGGCTGAGAAAGGAGGATCAAAGGTTCAAAGCCAGCATGGGCTACATACTGAGTTCCAAGCCAGCCTGGGATCTGTAGCCAGACCTTGTCTCAAAAAACAAAATAAATACGAAATCAGTTTATGTTTCATGTGCACCCTAAATGCATAGCCTGGAAGCAGTTTTATACAATGTTTTTGCTATGTTTTTATAGCCTCCACTGTGACCGCAGCCTGTTGCAGAAGATAGATACATACCATAGCCAGGCAGGTAGGTAGGTAAATTCTTACATGCTTACATACACACACAGGATGAAATATTATTTAACCTGAAAAGGGAAGGAAGTTCTGACACGTTATGTCATGGGTGGACTTAGAGGACATTGTTTGTTGTTGTTAGGTGCCGTCAAGTGCGTCCAACTCATAGCGACCCTGTGTAAAACAGATCAGAACACTCCCTGACACGGGGCCATGCCCAGTCCTCTTGTCGGTGCCTCTCTGCTGGGTTTTCAGTGGCTGATTGTCTAGGGAATATGCCAGTCACGCAGAGACAGATACCGCATCGTTTCGCATATATGACGTTCTTTTATGATGGCTGGGAGTCATCAGCATCATAGAATCAAAACTGGCATGGTGGATGCCAGGGGCTACAAAGAGAGGCAAATGAGGACCTACTGTCCAACGGGTGTCAAGTTTTAGTTTTACAAGATGAAAACACTTCGAGAGGTGAATGGTGATGGTAATCATACTGTGGTGGGAAGGTATCAATGCCAGTGAATCATGCACGTAAAGATGGTTACCATGGTCAAGTTTATGTTGCATTTATTTCATCCCAATGACAAGACTGGAAAAACATCAGTGAGTTGGCCCTGGGCATGCAAGGAGTCTTTGGCTAACACCACCTTGTCCTTCCTCACAGCTCAGAAGCAGGTCCCGCCACCTGTGAGGCCCACCCACCATCTTCTTGGCCAGTAGAGTCACCATGATCCCGATTTCCTGTTGCAAATATCAACTTAGTTTGTGGCTCTTTCTCAAAAGTTCTGGGTAACTCAGCGACAGTGGTCGTGTCCTCCGCAGGGAGTGACACACCATGGCCGACTCAGCTAGAAATTCAGCTCTGCCCATCCCGCTCATCCTCAGAAGGGGCCAGAGTCGGAGCCAGCCAAGGAGGACACGTGCACATTTACATATGATTTGCATCCGTTTTACATAGGGCTGCGCAAGCTGTGCTGTGTTCTCAAACATCGTTCACATTATATTTTAAGATTGTCACAATCTTTAAGTAACATTTAGATCCTCAGCCAAGGTGCCCCTAATGTTCACAGCTTTCTATATTTAAACTGCCTACCCCCCTGGTCCCTGGGAAGCAGGAAGCCCTGTGCCCCTCCAGGGTGGCAGCTTCCACCTGGAGGGTGAATTACACACGGGGAGCTACCATCCATTCCAGTTTTCCTTTTTAAGTGTCCCCTCTGCTCCCACTTCTAATCTCTGGTGTCTTCTTAGCCACAGCCCTGAACGTGCATCCTCACCCATCTCCTTGTGAATAGCAAATTTGGACACCGAGGCCAGATGTGATGGAGAGACCACCAATACCACAAGTGCTTTAAATTCAGTATTGAATCACTGGTTTGAAAAGATCCTCAGCCCTCTCAAGGACTGGGGTTTGGCTCGGTTGGTAGAGTGCTGCTCTGTGCTCTCTGAGGCCCTAGGTTCGATCCCCCCCACCGTGAAAATGGGAGAAGGACCTGGCAGCCCACTCCCAAAACAATCCCAAAACAATCAGCCATTGAAAGCCCTATGAATAACAGAGAAGCACTGACATAGCAAGGCCTGGCGTGGCACAGGTTTGGGGAGTGTTTCGCTCTATTGTACTTAAGGTTGCTGTGAGTTAGACCCAACTCAAAGGCACCTAACAACAATCCTCTAAGGCATCAAGGACTGTTCACTGGCCTTTCCCTACCTCCCTTATGTTTCGAGCACCAGCCTTCCCTCCTCACCTCCCACCCTTTCCCATCCCTTCCCCTGGCTTCTCTCCATTTCTTTCCCCTCCCCTCTTCCCTTCTCCTTTCCCTCTCTTCTCCTTCTCTTCCTTGAGTCCTTTCCCCCTGTCTTCTCCCTCTTCTCCCATCTTCTCTTCTCTTGTCTTGACTCCTGTCACCTCCTCTGCCTCTTTCTTTTCCTCCCTTCCCCTTTCTCCTGGCTCCTTCCCTCTCCCTCTTCCTCTCCCGTCTCTTCCCTTCCCTCTCAGTGTACATTGGGTGAGTTATTCGATGTCACTCAAACACTGTGCGTGTTGTGCTGACACGGTAATGAACACGGCAGAGAAATCACTGCATTCCTCAAGTATCTAGGAGTGTGTGACGGAAAAACAAGCAAACCAACCTCCCCAAACCACCAGTAATAAGATTCTCAAATTGTCAGGATAATTTCCAGGAAATCCAAAGGTGGCAGGGTGTCTTTGTGTGCAGACCAGGGTAAGGAGAGTTTTAAGTAAAGGACAAAAATACAAAGTCCCAAAGCCAGAGGAAGTGAGTGTGACTAAGAAAGGCAAGGGAGGCCCCGTGGATGAGGGGCCACAGAGAGAGATGGGTTGGGGGGACGGGGACAGGCAGTGGATCGCAGGGCTCTGGCTGCTCTGTGGTGTACAGAGGTTTCCGCTGGTCTCTGTCGCGCACAGCCATGACGTAGGAGGCGGAAGGCACCACAGTCGGCCCGCTCCACAGAGAGCGGCTGCTCCTTCTCCTTCTCCCTGCTTCTCTTCGTTTGTTTAAGAATTTATTCTAGCCGGTGGTGCACGCCTGTCATCCCAGTGACTAGCAAGGCAGAGGCAGGAGGATGGCGAGTTCAAGGCCAGAGGCAGCTTGTTCAACTTAACAAGACCCTGTCTCAAAATTAAAGAAAAGATATTTCAAAAGGGGCTGAGGTGCAGCTCAGTGATAGAGCACTTGCAAAGTTAGCGTGAAGACCTGCGTTCAGTCCCCCAAGTTCAGTACTGTGAAGAAATAAGTAAGTAAGGATCAGGACTCTTGACATGAAATCTAGCCTCCAAAATCCTTAAGGGTACCATCCAGTGTTGCTTACTGTAGGTACCATGTCACACAGCAGATTCTAGAACTTACTCATCTTGCACAGCTGGAACTCCGTGCAGGCTCACTGGTCACTCGGTGTTCTCGTCTCCTCCTAGTCTTGGAAACCACCATCCCACTCAGAGATTCCAGGTGCGGGACTAGGTCAGGTCACCCCATCGCTCTGTGCCACTGCACTCTCTGGAGCATCTCGCCCAAACTCTGCACTCCTTCTCCTTTCTCTTTTTCGGGAGAATAACGTGACTTTGTCTTTATCCTGCAGTCTGCTTTCTGTGTGTGTGTGTGTGTGTGTGTGTGTGTGTGTGAGAGAGAGAGAGAGAGAGAGAGAGAGAGAGAGAGAGAGAGGAAGAAGAAAAGAAAGGAAGGAAGGATAGAAAGAAAGAGAGATAAAGAGGAAGGAATAAAGGAAGGAAGGAAGGAATTGTGGAAGGATTATACTACTCCTCTGTGAGGTAGAGGTGAATATTTGTTGTTGTTGTTAGTGCCATTAAGTCAGGTCTGACTTATAGCTGCCCTATGCACAACAAAACAAAACTCTATCTGACACTGTGCCATGCCTGGCACTGTGTCAGTGCTTCTCTGCTATTCTAGGGTTTTCAGTGGTGGATTGTTTCAGGAGTAGGCTGCCAGGTCCTTCTTCCATAGAACATTTAGTCCTCTCTTTATCTGTTTTTCCCCTCCTCCCATTCATGGATGCTAACATGGAGAGAGGGAGGGAGGGAGGGAGAGAGAGAGAGCGACACTAATACAAGGGTGAGTCCTGTCCATACAGACATTTGGGAAATTCCAGTTGGGTAAACACATGTGGAAAGTCACCCGGAACTTTCAGTGGTATGTGTCTCCGTGCTGTGGTGGTTTTGCCCTGTGTTGATAGCATGTGATGCAGCTTAGGAACTGAATTTTCATGCCTTTCTGGTCCATAATAGCATTAGCTGATCCATGGTCACTCACCCTACAGTCTTTGTTGGTGGGCAGCAGGCGCAGGAAAAAGAGGAGCCCTTGTATCTTTTTAAAGGGCAAGGACGAGCCAGGTACCCTAATGATTACCTCTCGGGGGAGAGTGTTTTTGTCAGGTGCCATCGAGTCAATGTCCAACTCATAGTGACCCTATGTACAACAGGAGAAACACTGTTGTGCTTCTCTGCTGTTCATAGGGTTTTTAATGGCTGATTGTTTTTTGAGAGTGGGTTGCTGGGTCCTTCTCCCAAGCCTATAGCACCTGCTGTTCCTAGGCGGTCTCCCATCCAAGGACTAACCAGGCCTGACCCTGCTTGGCTTCTGAGATCTGACGGGATCGGATGCCATGGTGGTGCTACTGCAGGCAGATGTAGTAAATCCTGAGGAGCAGAAGCATGCCCTGCTCGTATACCCAGAGCAAGGCACTCATTAGCACCCCTCCTCGGGGCGCTGCTACCTGGCTTCTCCCTTGGATTTGCCCAGTAGCATGAGGAGACCATGGCAGAAGTTTGGGAAACGCAAGCATGGTTTGGCTACCCGGATGGGAGCAGAGCACCTTGTTTCAGCTAAGCTTCAGTAAAATGCTTAGCAGATCGAGGGGAGTGCTTAACTCTTCAGCTAATTCAGAGAAAAATAACCCCCTGTGCAGAAAAATCCTTACCTCCAGAATTAGTTGGCAGAAATAGACTGATTGTATTTCCAAGTAGACTTAGTAGATCAAACGGATGAACTAGAGAGCTGTGTCTTAGTATTTGGGGTTTGCACCACAAGTATCTGGCTGAGGTTGGGGAGTAGCTGGGAGTTTTGAGGTTCAGTAAGATGTAACACATTTGGCATTGCATTGCCAGATCAGCCTTATAGACTCTTACAAGGACGTTGCATGCATTTTGTAGCATTAGAATTTTTACTTACAGTTATTTTTTTTTTGTAAGAAAGAAACTTGCAAGCTCTCAGACGTGAGTTGCCTGCAACCCCATAACCCTCTGCCAGTCATAATGGCTGAGGCCGATTTTATTGCCAGTCATATCGTGCTCGAGTTGAAGTGCTAAGAATACTGTCTTATCCCTCGGCTAGATTAGCTTGAAAAGGTGATCTTGGATTCCTGTCAAGCAGAGAGCAAGGATTTACGGAGTGACAAACACATGCCCACAACATTTACTATGAGATTTCCCGTAACTGAATTCCCTGTCCCCAGCCAAGAAGAAATATGCCATGGAAGCATTTGAAAAGGAGCATTTCAGCCCAGGAAGATTTTAGCACACCGGCAGCTCTTTGTATTTTTAGGGTGGGATTTATAAACAATTCAGCAACACTCTTCTTATCAGGGGGAAAAGAGAATATGGTGGCTAGAGAAAACACCTTAGCCTGAAATACTGGTTTATTTCTTCATTCTGCCGTGGTCTGGTCCTTCTCTCTAGGTTCGTGTCACAGGGCATGGTGCTCCGTGGCCTTGTGCAGCTAATTTAGCCCTCTGCAGCTCACGATAATCTCTTGCTTGATCCTGGCAAGTCCAAGGGCTTTATGGAAATACCATCCAGATGTCCAAGTGCTTTTTGTAGAGCTGGAGGCTGAGTCTTCAAATAACCCCATCCGTCTTCCTGGCATTTCTTACCCGATCAGCAAGAGGTGCATATCGTATTTTCTTTTATGGCGTCTTCATTACCTCTGAGTCTTACACAGCTACGCATTTCCATGTAAATTACATCATCAACCAGACTGGATGGGGTTCCCTTGGTCATGCTTGAGCCTTTGTTCCACTAGCCTCAGGTTGATCAGCCATGGGTATTTCTGATCAGACAGAAAGTGCTCCTCATTATCTCTCCACTGTCCCTTTCCTAGAGTCTTCCTTCCTCAGTCCATTAGCCTGACATGAACAGTGGAGGGAAATTCTCAAAGGCATAAAATAGCCCAAACAGACGCTTTGTTACGACGAAATTAAATACCCCTCAGACTAGTCCTGAATACTACCCATGGTATGTAATAGATGGCCTGTGCAGACTGCATGAATGATGGAATCATTGGATGTATAACTGATATTATTTTGCTTCGAAAGGAAATGAAATAGAAACAGCCATTTTGGTTTGGGCCAGCCTCAGTCTTAGGATAGTACAGTAAGCAACAGAACTCCCACCATAAATTCTTACAGCAAAATGGTGCTCCATGCTAAGAGTGGTCTCTGCAACCCACAGGTGCGTGGAGGGGAATCAGGGTTTTCCAGAGGAAGCTCAACTGCAAGGAGCTTGTGCTTTATTCTCAGGCTTAGGGAAGCTTCTTAACGTTTTTTTGGAGGGTGTGGAGGAGGGAAGTCTCTGGTAAATGGAATTTACTTTACTCACTTCTATGGAACTTGATGGGAGAAGGACCTGGCAGCCCACTGCTGAAACAATCGGCAGTCACAAACCCTATGAACAGCAGAGAAGCAATGACAGCAGATTAAGGTGGTTTTGCCCTGTGTTGATAGAATGTGATGCAGCTTAGAAACTGGATTTTCATGCCTTTCTGGTCCATAACAGCATTGGCTGATCCCTGGTCACTCACCCTACAGTCTTTGTTGGTGGGCAGCAGGCACAGGAAAAACAGGAGCCCTTGTATCTTTTTAAAGGGCAAGGACAAGCCAGGGACCCTAATGTGCTATTAAAGGGCAAGGATGAGCCAGGGTCCCAATAACAATGTGCTATTCATAGGGCTTTCGATGACTGATTGTTTTGGGAGTGGGCTGCCAGATCCTTCTCCCATTTTATTCGGTGTTGGGGATCACACTTAGGGCCTCAGATAGTACAGAGCAGCCAGATGTGGCAGTGTCGTGGAGCATCTCGTCTGTTGTACACAGGGTCGCTAACATGAGACTGGGGGCTTGCCATCATCATTAGGAATCCAGAACTTTAGCCTGCATGCATTCTGCTGGGTGGGCAAGAGAGACCTGTGTGGCTGCAAGTGACCATAGAGGATGCTGGCCGCCTGTCCCTAGAGGACTCCTGGGGTGAGGTGCACATAACATTGTAAGAGCACCAAAGCATTGGTAGAAGATGGGAAAAGCAATAGCTTTGAGTCCTGCTAATGAACAGGTGCCCGCTGTCTTCCTTTGCCTCTGAAACTTCAAACCAGGTGTGGCACTGCATTGGGCAGGATCCCAAGGGCAAGAAAAATCCTTCCTGAAGTGTTTGCAATATATCCATTGCTTATATACAGGCTGTGCACATGCATGTGCTCAATAGTAGAGATGATGGTGGTGAACATTGTGATAATAATTGTATCAGTGTTTGACCCAAGAAATAAGAGCAGGAGGATATTTATATAAATTAATAAATTTATTATGTGGAATTGCTTTCGTGATTGTGGCACTGGCTAAGTCTGAAATCCAGGGACCAAGCCATGATGAACAGTAGTCTAGCAGCAACATGGCAGGAAATGACAGTGTGGACCATGATCTCTTTCATCGGGGGAGGGTTGGTACTGCCCCTACAGCCCTCCGCTGATTAGGCCAGGCTCACCTGCGTTTCCTGGGACAGTCTCTTTACTTAAAGAGAACCAGTTATAGCTGTTCGTCATATCTACAAAAATCTCTTCAGAGCTATGGGTAAATACCATCTGGTGGAATATTGGGGTATTGTAGCACAGCCAGATGAGCAGACAAAACTGTCCATGGTCAATGGTGCTGACGAAAATGGTGATTGCTGCTTTTAGTGGGCATCAGGCATGCCGCTAATGTTGTTATTTGTCTTTTTGGGTTTATAATGTTTTTAACCTGGTTCTCAGTCTCACAGTATATATAAGGGTTTATAATGTTTTTAACCTGGTTCTCAGTCTCACAGTATATATAAGGAGGATCAGGAGCTTAATGATCTGCTCAGTGTCACACAGGGTGGGTCTCTGTGCAAATAAGACTAATGATCTAATGTACAACATGAAAACTATAGTTAACAATATTATATTTGTTGCTGTTATTGTTAGGTGCTGTGGAGTTGGGTCCAACTTATAGTGACCCTATGTACAACAGAACGAAACACTCCCCAACACTGTGCCATGCCCAGTGCCATGTCAGTGCTTCTGTGCTATTCATAGGGTTTTCAATGACTGATTGTTTTGGGAGTAGGCTGCCAGGTCCTTCTCCCATTTTATGTGGTGTTGGGGATCTTACTCAGGGCTTCAGATAGTACAGAGCAGCATTCTACCAACTGAGCTATATCCTAACCCCACCAATATTATATAGTACACTGTAATTTTCCAAGACAGTGGACTTCAGGCACAACTACTGAAAAAAAAAATAAAAATCAAAGAAAGCAACTCTACGAGATGATGTATGTGTTCATTTGTTTGGCTGTAGTAATCACTTCACTATGGGTATGTATATCGAGACAAGCTTATCAAAACATCATGCCACATTCCTTTGATAAACACAACAATGAAAAATAAAATGTAGGTCTGTATGATCTCCAAATGTGAGCTTTTAACTCACAGGCTACAAAAAGGAGAATAGATGTTCTGGGCTGTAGGGTTCATTATTAATAAGGGCAGGAAGAGTTGTAAGTTTCAAGGAACATTTTCCATGTAAAAGTTGTCCTTAGATTTGAAATGGGAGAGAAAGGAGAGTTGTTGGAAACAAGAGCCCCACATGACAGGCAAGGACAGCTTCTTTTATTTCCAGAGGGAAGTGAGCAGCAAACTATGTTGTCATAATTCCTACACTGGGGGTCATGGGGACTTTTCTCCCAAGCTTCCTTGCCAGCTGGGTGGAGCACTGGGCCAGGAGCCCTCAGAGGGGCTTGTTCTAGGCTGCAGTGAGCCTTCACATCTTCTTCCGGTTCATCCCCCGCCCTTGGAATGAAGTAGTTTCAGAATTTCCTAATATAAACGCAAGTAACATAAAATTAGAAATTGCCAGTGGGGGAAGCCAGCTACCCACAGACACCATAAATTGCCTTTCCCTCTCACCCCTCCTCCCTGCTACCCACCCCTTCTCACTCCCATCAAGCCACCCCAAATAACCCACCTCGCCCAGCTGAGTGGCTGTTTCTAGAAAAACAGGACCCGGAAGGTTCCAGACAAGTCAGCGGAGTGACGACTCGCGGTTCAGCAGTCAGATGAGAATGATCCATGCAGAGACAGCCGAGGCGATGAATCCACGTGGGTGGCGGGCTCGGGGCAGGCTGAGGGATGTGTGCCATTCGGGGTCAAGGGAAGCAGAAGTACACGTTGCTAGATCTCACCATCACGGTCCCTATGCTCTGTTCCCAATACTTGGCACAGTTCCTTAGGCTCAGGGAAAGTGCCGGCTTGGCTGCAGCCTCGGTGGACCCTGTGCTTGGTGACTGAGGAGCATCTCTTTTTTTAGCCGCCTGCTCCCTCCCTATTTTAAATAGGGGGGGAAGTTCAGGATGGATGCTTGCTTGCTAGGTGCCATCAAGTCGTGCCCGACTCATAGTGACCCTTATAAGGTTTTCAGTGCCTGACTACTTTTTTTGGGATTGCCACATCCTTCTCTCGTATTTGTGGTGCTGGGAATCAAACTCAGGACCTCAGACTGCAAAGCGGCTCTCTACGAACTGAGCTAAATCCCAACTCCTTAGGATGGATAGAGTTCCAAAATCTAGGTGCCCCCTAGAGGAGTTATTCCCCGTATCACCAGAATCCCAGACATGTAAATTGTCAGGCCAGACACTAGTCCCATGTATCCAGCATCATGGGAGTGGGATCTGGGCTGTGTTATTTCCCCAAGCAGAATGGTCTCATGGCCCATGAAGGCTAAGGACACTGGCAGGAGGCCATTGTCACCAGTGGCTTAAAAAGAAACCAAGACCCTCCATATTTGAGTGTGGTTAATGATGATTAAAAGATAGGCCCCCAATCGTATGCCGCCTCTTGAAATGGCTGATCATCCACCAGTTCTTTTTGACATAGTAACACTGTGTATTTCTTCCATCTTCTTTTCATGTCTCCTGCATCGTTTAATATTTTCCCTGTAGGGTCCTTGATGAGTGCCCCTCAAGGCTTTTATATTTTCTTCAATTCTTTAAGCTTGAGAACCACAGAGCAAGTTCATTCCCTCTGGTTTTCTATCTCCAGCTCTTTGCACAGGTCATTATAATACTTGATTTTGTCTTCTCGAGCCCTTTGGAATCTTCTGCATAGTCCTTTAACTTCATCACATCTCCCTTTTGCTTTAGCTGCTCAACATTCAAGGGCAAGTTTCAGAGACCCTCAACTACATGGATTGACACAGTGGCTACAACAGTGGGCCTAAACATATAAAAGATTGTGTGCATGGCACAGTGCCTGGAGTGTTTCGTTCTGCTATAGTCAGGGTTGCTGTGAGTTGGACCCGACTCAGTGGCCCCTGACAACAACAAAACAAGAGATAGGTGCTCCGGTGATGATGATGACACTTGTGTTAATGACAAGGAAGGCAAACGTGGCCACCTGTGACCTATTACTGAGCTCTGGCTGTGTCGTTTATCTGTTAGGAACCATGACATGGAGCCGCCTTTTGACCATCTCAATAACCGTATAAGGCGAGCTGGATTGTGCCCATCTTTGCTTCTGTAGGTGGGAAGAAATAAGTGGAAGCCACAGAGTTCAATGGTTTGCCAAGTTTTGGCTGAAAAGGGTGTTCCACTTGGGTGGCTCCAGGCCATCCAGACAGCAGAGCCTCAGCCTTCATCACCCCAAAACACTCAGGTGGGGCAAAGGCAGGATACACCACAAATGTATCTTGAGGAGAGGACAAAGATACCGGTTCTCCTTCGCTTGCATTCTGGCTGTGTGATGGAATCCCTGAGAGCCTTAAAAATAACATTGACTGCTGGGTGCAGTGGCACACGCCTGTAATCCCAGTGGCTGGGGAGGCGAAGGCGGGAGGATTGCAAGTTCGAGACCAGAGGCAGTCTGCATAACTTAGTGAGACCCTGTCTCAAAAAGTAAAAAAAAAAAAAAAAAAGGGCTGGGGGTGCAGCTTAGTGGTCTAGCACTTGTAGAGCATGCAGGCGCGAGGCCCTGGGTTCAACCCCAGTACTGCAAAATAAATAAATAAATAAATAAATAAATAAATAATAATAACAACATTGCCTGAGTCCAATCCCACACCAATTTTCAGAAGGAGCTTTGATAACCAGTACTTTATTTTTAACTTCCCCAAGTAGCAAGCCCCCCACGTGTCTTGTCATGTTATGGGGGAGAACGACCCGACAGCCCACTCCCCAAACAATTAACCATTGAAACCCTGTGAATAGCAGAGAAGCACTGTCAAATGCAGTGTAAGGAAATGAGCCCCCCAGGCTGGAGGCATTCAAGAAACAACTGGGGAAGGGTTGCCTCCTCAAAGTACAGTCAACCTTAATGAGGGGGATGGAGTAAAGCCCCTGGGACCTCCTTTTGCTGATGTGGCACAACTCAAGATGAGACAAAACACAGTGGCTGCAACACTGGACTCAAACATAAAAAGATCATGTGCATGGCACAAAGTCTGTTGTACATAGGGCGACTATAAGTAGGACTTGTCTCAAGGACACCGAAAGACAAGAAGACGTACCAGGCAGCCCTAATTGAAAACTACTGCCTGGGATTAACAATTCTCAAAATGTGGTCCATGGACCAGATCTCTATCATTTTCTTCCAAGTTTTCATTCATGAGCCTTGAAGGCATAGGGTGGAACTTTTCCTGATGCTCAAAGGATCTGCTAAAGCGAGCAAACCAACCAAAGTGGTGGAAGATTCTCGCATCCGACATCACCATCTCTGCCTTTAATTGAGGGCCAAATGTATGCCAGGCACTGAAGTGGCGGCCTCTTTATGTGGGTCATCCCATTTCATCACCCCAGCCACCCTGGCATCATCCCATTTTATGCACAAGGAGCTGGGGTTCAGGAGGCCAGGGCACAGGCCTGGTATGTCACTTCAGATACTGATAGAGCCATATCAAGCAGTTTCAGTCCATTTAGTGGCAAAGTTCTTTCCTCTTCATAGTCTCCCCAGGTGCATGAGGGGTGAAGAGTCTTGCCCTGAAGTAGGAGAAGGAACACAAAGACAGCTAGAGGGCTTTGGCAGCCAGAGGGCACACAGGAACTCTGAAGCAGAAATTAAGAAAGTAAAATATTCTGCGCCACCACCATGGAGCCCAGGGTCCATCTCTACAGTCCTGGCAGAGCAAGGGGGAAAGAATTTGATGTTTCTCCCCTTCCTAGAGCTGGAACCCCCCCTGGAAGCTTCTGAGCCTGCTATGGGGGATTTCTTTTTTCTTTCTTCTTTTCTTTTCTCTTCTCTTCTTGTCTCTTTGCTTTTCCTTCCTCCCTCCCTTCCTTCCTTTTCTTTTACTTTCTTTCTTGTTTTTGCTTCTTTCCCCAGACACTTTGTTTGTTTGGTCCCTGACCACGTGTCCTAAGGCAGCAGGATACTTGTCATGAAGCAGATGTAGCGCTTTGGTTTAATCAAGCATCTGTCTTCCCGACTATTTTCTTCTTCTTTTTCTTCCCCAAAGGAGAGCTGAAGTTTGGCATGTCATGCACGTGGGTAGAGGAGGATCTCGATAATGATACTCTGATCTGATCCAGAAAATGCGTTTCTCTGCAGATCCCTCTTCAGCAAACAGTGTGACCTGGTCCTTCAAACTCCTCACCTCAGTTCGCTCCTGCATCCTCCCCTCTTGGGCAGCCTGATTCTTCTGTCCACCCTACAGCTTACCAGGCCTTGCTGTCCCTCTCACATCCTCCCTTCCCTCCACGGCCACCACCACCACCTCTCTACCCCAACCTCATCTGTATCACGGAAGGAAACTGTGCTGGCTTCTCCTTGGTCAGCCCTGCCCTCCCTTACTTGTATTCCATCCTTGGAAGCCACAGAAATCCATTTATACACAACACTGATCATGCTTCTGTGGTGCTTAGAACTCTTCAGTAGCTTCTCGGCGCCCTGAAAGTCAAGTCCAGAACCCTTCCCGAGGGGCTCTGTGCTTCATGATCCTTTCTGTTCTCCAGCCTAGTCTCTCCCCATTGTTTGCTTCATTTTCTCAACCCCACCTCTGCAAAACTGTTGTTGTTGTTGTTGTTAGGTGCCATCGAGTCGGTATCTGACTCATAGCGACCCTCATAGGGTTTTCAATAGCTGACTGTTTCGGGATGCCTTGGGAGTGGATTGCCAGGCCAGTCTCCCATTTTTGCGGTGCTGGGAATTGAACTTGGGACTTCAGAGACTGCAGTACAGTTGTTGTTGTTAGGTACTGTCAAGTTGAGTCCCACTCATAGCAGTCCCACTCATAGCAGAACAAAACACTCTGACACTGTGCCATGCCCAGCACTATCAGTGCTCCTCTGCTATTCATAGGGCTTTTAATGGCTGTTTCAGGAGTGGGTTGCCGGGTCTTTCTCCCTATCCTGCAGCACCTGGTTTTCCCAGGCGGTCTCCCATCCAGGGGCTAACCAGGCTGACCCTGCTTAGCTTCTGAGATCAGGCAGGAATGGGTGCAAGGGTGCTGTGGCTGCAGACTCTGCAAAATGAAGCCAACAAATGTTCTTTGTACTTTACGACTGCGGATATGAGATTATAAACGGATGGTCTGGGTAGCTCATTTTACAGAGAGAAGATTTCTGTTTGTTTTTGAAAGCAGCTTTATTGAGATATAATTTACATTTTGTAAAGTTCCACCCTTTTAAGTGTACCGTGAATTTATTTTTTAGTATCTTTGCAGGGTTGCGCAGGCATTGCCACAATCAAATGTTCTAAATCTGATTCACAATCCCAAAGCTCTTAAATAAAAAAAGATTTTAGACTATTTTCATCACTGCAAAAAGATCTGTGGTGGATTAGTATTCATTCCCCTATTCCTCCAACCTAGGGCAACCACTAATCTCTTTTCTCTCTCTCTGAATTTGCAGATTGTGGATATTTCATACAGATGGAATCATATGGTACCTGTTCTTTTGTTTCTGGCTTCCTTTATTGAGCATAATTGATATATAGTTGTTGTTAGGTGCCATTGAGTCAGGTCCAACTCACAGCAACTCTGTGTACAACAGAACAAAACACTCTCCAGCACTGTGCCATGCACATGATCTTTCTATGTTTGAGCCAAATATTGCAGCCACCATGTTTCTTCTCATTTTGAGTTGTGCTACATCAGCAAAAGGAAGTCCCGGGACTTTACTCCATTCTCCTCATTAAGGTTGACTCTACTTTGAGGAGGCAACTCTTCCCCAGATGTTTCTTGAATACCTTCCAACCTGGGGAGCTCATTTTCTGGTACTCTATTTAACAGAGCTTCTCTGCTACTCCTATGGTTCTTTATCACTAATGATTCCAGGAGTGGGCTGCTAGGTCCTCCTCCCTAATATACATATTAATATATATTAAATATATATGTATATTTTCCTCCACTAGTTACTGGGGTACTTGTCCTCCTCCTACTTCCTGGCTTCTGTGACTCATGCCATTATCTACCTATTGGTTAAGAACATCAGTAAATCCACTTACTGCATTTGCTGTTAGCAGGAATTTCACCCACATCTCTGCTTGTCTAACCCCGATTTCTTCCCTGTGAAACAGGAGCGATCATGGCGTACACTTGCTGGCTCTTGGTGAAAATTAAGCGTGATGTTATCAGTGCAGAGTTCAGCACAGCACTCAGGATGCTGAGGACCCCACAGCCCTGAGCTGGTGTTTGTGGCTCCCTTTCACTGTGACAAAATCCTTCAGGTGGCAGCTGTTGGCAGTTACTATTTTGTTGTACGTTGGTCCTTACTCTTTATGATTCGCTCGTCACTTATTCATCATTTCCTAGGGTCCTGCGATGTGGCCATTGCTTCCCCGTTTTCCCCGTGACCAGCCTGTCTGGGAGCTCTGGCTTGTGCTAAGGTATATATTGCTAAGGGCAGCAGGACTTCACACTGAATCCAGCTACCGGCTCCTTGGAACCAATGTCCCTGTGACTTGGCTTCCAAAGCCCCTCTTGACTTCCTTTCCACACCTACCTCACTCCTCAGGAAAGGCATAAAAGAGTCAGGAAGCAGCTGCTTCTGAGGCTGGAACCACGTGCGGGACTGGAAAGGGAAGAGCAGCGCGGACGTGCCTCTCCGCCTGGCAGAGACCTGTTTGCTGCCTTGGCTCTCTGCTTGCTTCTGAGGAAAGCTTGGTTCATAGCAGGAAAGACTGCAGTGAGGCAACAGAATGAACTTCTGCAGAGGCCATGCGTGGAGGTCCTGGGTGGCTCATCTGAGAAGCTGCTATGACATTGTCACTGCTGACTGTGTGTGTGTGCGTCTGTGGGCATGGCTGCTTTATGTGTGGACTTGTGTGTGCATGTATGTGCATGTACACTCGTGTTCTTTCTGTGCACTTGTGTGTAAACACACATTAGTGTGGGGGGGTAGTTCTTATGTGCAGTGGTTGTTGCATGTGCTTCTGTTTGTGTGCACACATCTATAAGTGTATGCACAGACATCGGGCTAGAGTGCTCTCTTTAGAGACCAGGCTGGACCATCCATATTGCCCACCCTTTCTAGCCCTGCGATTCTTTCCCTGTGGTATTAGAAAATAAGCTTAAACCTTTTATTGCTGTTGTTAGGTGCCGTCGAGTCATGTCCAGCTCATAGCGACCCTTATAGGGTTTCCAATGACTGATTCCCCCCCCGACCCCAAGGATTGCCTCTGGGAGTGGATTGCCACATCCTTCTCCCATTTTTGCACTGCTGGGAATTAAATTTGGGACCTCAGAGACGGCAGAGCAGCACTGTACAAACTGAGCTAAATCCCAGCCCAGCTTAAACCTTGTTGTTGTTGTTGTTGTTAGGTGCCGTCGAGTCGGTATCTGACTCATAGCGACCCTCTGTACAACAGGGGAAACACTATTGTCAGTGCTTCTCTGCTATTCATAGGGTTTTCAATGGCAGATTGACTTTTGGGAGGGGGTTGCCAGGTCCTTCTCCCAGCCTACAGCACCTGGTGTTCCCAGGCGGTCTCCCATCCAGGTACTAACCAGGCCTGACCCTGCTTAGCTTCCGAGATCTGACGGGATCGGATGCCACAGGGCTATAGCTGCAGGCCAGCTTAAACCTTAGGTTTTCTTTTTCTTCCCTTCAATCTATCTAAATCCTCTGCAGCTCACCCTTCTCCTCTATCCAAGATGCGGACAGTGGCTGCACATAAAAGATTCCTCTACCACAACTGAAGCCATGATCTGCACGTTCCCCTTCTCCCACCTCCTTCCATACATGAGTCTCATGAGGCGCGGACAGAGATGGCAAGAGGGATGAAGGTGGAGGCCAGGGGAGAGTGAGAGGTGGAAGCCGCCTCCATCCCAGCCATGGCGCTCACACAGGAGAGAGATGCTGGAGAGGAGACGGTGACACGGTGACTAGGTGTCACTCTTGTGCCACGCTTCTCAGTACTGAGCAGAGAAGTTAAGAGGAAAATGTGAATGATATCATTAACCACAGGATGTGATGTGACTGCAGGCTTGAGACTTGTGCTGTGCGTGTGTGTTTACGTGCGTACCAGAGTGTTTTCCTCTCCCCTCTGCCTGGCTCCACGACCCTGGCAAGTCACCTATGAGTGGTAAGGAGGAGTTCTTGGCAAGGATCACCTTTTATGTTTCTTCTCTTCCCCCGCGGGGACACAATCAAGAACCTGTCTGAATGCATCAGAGCCCTTGCTGCGTTTCAGGGGGTCTTGCTCCTTGTCCCCTCCTCAACCGTCATCACACCCGGGCCATTGCGATGTAGAGCACAGGCATCTCTCTAGAGTTCAGGCAGCAGATGGGCTGTCCCTAGCGGAGCGGGTATCACTGGGTTCACAAAAAGTGCCATCAACGTGCTGGTAGCCACAAGGACAGGGGAACTGAGGAGGGCGGGGGTGGGGTGGGAACACAGACAAAGCAAAGCTTTTGTAAATGAACGTGGTGTCTGCCACCAGTGGTCTTCATTATTCCCTCCTTGCCGGCAGCCAGGCTGCCTGTTTTTTTTTTTTTTTTTTTTTTTTTTTTTTTTTTTTTTTTTTTTTTGTCAATCCTGCTTGAGGAAGCCTTGTTAATTCACCCCCATGAAAATGGAAGCTTCGTACGTATCGACATAATTAATGAAGAAGGAGGCAGCATGCTCTACCAATTAACACCACAGGGAAAAGGGAAGCGGGCTTTCTTTTGGCGTGTTGTGCCAAAGTTAAGGACTGTAACACACAGCAAATAAATAGAGATGCTTTTAATGAGCTGCAAGATCGAGCTGAATAACTCAGAAAGGTCGGTGGGTAAACACTGCCAGCGCTCCGCACCGTTAAGTGTAATTGATGAGCGTAGTCGGAAGTTTAGGGGGAACAGGGACCATCGGCCTCTGCAAACTGTGCTCGTTTATAAATGAGTTTTCTCCTGGAAGTTACCGTTAGGTATGTTAACGGATATAATGTGCAGCTGGAAACAAATATGATTGACTAGGCATTCTGCAGTGCCTAGAAAATATGAGACGGCACCGCTCCAGAAAGAACAAGGGTGGTCGATTTCTCACACCCGATGGGATTGTTTTTGTCAAACGCAATGGAAAACTGGCGTCTTCTCCATACGTGCCTGCTCTGAGCCTGCCCTGGAAACAGAAGGGAGGGAATTTGTAAGAGTGGTGTTGGAAGCATTCCATTCCTTTTAGAAAGCCAGATGGATAATGGAATTATTTTTCTCCATGTTCCTAAGATTAAAACATGACCTTCCACCAAAGATTTCTCATCGCTTCTGAAAGAGCAAGTGCATCTGTACAAAAAAAAGTTTTCTGACCAAAGAGAAAGACTTTGGCCCAAAAAAATAGAGAACAAGGAGAATTTCTTTTTTTTTTTTTCTTTTGCGGTACTGGGGGTTGAACCCAGGACCTCGCACTTGCATGACCGCTGAGCTGCACCCTCAGCCTTTTTTTATTTTTATTTATTTATTTATTTTTTACTTTTTGAGGGGCAGGGTCTTGCTAAGTTACGCAGACTGCCTCTGGTCTCGAACTTGTGATCCTCCTGCCTCCGCCTCCCGAGCCACTGGGATGACAGGCGTGCGCCACCGCACCCACTCCACAAGAAGAAATTTTTAGTAATCTGAGTTCAATTGGTGTTTGTTCCTGTGGTGTAACAGGTACAGTTAAGGCTTCATTTAAAAACTGTAGTGCCTACTTTGGAGTTTGTATGATTCATGTGCTTAACCTCAGAGAATTCAATCATCTGTGCCAAACAAAACAAAACCTAACATGTTCTATAACTGTCCTACCACCCTCCTCCTTGTCCCTGCTTTGGACAACCAATTCAAGAAAAATATAGAAGGGGAATTCTGGTCCTAACTGAGTGACAGAAACATAATGTGATATGGCACTCACCGGTGGGCCTGCGGTCCTGCTCATGACTTTCAATCCGGCATCTCATGACGCCAAACGTGATTCTACTTTCAAATCCTGTGCCACTCATGCAGATATGGCCCAAAGTCCAGGCCAACTGCTTAACTGGTTTTTGCTCAAAGAAAGATCAATGCATTGCAATGCTAGAGAGGAAACCATCCATTGGAAATGTTAAGGAAGAGATTTCATATTGCCACCAGTAGGGTGCCTTCCTAAGTGATTTCTGAGATTTGACGGTGCGTGGGTTTTGTCTGATGTGCCTGCTTTGGACATGACCCTAATGCCATGGGAGGGTCTTGAAAGCTGCGCCAATTTCTCTTGTCCAAGGACCATCACTCCTTCCTTCCTGTTGAGGATACTTGCCTATAGTTTAGAATTACTTTCTGGGGATGTGATGAATGGCTGGTGCTGTTCTTTATATCATAGCCCCTGGGCCAGCATCAGAACCATCTTGGATGCCAGCTTCAAGCTCAGTGTCCAGGCCAATGTCTGATCTATACTAGATGGAGATGGCCCTGAACCAGCATTTTGAGTGGGCATCTTAGCATCCCCATGACACCTTGACCTCTAACCACATTTAATTCCTCATTCTTATCCCTGTGTCCTTACCCAGCAACACTGCTGACATGGTTTCATTACATTATCGCTGTTGTTGGGTGCTGTCAAGTTGTGTCTAACTCATAGTGACCCTTGTAGGGTTTTCAATGGCTGATTGTTTTGGGAATGCCTTGGGAGTGGATTGTCATGTCCTTCTCCCATTTTTGCGGTGCTGGGGATTGAACTGGGGACCTCAGAGACTGCAGAGCAGCACTCTACGAACTGAACCAAATTCCATCCCCCTTCATAATATTAGTGCTTAGCAAATCTCAGTGCCTTTGCATCCTAGAGAATGATGAGAAAGGACCACCCATCCCGGTAAGAAAAACATCCTTCGTTCTCCATCAGTGAAGGACTTAGTCTGTCAAGCAGGTTGTTCAAATGGCAGGTGTGTGTATGCTCTGTTTTTTGAGATCAAGGCAGAATTGACGTGACTACCTCAGCTTTGATTTAATCAGATGTGTTTTATATTATGGCTTGTATTTCAATGTCTTTCTAAGAGCTGCCTGCATCTTTTAAGGGTTATAAATTAAAACACCTGCCTTGCATGTTGTAAGGGGTCAACAAATTGTTTGGAAATTGTGAGAATAGTGTCTTCACAGCTTGCAGTTAGCCTCAGGAGGTTTGTTGTGGTTAAGAGCCAGGGAGTCGGTCCAACTCACGGTGATCCTCATAGGGTTTTCAGTGGCTGATTGTCTCGGGATTGTTGTGGGAGCAGACTACCACATCCTTCTCCGATTTTTGCAATGCTGGGTCCTCAGACAGCTTGGAACAGCACTCTACCAACTGAGCTAAACCAGGAGATGGTATGGCCACATTGCAAAACAGAAACGCCAACTTTCTTCTTTATCATTTGTCCTATGTCCCACAAATGTACTTTTAAAAGTACGTCAGAGTTTCAGTATGGTAACATGGTGTCCATGGACGTCTGTTATTCCACCTGAAAGGTCCCGTCTTTCAGAAGTGAGATCAGAGACAGCCCGGTTCCTGAGAGCCCAGATCCAGATCTCTCTTCTCAGAGGGGGCCCCCATTCATCTCCCCAGTCCACAAGAACTGGCATCTCGGCGTGTCCGACTAAAAACTGAGTGAAAGACTATGAAATGCAGCAGAAGTGTCTAAGTCTCTTTTTTTTTTTCTTGCAATGGAAAAAGAGAGAGGCAGCATTTTATTTTTACCATTATTAGCCAGCCTGCCAGTCACTTAAAATTTCCTCGTGAAGACATGAAGCCAAGTTTTGAATACTCGGTGTCACTACTTCCAGCTGGTATTATGAAAGGCAGGGGTGAATGTTTCAGTTGGGGAAAAAAAAAAGATTGCTCATTCCAAAAGCCCAGCTGGAGGCAAGAGTGCCAGAGAAATGACCATATCACGGGGCAGGTGGCTCACAAAGGGCCTTCGGTTCCTCTTTGCGCTTGTTTATTTTGCATGAGTGGAGGGAGCCCCGGCAATTAAAGATCTAACACGGTGTTTGACAGGCAAACAGGCGGGGTGTGCAGAGCCTCACGGTGGCTGTGTAGGTCCTTCCTCTGTCAGTCCCAATTATGAATACATTTCTCAGCAATGAGGGTTTTCTCCTCCGTTCTCTCTGAACTGTTAGGGCACGCCGCCGCCCAGAGCTCTGTCAGAATGAATTGTCCCCCTTGCAAAGTTGACAGTGCAGGGAAGTGACACCTAATGCATACTAAAGCCCTCTTGATAACAGGACCAGAGGGAGGCAGGGAGGGCACGGGCAGAGGAGGCAGGCGTCTGGGTGCTTGCTGTCCTTCTGCCTGGGTTCAAACCTTCCCTCTGCCACTTCTGAACTGTGTGTTGTTTGTAAGTTTCTTAGCACCTCTGAGCCTTTCTTCTCCATAGGGTAGTCATGCAGATTGCATGACATCATGTGCTAGATTCAGCCCAAAGCCTGGCACACAATGTGGTCTCCATAGCTATTATTGTAAAAGGGACAAGCAGACATCACCAGGAACCGTCCAGTGTGTGCACCATGGTAGATTAGTGTTCCATTTATGGGCACTGCACAGTGGTTATCTAAAAGGGATGCTTGACCACAACCTCCCCTCACCAAGTTTTGCCCAGCAGGCCTTATCATTTGTGGTGGATTTCTTTCTGTGAGGTCCCGCGTTATCCAGTCTAAACACCTCTGCTCTATGGCTGTGTTGTGTCTTCTAAATCTTTGTACCTGTTAGGGAATTAAGTATGATTGAAGGAAGTAGCAGGCTGGGGTTTAGCTCAGTTGGTAGAGCACTTGCTCTGCGTGCTCTGAGGCCCTGGGTTCGATCCCCAGCACCATGAAAATGGGAGAAGGATGTGGCAGCCCACTCCCGAAACACATTGAAAACCCTGTGAACAGCAGAGAAGCACTGACATAGTGCTGGGCATGGCACGGTGCCAGGGAGTGCTTTATTTTATTGTACATGGAGCCACTATGAGTCAGACCTGACTCCACAGCACCTAACAACAATAACAACAAGAGAGGAAGGAAGTAGCACCCTTAGGGGCTGGTGGCCTGGGGAATGGAGGCAGGTTCCCTGCATCTACAATAGCCACAGGCTGAAGAACAGGGTTGACCAACCAGGACAAGGAAAGGTGTCACTCATGGCTAGATCCACCCTGGAGCTCAGGCCTGAGACCAGAGGTGTGCACAGGTCCAGGTGAAATCTTGTACCTCCGTCACCTTGGACTGTGTGAGATGATTCTTCCTGAGCCTAGACGTTGGCAGTCCCAGAAAGGGCTTCAGGTCTTCATGGGTCCCTAAGGAAGGCCAGAGTGATAGATATAAAGAGAGAAACCAAGCCAAAGTGTGGATTTTCTTCATTCATGATAAACTAGTGCTGGGAGTGCTAGCCACGTGATATGATGAAGTGCATTCTGCTGAAATTCTTTACCTGGCGGAGTTACTTACCAGAACTCTGATTTTACAGGTGTATCGTACAGCCAATCATTGTGCAGCAGCCATGGCAACTTACCCCTCTCTTAGCATATCTTGGGCCTCAGAGCTAAAGGAATTTTGACTCATACTCCCAACTGGACAGAATGGGAATAAGGAAAAAAATTGAGTGTGTATAGGAAATGAACGCAGTAGACAGGCTTAGAGAACGGATCCTGATAACTTTCTGTTTTTGTCGTTGCCTGCCAGAAATGAAGATAACTCTTAAACCAAAGGAACATCTTTTTCTTGGTCTAGAAATAGCAGTTTTTAAAATGAAATCTGTGTATCTCTTATGGCTGGTTGGTTGGCACACCTTCCAGGTTAAATGTATCAGGTTGATAGTGGGGATGTCCCAGGCAAGGCACACATAATTGCTCTACATAAGCCTTATGCATGCTCTGCAATAATATGAATTATCAGTGCCCAAGTAAAGTATACCTTCTCACTACATTTTTTGAAATTTTTGAGCATTGCGATGGATAGCCAGTGTCTTAGGTTGAATATCCTAGCTTGCACAAGATCTTGGTTTTCAAATGACATTTTCTGCTCTGATCCTTCCCCTTCCTAAAAAATTGTCTCAGTTGAGGAACTTACTGAATGCAGTAACTGAATGGGAACAGGTCCAACATGCTATTGTTCCAAGGACAAAATGGCTTCTTTGAGTGTGAGGACAAGCAGGAATGATGAACTGTGCTCCCCTCCATGTTGGGAATGCGGTTCAGCAGGTTGCAGGTCACTCTGCTCATCCCACCAAATCATGGTCAGGTTCCCGGACATTCGAGCTCTGCCCAGGTGAATCAGAAGGAGGCGCCATCGCTCCTGGTCTGTGACTTCCCACCACAGGCGACCCCAGCCCTGTGCTTCTCAGTCTTGGCTACAGACGCTGAGCTGTGAAAATGCTGATGTCTGAGCCTCTGCATCCCAGTTAATTAGCCTGAGTGGATGTCTGGGCCCTGAGATTTTAAGCTGCCACATTTGGGGATGGGTTGGGGAGAGGTCCTGTCTCCAAATGGAAGTGTTTACTTGGTTAAAGTGACCTGGAAGGACCCAATAAGCTCCATTTTGGAAGAATTTGCATATGCATGAGCCAGTTAATCCAAAGCTTCGTTTTTCGGCTGTAAACGTCCAAGGTCCTCATCGCTCGAGGTCTGGTCTGAGACCTGTCTACTGTTGGCATCACTTGGGAGCTGGGTAGAGACTCAGGCCCTCTCACCACTCCCACTGGTCTGAACCTGCACTTCAGCAAGACTCCTGGGTGATGCTGTGTTCTATTTACAGAGGCTAAGCAGTGGCAGTGGTGGTAAAATTTGCTTCCATCGAGCCTCTGCTAGATGTCAGACTTGCTGGTGATGCCTTATGTCATTGGATGAATTAAATAAGGCGATGTACATAAAGTGCTAAGTGCAGCGTCTAACGTGCAGAGTTCCAAGGAGGGACTGCAGGTGCCGCCATGATCATTGTCATCATTATGAGATTGTTTAGTCCTTAAGGCAACTCGAGGACAGGAGCATGAATCTAGATGTAAGGCTGGGGATCATTTTCCTTCCATAGCCTCCATGACAGCCTGAGGTTGGGACTTTGAACTATAAAGTAAGCTGGGGAGGGGCTGGGGTTTAGCGCAGTTGGTAGAGTGCTGCTCTGCTCTCTCTAGGCCCTGAGTTTGATTCCCAGAACTGCTAAAATTGGAGAAGAACCTGGCAGTCCACTCCCGAAGCAATCTAGAAACAATCAGCCATCAAAAACCTTACGAATAGCAGAGAAGCACTGATATAATGCTGGGCATGGCACAGTGTCGGGGAGTGTTTTGTCTGTTGTGTGTCAGCGGGCTATGAGTCAGACCTGAGTCTACAGCACCTAACAACAGCAAAGCTAAGGAGGGAATGGATGCTATATTCTGACTTTTTTGTAGGCAGTTGTTGTTGTTGTTAGATGCTATCAAGTTAGGTCTAATTCATAGTGACCCTACGTACAACGGAACGAAACACTCCCTGACACTCTGCCATGCCTGGCCCTATGTCAGGGCTTCTCTGCTATTCATTGGGTTTTCGATGGCTGATTGTTTTGGGAGTGGGCTGCTGGATCCTTCTCTAGTTTTTGTAGGTTACAGTGAGAGAAATCCGAATAGATTTGTCTTTGGCAAAAAGCAGAGTATTTTGTACTTTGGGAATTACGACTGTCTTTTATGGCCTTCAGACACAGCTGAATCAAAGGGACCAAATGATGATGTGTCAGACTTGTGGTTGCTGTAGTGTTAGTCTCTGCTTTTGTTGGTGCTCATTCTGTCCCGTGGACATTCTCCCCAAACGGAGGCAAATATTCACCCTTAAACCTGGCTCGATGGCACCTGACAACAACAACAATTCCAGACCTACACCTTTTCACTTCGTCAGGATCATTAGGAAAGAGCACGTCATTCACACTGGTGACTACCAGGGATGAGGGTTGTATGTCCACACCCAGCCCTCAGCCAGTTGCTGTGCTCAGGAGCATGAAATGCCCTGGCCACACAACGTTGGCCCCAAGGACGAGTAAGCCCTTCAAAAAGTGTAAGTTACCTGCTACTGTATGACCAGGGCTGCAGAAGGAATATAAGGTGTTATTCCCATATAAAGGGGGCACAGGGGACTCGTGCTCCCTGTAGACCATGGGGGGGGGCAGAGGGCAGGTGCACTGCCTGTCCCCTGCCAGCACATGCATTGTGAGGAGAAGCTCTGATTTGCCCACGTCTGCCTTCATAGCCCCTCTCAGCCAGGCCTCTTTGCAGGGAGAGAGGCCACCGCCTGGCATGGGCACAGTGATTGGTGCTGACCCACTTAACCTATTTTATGTTCCCGACACTTCTGTGAGGCAGAGGCCCAGGAAATGCAGCAGAGAGCGTTACAGTGAGGAGTCTGCGGTCTCAGTGGACCGAGCAACCAGGGCAAGTGCTACAGGAGTCCCGCCTTCCTCCAGGGTTAGCATGTCTGTGCAGTCCTGTCTGCAGACAGATCACCCGCAAGTCATGTCATTGACACCAAGTCCAAGCCAGAGATTTTAAACTTGAGATCCATCAAGCAAATGGGGGTCTTAAGACTTGCAGATACATAGAATCAGAGGGTTTTTTGCTCACATTGTGTGTGTGTGTGTGTGTGTGTGTGTGTGTGTGTGTGTGTGTGTGTTTACAAGCTAGCATTTCATGGAAAAATAGGAATTTCCAGCTTCTCCCCATCCCTCGAAGGGAACAAATGGCTGAAGGAGAGATACATTTGTCCCACTGGCAAATCGGGTGTTTCCTCATTTCCCCCAATGCTGCTACCTGGCCAGCTTCAGTTATTTCGCGGCTCTTCCTACCCCTGGAGACACTCAGGTTTGGGCATCCTGGAGTAATAGTGGCTCAGCGCCATGCTCACGAGCAGGGCAGTCTGGGCTCTGTGTCAGGCCGGTCCCCGAGCTGCCACAGCTCTCACCGCGCACCTCCCGTGGGTCCATCTCTATCCATCCTCACCACGTGCCAGGTGGGCACCAAGGGGGGCTCTGCTGGCTGTGTTCTTCTCACGCCCTGCCCCCTCTGCTTTAGCTCGCCACCTGAGCCGCCTCCGGTACCCTTCATCCCCACCATAGGGGAATTTAGCACGCTCTCTGCCCAAGCGTGTTCACAAAGCACTTAAAAATATGCAATTTTATTCAGGATTATTTATCCAGCTATCTCGGCTGAAGTGCTACTTCTGCAGTTCCTTAGATGCTGTGGTTCCCTGGGGGCAGCGTTTGGAATCCAGAACCATCCAGTGAAATGCCACGGCCAGCTGTGCACCCAGGGCACCAGGAGCCAGGTGTGGGGGAAGTGGCCGGTGTGTGGCCCGTCCTCCTGCCTCAGCAAGCAGGGCTGCGTGAGTCACCTCGCCTGGGTACCCGAGAACCTTTCCCTTCCTGGCCAGACGCAGGAAGCTCTAGCTGCACAGCATAGCCCAGTGTCTAGGAGAGCCTGTGGCCCCAGTGAGTTCCAACGTGGCCAGGGTCCCTCTTGCCTTCCTGACGCGTTGTGGCCCCTTCTTACCCGTCCTTTTGGCAGGGCTTTGCCACAGCCGCACAGTATGCTGGGGGGTGTTTATCAGCATCCCTGGCCCCTCCCTGTGGGTTACTAGTGGAATCACTTCTCCAGGTGGTCACCACCAAGGCGTCACCTGGCATCACCTGATGTCCCCTGGGACAGATTTTTCCTGGTTGCCAACCCACTGCCTTGCACGAGTCTCGTCTGGGTCGGAGCTCTGTGCCGGATGGTCCATGAGGGCAGGGCCTGAGTCTGGTTTTGCTCAGATTCCCAGAAAATATTCCTCAGGTGGATGAATGAACATCTGTTCACAGCTGGAGATTGTGGTCATCCCCAAGGTAAAGCAGGAAAATGAGACTAATAATAAGTCACATATTAGGAGGGACATTAAGGGCTCCTGTTTATGCCCTCCGCCTACCCCTATTCCATATACATTATCGAATAAGTTCTGTATGTTGTTGTTGTTGTAGTTGTTGTTGTTGTTGTTGTTGTTGTTAGGTGCCATTGGGTCAGTGCCTGACTCACAGCATCCCTATGTACAACAGGCTGAAATGCTACTATCAGTGCTTCTCTGCTATTCATAGGGTTGTCAATGACTGATTGTTTTCTGGGAATGGGTTGCCAGGTCCTTCTCCCAAGCCTACAGCAACTGGTTATCCCAGACAGTCTCCCATCCAAGGACTAACCAGCCCTGACCCTGCTTAGCTTCCAAGATCTGATGCGGTCAGATGCCACAGTGGTATGGCTGCAGGCAAGTTCAGTATAGATTTGCCTAAATCATCCTTATGGCTCTCTTTAATAGTATGCTCACTATGTGGCAATTCTAAATAGGTATCCTCATTTAACTTATTTTCCTCAATGACTCAACAAGATAAATAATGTTGTTGTTGTTGTTGTTGTTAGGTGCCATCGAGTCGATATCCGACTCATAACGACCCTCATAGGGTTTTCAATGGCTGACTGTTTCGGGATTGCCTTGGGAGTGGATTGCCAGGTCCTTCTCCCATTTTTGCGGTGCTGGGAATCGAACTTGGGACCTCAGAGACTGCCGAGCAATGCTCTACCAACTGAGCTAAATCCCAAGATAAATAATATCAACCAAATATTACAGCTTGGGTAACTGGGAACCATAGAGGTTAAGTCATTTTTCCAAGGCTACGCAGCTATAAGATAGTAGAAACTGGATTCAGATTTGAGGCGAGAGTTCTTAGGGTCTTGTCATTTCTCTGTTCCTTATTGGCTGCTGTTATTGCTCTGTTCAATCAAAGGTCAATGAAGGGCAACCTGAAGGACGTGAATGTCAAGGTGAAATGTGCAAGAGGTTAAGTGGTTTGACCAAGTTTCCCCTTGTGAGTCACATTTTGGGGAAAATGGATTAAAAGCAATACTTGGTCCTAGCTCCACATTCACAGGAAAATGAGAAGTATGTGTGTTGTAGATGTGTGGCTTCACACTATCTATTGAACTGTGAGTGACAGAAGATGGATGAAGAGGGTAAAGAGCATAACAATATTACACGGCTTTATGTGGAAGGGTCAAGTGGGGAGAAGAGCTGGAAGGAAGGGGAGCAGAAAGCCCAGAAAGAATAACACGTAGGAGATGTATCTTGGCTATTTTAAAAAGTGGTTAAGAGACTCAAGGAGAAATATAAAGAAGGAAGCACTCTAAAAGGTCAGAAAAAGTAGTCAAGTAAGAAGCAAAGTGATTTAAACATAAAAAGGCAAAGCTGCAGATACTTTTTTCATGCTTCAGAAAGCATCCGTCTTAAACCTTCCAGCGTCCCAGTAATTCATTGCAGTCTTCTGTAAGACGCGCGAGTGTTTCATGAAGACACACTTTTCCCTTTGCAGCTGATGACTCCCTGAAATGGTCCAGATTTCCTTAAGAAAATGAAAGGGAGCCACTATTCTTTATATTAACCTTAAAGATAGCAATGTGTCAGAATTTTCTCTGTACCACAGGGGGACTGGGTGCATTGTCTTTTCACCTACATGGATAATTCCATTCTTTAGAAGTTGAATATGTGTGTGTGAAGATTATTTAGGAGTATGAAGATGTGAACGGCACAGGAAGAAATGAAGGAAGGAGAGAGGGAATGATGGAGGAAGGAAGGCACAAATTGAAGGAAAGGAAGGTAGGAAGGGAGGTAAGAAGGAAGGAAAAGAAGGAAGGAAGGAAGGAAATTAAAGGAGCCTGGCACCTTGAATCATGCCTTTAATTCCAGCAAGGCAGGAGGCTGAGGCAGAAGGATCACGAGTTAGAGGCCAGAGGCAGCCTGCATAATTGAGTAAAACTCTGTTTCAAAATAAAAAATAAAAATAGGGCTATAGGTGCACCTCAGTGGTGGATTAATTCCCCAGTACCAAAAAAAAAGAAAGGAAGGAAGGAAGGTAGGAAGAAAGGGAGGGAGGGAGGGAGGGAGGGAGGGAGGGAGAGAGAAATACCTTTTTTCTTTTCCGTTCATCTGTTTACTCATCCATCATTTTTTTTAAAGTATAGAAGGGAACAGTAGACCTCAAAACTGCCATCCTGCCCACAGAACAACCCAGAAAGCTTCTAATAGCCTTCTGATGTCTGAGCTAAGGAGTATGGGAGGACTTGGATTGGATAAGCTTGGGCCACGTGTCCATCCTTAAGTGACCTGTAACAGCCACCAAGGGACTGCTGTGCTAGGTATAAAAATGTAACTGATCTGGAGAGTTAAGTGAATGATTTGTCAGAATAATGATGGAGCAGCTAGCTACCTATGTTCACTGCCACCTGGCTTCTAAGAGCAAGTGCTTTGCCCTGCTCATGTATCATCCTAGCCTAACCTTTTAAAGGGAAGAAAAAGTTCTTTAAAAACCTGAACATGAAAGCCAGGCATGGTGGCGCATCCCTGTAATCTCAGCAACTTGGGAGGTGAAGGCAAGAGGATCACAAGTTTGAGACCAGAGGCAGTCTGTATACTTTAGTGAGACCCAGTCTCACAAAGTAAAAAAATGGGCTGGAGGTGCAGCTCAGTGATACAGTACTTAGAAAGCATGCAAGCATGAGGCCCGGGGTTCAACCCCCAGTACCACACACATACACACACACGCACGCACGCACACACACACACACACACACACACACACACACACAAAGCTAGAGTGCAGGTCAGAGGTAGAGCACTTGGTTCACATGCTCGAGGTCCTAGGTTCAACTCCCAGTATTGAAAAAAATAATACAAAGTTGAATATGAAATCACCATGTGACCTAGCAACTACAAGTCCAGGGAGATGCCAAAAATAATTGAATACAGGGATTCAAAGAAATACTTGGATGTGAGTGTTCATAGTAGCCAAAAGGTGGCAATAGCACAACTGCTCATTGAGAGAAGAATGGATAAGTAAAATGTGATCTGCCCATTCTGTGGAATACTACTGAGCCGTAAAAGGAAATTATGTTCCAACACGTGGCATGCTACAGTGGAAATGAATATTGACAAAAGAATCCAGGCACAAAAGGCTCACATATTACTATTCCATTTATTTGAAGGGTTCAGAATAGGCAAAGCCATAGAAACACAAAGGCAGATTGGGGTTGCCGTGGGCTGTGAGGAAGTGAGCGGGGCGTGTCGCTTAATGGTTAGGAACTCTCTTCTGGGCTGAAGGAACATTCTGGAAGGAGATTCAGGTGGTGGTTATGTAATATTGAGTGCACTGAACACCCATGTTTTATTTGTTGTAAATGGGTAGTGGCAGCAGCAACGTAAAGCCAGGAGACCTCAGGTGGGTTAGGTGAGACGTGTAGGCTGCTGCTCCTTTTTGTGAAATGGGCAGGGGCTGCTGATGTCTTTAGGTGCTGGGGAAGTTCAGGCAAGTCCTCTCTGTGTGTGTGTGTGTGTGTGTGTGTGTGTGTGTGTGTGTGTGTGTGGTCACTGGAAACTATTAGATACTCAGGAAGCACGGTGTATGCAAATGTTTCCTCACACACCTAGCATATCAGCAAACAAATAATTCCCACCTGGTAGGGATTACCTACCGCAAGTCCCACATCCGGTGAGATCCATAGCACCTTCCTTCCCAGATTGCTCTCCCCAGTGCCTCATCTGACACGCCCACCATCGCCCTCTCTTAGACACCTACCATGGGGCAATCCTCTGGTTCTGTCCCTTGTGCTTCCTCTTACTTCATTCTTTCCACAGCAGCCAAAGGTCCCAGCCTAGTAGGCATGCAGGATGTGGCCCCTGCCCAGTGCAAAGCCCCATTCTACTTGTCCTTAATTCCAGCCACTGTCATCTAAATTGAATATACCATGGACTACCAAAAGAACCAACAGATCTGTCCTAGAAGTGCAACCAGAGTGCTCTTTGGAAGCAAGGATGGCTAGACTGTGTCTGACCTATTTTGGACATGTAGTCAGGAGGGACCAGTCCCTGGAGAAGGACATCATGTTTGGGAGAGTGGTAGGTCAACAACAACAACAACAACAAAAAGGAAAACCCTCACCTAGATGGATTGACAGTGTCTGCAACAATGGGCTTAACCATAAATAAGATAATGTGCCTGGCACAGATTTGGGGAGTGTCTTGTTTTCCCGTACATAGGGTTGCTATGAGTCGGACCTGACTGGATGGCACCTAACAACATAGCATCATCTGAAAGCCCAAAAGTCGGGCTCCTGCCAACCTTTCTGACTTGACCTTTCTCTTCTCATCAACTCTGACTCATTGGCTCTGACCCTTTTCACATGGCTCCATCCTAGCGAACAAGTCACCTCTTCCAAGAGGGATCCCTCTCTTTCTGCATTCCCTGCCATGCCACCCTCACCACCATTGATGCTTTTACACACTGATGTGTTTTTTGCTCTTGGCTCATCTTATTCATGACTGCAACCCTGCTGATTAACACTGTACCTGGGATATCACAAACCTTAATCAGTGCTTGGTAAATGAGATCAATGGGTGGAAATTATAATTATTATAGTCCTGAAAATTATCCAAAGTCTGCTTCACCTTAAAGTGCAAATGGGCAGAATGACTTGGGGGTACACTCACAGCTCACATTCCAGATGTTTTGCTGCTTCTCCATATTCTGACATTTCAAGAAGGACCTTGACCTTAGCAGAAGGGGGCAGCCTGGTGGACTTTGAGCCTTCCTATCTTTCCGATGTTTGTCTCAGGGGATAGTTCAACATCTGGGAATTCATTAAATGACAGTTTTCTCTTCAGCTCCTTTCTCTAGCTTATTTTGCCCAACACAGTCCTATTAAGGCAAAAGCTAATTGACCACTAGCTTCATTTCTGCTTAGCTTAGCCAAAAAGTCAATCACCGCTCAACGGGAGCAACTCTAACTGTTTAGCCAACGGACAAATTTCCATCTTGCCTGGCCCTGCTGCTCCTAAGAGAATCAACATGCTGAGGTCGGTTTTGATGCTGCTCCTCTTCATCCACACTGAGACGAGATCCTGAAGGGAGATGATGGGGGAAAGGAAGGGGCCCTGTGGAAATTATTTGAGGAGGAGGCTCAGCCAGTTTGGACTGCATTCCGCCCTGCTCGCAAGAGTGTGCTCTGTCATCTGCCAGCTGCATGAGTCATGCGGGCAGTCAAGTCACAGCACGCTGCACAGCAACGCAGGACCTCACATGCTGGAGACAAGGGTCTGCCAGGGCAGGAAAAGCGGGGCCCTCCTGACAGGGAAGAGAGTTTGTCCAGTGAGGTAGCCATCCGCAGGTGGAGGCTGCAGGCAAGGAGTCTGAATTTGACTGGGATTCTTTCAGGTGGCCGACAAAGCCACAGAATGAGGAAGGCCAGTCCTTGGATGGTACGAGCTGAGAAAGCAAGGGAGCACCTCTCAAATGAGCTGCCTCCCTGCCAAAGGAGGGGCACCAGGCCCAAGCTTTGCCTTCAGTCAGAAATATGAGTGCTACGTCTTGGATTGTACCAAACACTGGAAAAAGAGGAAGGAAGGAAGGAAGGAAGGAAGGAAGGAAGGAAGGAAGGAAGGAAGGAAAAGGAAAGGGAAGGGAAGGGAGGAAAGGAGGGAGGGAGGGAGGAAGGAAGGGAAGAAGGAAGGAGGGAAGAAAAGGGGAAAGAGGAAGAAGAAAGAAAGAGAGAGAAAGGAAAGGGGAAAGAGGAAGAAGGAAGGAAGGAAAAAAAGAAAAGAAAAAAAAGAGGAAAATGTGGACTTGCCATTTGACCAAATCTCTCCAAATACCAGTCCTGAACAGAGAAGTCAGGAACGAGTAATAGAGTCCATTCAAACTCATTTTTAATTTCAAAAAAAAAAAAAAGAGCAAAGCACCCCATTCTGGGTACATGGATGTTTTTCAGCATTTAATGGATAGAAATTTTATATATCCCATAAGAATTATTCACAGACATCTCCCAATTCCATTTTCAGAGATCTATTGTAGACTCGCCTTTATAGCTGTAGCTGGGATCCAAGAAATTTATTTCTACCACTGCAGTCCAACAAAAGGAATGTCTAATGAGTTTTTGCTGGGCGAGTGGAAGTGCCATGGTGGAATTCTCCTTTGCGAGACAGGCTTGATGGGAAGGGTGAATGTAAAACAGTGAGATTTCTTTAAGAGGCGCATAAATCTACACATCGCTAGTAGTCACACGAATAATAAACATTCATTTGGCATCATATATTTTCAAAGTACTTTAAAATGTTGACATGCCATAGAAAGGAGAGGCGAGTTCCCGGGCGAGAATTTTCATTTCCCTTTGAAGGGACAGGTCCTACTGGAAGTCAGCAATGTATTCTAGATTGACAAAGTGTAGCAGTCAGGGTGTTGGTCCCCTAGTGCCATTTTTGACCTGTGATGTAGAGCAAAGTATGTATCAGGGGTAGGGACAACTGAATTGAAAAGAGCGGATAGAAAGATACCATAGCAGACCATTTCTACTGAAGGATCTTTGTTTTTAAACAGTTGTTGTTTGTTAGGTGCCATCGAGTTGGGTCCAACTCATGGCAATCCAATGTGCAGCATAAGGAAATGCTCCCCTACACAGTGCCATGCACATGACCTTTTTTCTTTAAGCCCATTGTTGCAGACACTATCTCAATCCATCTAGTTGAGGGTCTTCCTTTTCTTTGTTTACCCACCATTCTCCCCAACATCATGTCCTTCTGCAGGGATTGGTCCATCCTGACAACATGTCCAAAATACATAAGACATAGTTCTAGCCATCCTTGCTTCCAAGGAGCACTCTGGTTGCACTTCTTCTAGGACAGATCTGTTGGTTCTTTTGACAGTCCATGGTATATTCAATATTTGTCTCCAGTACCATAATTCAAAAGCATCAATTCTTCTCTTGTCTCCCTTATTCAATGTCCAGCTTTCACAAGCATATAATACAACTGGAAATAGCATGGCATGAGTCAGGCAAACCTTTGTCTTCAATGTGACATCTTCACATCATCAGAAACTAACAAAGAGGAGGTCGTAGCTAGTGTAGTGTGTGAGGTGTAGTGTTGGAGCCCTCTAGATGCAAAGAATGAGCGCTGCTTGTAATGGGTAGGTAGGTGGGGGCTGCTTTTATTCTTTAAGCTGAAGAACAGCCTTGTCTAGGAATGATCAGACCTTTTGAGGATGAAGAGGGTGCTGCCTTCTCTGTGACATTAAGACCATCCTTTCAAGGGCTAGAGAGAAATCATCTCTTTTTTTTCTTTCCAGTAATTTATTTATTAAGGCGTGTTCAAAAAATTTACAGTGTTTAAATATAAATAATATCTCATTTCAACCTGCTCTAAAATAATGCTTTATTATTACCATTCCAGGTTTCAAAGGCTATTAATCAATGAGCCAAGGTGGATCCATATGAATATTGATCACCATCTCCTTGAGCTCCTGTGAATGTTCTCCCTTAATGACAGCCAATTTCAATATTCATTAGAAAAATGCATTTCCTGGATGGTACTATAGCTGATTAGTGACTGGAGGGATTTAGCTAGAGTGGGGCCATCATATTTAATCAGCCCCTCAAATGTAAAAGGTCCTGGTTAGAGTCTATCTGGACTCAGTTCTTCAGCATTTCAGATATTAGAGTGTTTTCTTATTTGCATTCTACATTTTACACCTAAACAATGCTACTATTCAGCATTGATCTCCTCATAATTAATATCCCAAAAATCAAAGCGAGTAGTCAAGTAGTACATTGTAAATGTCTAAAAGGAAGCTCAAATGTTCTATATTGAACAAGCATTAGTAGAATCTACTTAACATATTGTTTTAGTGCAATTTAGAGAAAGAAGAATATCATGTATGCAAAAGAAGTATAGCATTTCTCTTCCTATTTTATGCAGGGTGTCTTACCCTCTTTTTAGATGATTCTCAGATTGCACAGCACACAGCCTCCAGTTCTGTTCTCAGCTGTTCTACCATTTGGCTAAACTTTTGGATCCCCAATTTCCAGCTGTACCCACACTACTGCTGTCAGATCCTCCTTTGGCTTCTTGCCCACTGCTTTTGGTAATTCCATCAAGTGAGTGGATATCTCTAACCCGAAAATGTCCCTTGATAAGGTAGCACTGAGCAATTTTCCAGAAAGTGATGTTGCCAGGAGGCTTTTAGTCCTTGTTGTTAGAAATCAGTGAGCAACTTTGCTCCGTGAAAAATGCCTCAGCCACTCCAGCATGCACCAGCCTTCCGTGGCCCGAGGTGCTCGGCAGTTCTTGGACACACATCTGGTGAGAGGCAGACAGGCCCCATGCCTGGGTATGTCTGCAACCCTGACTCTCAGCAAAGATGGGGTTCGCTGGGAGCAGACAGAGTCTCCTGGGCTTTCTCTGGAATGCCCAGCATTGGTCAGAATCCTGGGGATACCACTGAGTGATCTGGCTGCTTTAAGCCATGCTTTGGAAATTTGGGGGACCAAGGATGGCAAGTCATTCTTTCGTTCAGGTTACTGCAGCTGTCACCTGTCAGGTGTGTTCAAGAGAGGTAGAGAGCAGGGTGGGGCTTCAGGGGCCGCCGGCTGCTCCCCAAACTTCTAAGCAACCAGAGCACAGCCACCATCACAAGAGTCTGAGGAAGAGGTCCAGGTGCCCGAGACCACACCGAACAACCAAATCCCCAGGCTAGCCTCTGGCATCTGCCTTGCAACCTGGACGAGCCCATGCTGGGCCAGTTGGTCTCCCTATTTTTTCTCCCTCCATGTCCACTAAGCAGTTGGACAGGTCATCAGAGAGGGCAGGAGGGACTCTGCCGTGCCCTTAACTGAGCCTTCTGTATACAACAATAATAATTAATACTGACATTGCAAAGTGGTCTTTATATGGCTTTGTCTTTGGACAGGCTTTTGCTCAAAAGGCTGCCCAGATTTTATTTCATTTATGTTTCTGGCATCTATCTACACATCTCATTAGCCGGAAGCAGGAGCGAAGGAGCAAAGCTAAGAGCAAATTAGACTCTTGAGTTGGGCTATCGGCTTAATATTCAGAACTCTGCCTCCTTCCACGCGTGGGAGTTTGGAAAGTCGATTCTGCCTTCTGCACCTGAGTCAACCACTCTTCTCTAAGTTCTTGAACTCGATTCTGCTCCTTGCTGCCATGGGGCCGTGGTGCAAGATGTTTGCTTGGCCTAGACTGTTTACCCGGCACTTTCTCCTGGGTGAACCTTCCCCATCCTTCCAACTTTGGGCCAAGCAACACGTCTTTAGGGAAGCCTGCTTCTGCCTTCTTCCCACCGTGGGTGCCCTCCAGACGCCGAAGCTCTAACGAGATGGGCATATATTTCTTTCCATCGCCCTTTGTTCGCTTGCCATTCCAGAAACAGTTTGCTCCAACCATTGGGCCCCCTCCAGAGTGCTGAGATCATCTCTGAAGAACATAGAATCCCCCAGAGTGAGGCCTCTGGAAGGGTGCTTGGGGCCCTGTGGAGCCCATTTGGGTGAAATTGAAAGAGGGGAAAACAGAAGAGCCTGGGCTGCTTCGAAGCGTGATGGCCCCTGACAAGACAGTGGCAGCACACTAGTGTTGTATCTGGTGATTATTCTTCTCTACTGGACATTTGACCTGGGCAGTTAGCATATTAGAATTTGCTGATGTGGAGTGTCATTTTCTTTGAATTAGCAGTAACTCATTTAGAAATGAAAATGGGATATGTGACTTGGAGAAAGAAAAAAAATATATCATTTCTGTTCATCTTACTGCTTGAAACTGTTATTTAAATCCGAGCCTGTAGAGCTGGTGTGCTCAAAGAGATATTTTCCACATTCATTAATATTTTTATTGTCATGAACTTCCTTCCAAAACTCCCTACTTGTTGAGACTACAAGCCTGGACAATGAGCACAAATATGGACATTTGTGAAACATTAGACACAGGGCTGGGTTTAAGCTCAATTGGTAGAGTGTTTCTCTGCACTCTCTGAGGACCTGGGTTCGATCCCCAGCACTACAAAAATGGGAGAAGGCCTTGGCAGCCCACTCCTCAAAACAATCAGTGGCTGGAAATCCTATAAGGGTCACTATGAGTCAGACCCGACTTGACAGCACCCAACAACAACAACATGTATCAAGTACCTCCTAAGCACTTTTACTTGAATGAAGTAATTGACATCCATAAAATACTTCTGTTACATCTTATCATCCATATTGTGTAGAAAACAAAATAGAAGGCCTGACCATTTAAAGAAAGATTTGCACTTGGTACATATTGTTGTTGTTAGGCGCCATCCAGTCGGTATCTAACTCATAGTGACCCTGCATACAACAGGGGAAACACTATTGTCAGTGCTTCTCTGCTGTCCATAGGGTTTTCAACGGCAGATTTATTTTTGGGAGTGGGTTGCCGGGTCTGTCTCCCAAGCTTACAGCACCTGGTGTTCCCAGGCGGTCTCCCATCCAAGAACTAACCAGGCCTGACCCTGCTTAGCTTCCATGATCTGATGGGATCGGATGCCAGAGGGCTATGGCTGTAGGCATTGGTACATACAGTGTGTATTAAAGATGCACATTAAAGGAAGAGACAAGTATGTTCTCTGGTTATAGTGACTTCTGATTGCGAGTATTATTTTCTAACCTGTTTCTTGAATGACTGATCTTGCTCTGGATTTTGAAAATGGACAGCACAAAATTTTCTCACTTTATGTTATTTTACTCCTTCCTACACTTTACCAGGCAATCACCTTAACATTCAGCAACATCAGCTTTGGCTCTGATAACAATGAAGCCAATGAAGGTCCCCATCAGAAAGAAATGATGGATGTTTGAGAAGGCAGATATTGAGCCTGATTATTTGTTTGTTTATTTATTTAGTACTTGGGGGTTGAACCCAGGGCCTCAAATATATTTCACAGGGGCTCTATCACTGGGCTGCATCCCCAGCCCATTTTATTTTTTATTTTTTATTTTAAGTCAGGTTCTCGCTAAGTTACGCAGTCTGCCTGTGGCCTAGAACTCTCGACAACCCCCCTGCCTCCCCCACCCTGAGTTGCGGGGATCCCAGGTGTGAGCCTGTCTACACAATGTATCCATGTATCAAAACATCATATGGTATCCCATAAATATGTGCAATTGTTATGTTTTTACGATTCAGTTAAAAAATAAATTTAAAAATTAAGCTGCTAGGCATGTGTCGGGGAAGCAGTATTTCACTATTAAATGAGATAATAAGAGTTGGGCTATCAGAACACAGAGGCGAGGGATGTGATGAGCCCTCTCTGGCTGAGAACCCAAGCGGGAAGCAGCACCTCACTTTGGAAAATGAGAAATTGGAAGGACTGACCACTCATCTCTCTGCAACGTGGGCGTGCGCATGGCAGACACAGGGGTACACACGTACGGTCTCAGCACATGGGAGGCTGAGGCTGAGCATTGTGAGTTCAAGGCCAGCCTGGGCCCCAGTAAGAGAGTTCCAGCTATGTATCGAGACTCTGTCTCAGAAATAATGACAAGAAACACAGAGATGACTCTGTCATAAACCACATAGAATTTTCTTTTTCTTTTTCTTGTTTGGGGATTGAACCCAGAACCTTGCATATACTTTGTAAGTGCTGTGTCACTGGCTGCACTCCTCACCCACACATAGAATTTTCATTCTCATTTGCTGAATTCTGCTCTTCTGTGTTGAGGTGGTGGTTGGTGCCAATATTTATTTTCATTTCTCTCACCTTGATAGTTGGTGTGGTCCAAGCAGGAAGCAAGTCACCTCCTGGTCCCTTCGACTGTCTTGAGAAAGGTGTGTGGTTCCTTGTATTTGAAGAGAACTTGCTGGTCATGTGGGAATTACGCCTTTCACCATCTAAGTGTGGTTCACTGAAACTTTGTGTTCACTTGAGGTGACCAGAACATTTCTGGGCTGAACATTTTTAAAGTTACTAAAATTTCACAGAAAACACTTGTATGGCATGGGCCAGTGTGAATTTGTTTGGGTGACAGCATTGGGAGGGTGGTACTTAAAATGCTCTATTTTATTTGGAAGTTATACTAAAGGGGGAAATGAGCCTCTTCTTAATCTTCATCATGTTTTCAGTTAAGAGCGCATGTGAACATCTGCACCTGGATGGCAACTGTGATAGACACAGGCAGATGTGATTGCACAGATTTAGTGCAGATTTAGGCTGGGGATTTAGCTGAGGGGTGGAGCCCTCAGCTGGCATGCCGAGGCCCAGCTGGGTGCTAGCTCTACCATGGAAAAGAAAAATGCTGGTCATTGTATGTGTGTGTATACACACACACACACGCACACACGCACATGTGCATATATATGCCCATTTCCCCTTCCTCCTTTCTCTGTCTTAGACTCTCTCTCTTTGTATATGTATATAAACACACATATAAATACGTAAACATGTACATATTCATATATTGATGATGTGAATGTGGGCATATATACTTTTATGTCATATATGTTGCCATTGTCATTAGGTGCCATCCAGTCAATGACCGACTTATAGTGATTATTCTATAAACAACAGATGAAACACTATTGTCGGTGCTTCTCTGCTATCCATAGGGTTGTCGATGGCTGATTGTTTTTTTGGGAGTGGGCTGCCGGGTCCTTATCCCAAATGTGATATATATACATAATATGTATCTATACATGTGTTTGCTGTGAAATGTGGTGCTGACAGGTCAGGCTGTGCCACAGGGCAGCTCTGTGACCTTGGACAAGTCCTTAGACCTTTCTGACCCTTAGCTCCTTCATGTATACAATGAGAGGAACATCCGTTTTCAAAAAGAGGATTAGAAGAAGGCCATAGATGACAAAGAGGTAGCCATCATGTGGGTAAGGAGGGGTGTCTCTAGTGTCTCCGTGGGAGGAGAGTGAGCAGAGTACTGAGGACCTTCCTCATAGCCTGTATCTACCTCGACCTCTGTCCCCAGGAAGGCCAACCCCTTTGTATGCCTTGATAGGCTGTCTGACCAGGGAGGTTCTGTAACCTGCTGTCCCTGGGCAGGGAGTGTGTCCACATGGGTTGACACAGGCCAGGTGGTCCCTTTAATATCACCCTTGTTGCATTCCAGGACAAAGGGTACCCCAGTTGCCTCCTCAGCCCCTACAGAAATCAGATGCTCTGCACTGCACCCCAGCCTGGGCACCTGGAGTGCTCCTTGCCATTGCCTGGGAATGAGTCAAGCAGAGCGTCTTTGGGCTGCTCCGGATGCAGCCATTCCCTGGAACATTCACACTTCCTGATTCACCTCCATGTAACATAACACAGCCGACAGGACAGGTTTCCGACAGCGACTTTAGCCCCCCATGTGACTGATCAGGCTGAACTGACTTGTTTTCTGATAAGACTGGCTGAACACCTAAGACAAATCGTCGCTGTCTTGATCAAGACTGGATCATCTTTGCCAGGTGTGGACCAGGGTGGTGGGGTGGCCGTGGTGTCTCTGGGTGGTCCCCAAGGGCTACCTTCTTATGTTCCTGTCCTGCATGTGGGGCTGTGTCTGTCCCACCAGCTGCCACCTTCACCTTTTTCCTGCTTGTGTCTTCTTCCTTCTCCTCTTCATTTTTGTTATCCTGATTTTCCGAAAGTCAATGTGGCTCTTTAAAAATATAAATAGGCAATATAGTAATGTGTCCTCTTTATTATCTTTGTCATTAAGTTAAAATATTAGGGCTGCCAATATGCAATACCTTGGAATGTTTTCATTAAAATTGTAACACAGCCAATATTAAATCCAAAAGTGACTGTTCAGCGAACATTTATCGATCCCCAGCTGAGTGCCAGTCCTTTATCCAAGAGCTTGGTATGAATTGAGTCCCTTTGGCCTCCAAACAAGGCCATGAGTGATAGGTCAACACTGTCCTTGCTCTGTAGGGGAGGACACTGAGGCTCAGAAGGTTCACACAGGATGTGGCTGACCATGGCGGCCCCAGGTCCTGACCCCGTGCTGCTTATTTACATCAGTCATGATGGGAGCTTGCCTTTCCCAGAAACAAAAATATTATTTCCTAAGGACTAGAGATCCATTGAATCTCTGGAGTCACCCACTGAATTCTGGACCTAATACCCTTCTTTCTTCCTGAAGAGAATGTTCCCAGCATGTAAACCAGCGTCTCACCGTGGCCTTTATGTTCTCAACCAAAGTAAAAATAATCATTGTTTGGTGAAGCATATTTTCCTCATGCTTAGGCCATTTCCTTTGTCATCTGAAGCTTTCCGTAGGGAGAAAAAAGCATGAGGTAAATAAATATTTACGATGATGTATCTTTCATCTCTTTTTTTTACAATCTGTTCTTGGAAGAGACAAACTCTCCCACAAAGATAAAAACCCTCGTGCTCTGTGTTAACCACACTTGCTGTTAACCACTTGCTTGTTAACCACACAAGATCTTCAAGAGATCTTGACCATGAACATGGCCAGCTCTGGAGTGGCTTCTCCACTCCCTCAAGATGCGTCCCTGCGGGCCATGAGGGTCCTTTCTCCTGAGCGAACCATCTGAGCACATTCTTTGTCATGCCGCCATGAAGTTTGGCCATCCACTTTGAGAAATCACATTCAATTTTCTTAAGTGGGATTGTACTTCTGGCACGCTTCCACTGGAGTAGGAGCCAGTGGTCACTTCCAGTTTCAGGGCCACTGGCAAATGGACACTTTAATTAGGACATGATTCTGTCAGCCTAGAGCTCAAGGTATACTCTGTTTTCTACAGGTATTACCACATCAACGTAACTGTGTGTCTGTGGCTTGCTACGTGTGAGGCTCTTCCAGTTCTCAAGAGCTCCTAATGTTGAGTGGGGAAAGATTGGAGGGACCAAGCCCAGGCACTAGGAATTTATTACACTTCCAGGGTCCAGGCTGCATCATAAACTATATGGCTGTCTATACCCAGTCTTCACATTCCTACTTTTGAGCATAAGAAGAAGGAAAAGAGACATTCCTCTGCTGCACAGAAGCGTGGTCTCACAGGTGGAGCTAGTTGGTGACTGGCCTGGCATGGTAGGTGCAGAGGCAGGGAGTGAGAGGCATAGTACAAAGCAGGGTGGGGGGACTCAGCTGTGCCACGTACTGGCACCTGCCCGCCAGCTCCGAGCCAGTTCTGTGACACAGGAATATACTAGATTTTCTGATTCTATTTTTTTTAAGAATGTATTGCTTTTATGTGGGGAGGGATGAAATCATTCCATTAATTTAATTTTTAAAACCTTATTAGAGCCAAAAGAAACGTATCTGTGGGGTCCACCTCGTCTTTGGATGAACAGTTTGTGACCGATAGGGAGCATGGTGATTGGCAAAACATGTTTTCACATTTTAAAAGAGAGGAAGAAAAAAGTCGCATCTCCTAAATCCTCTGAGAGGTAACAGATTAATCTTTGGGGAGTAATCCTTGGGGAGGTCCTAAGCAGAGGAACCAGCCTTCCGAGCCCTTAATTTGTTTGTTGGCTGAAAGATGTTTGTTACTGGCATTAAGAAGACTCAGGATGAACATAGAGCTGGGGGTTGTTTGTTTGTTTATTTTTTAAAACTTCAGGTTGATTTTTCTCCCCATCCATCTTACACGGTGATTTGCCCAGTGCTTCATACACTGATATAACTGTTCACACTTTACCAATTACTTTCCCTTCGGGTTGATGTAATTTAATCCCTATAGCCTTGCAAATAGAAACTGAATTCTGCCAGCCTACAGCAACTCGAAACAATCCAACAAGCACAATTAGTTCATTCCTGGAAAAAAAAAGTATAGATTGTGGTATAAATATGCATTTCCTTTTCCTCTACAAGTTTGGCATAAATTATCACCCACCTTAGGTGAATGAGTAATTCTACAACTGCCGGGTGTGTTTTTACTTTTACTGTAAGCAAATATTTTGAGATATCTTTCATAATTTAGTTTGATACTTAAGCTGGTAAATGTTCTGCTGAAGCTTAGTGAAGCCAAGACTAATTTAGGCGGAGTCAGGACTGCTTTAGAATTGAAGGAGCAGTTTGGAAACATTCCTCAGCCCATCCACAACCACCATCCTAATCCAATCCAGGGCAGCCATGTCTCACTGGACATTGCTGCCAGCCCCTTCCTGGGCTCCTGTCTCCAGCCTCATTCCCTGGAGTCCACCAGCAGCAGAGCATCACAGGTAGACCATAGAAATTATCAGAGCATGTTCCTCTTGAGCCTACGTTTTCCCAGGGTTTTCCCATCGTAAACAGAATTGAATTGAAACTCTTAGGGATGCTCATGGGCTCTGGAGTATCAGGTCCCGCTAGCCTCCTGGGTCTTGTATCTCTCCACCCTTTCCCCTGGAGCTATATCCCATTCCTGTGGTCTCATATCTTTTCTACAAGCACAGCACGTCCATTCCCATCCTACAGCCTGTGCTCTTGCTCATCTGTGTCTTGCCAGCATACATGGTCATCTTCTAGTCACTCAAGTTGAATGCAGCAGCCCCTTGCCTATCCTCCCTGGTAAGACAGAAACCCTAGGCATTCATGGATGTTGGGTGTGCTGATCTCTCTGTTCTCAGTACCATGGACAGCGCCTACCTTGACTGTGTTGTTGTTGGGTGCTGTCCAGTCAGGTCCAACTCATAGTGACCCTATGTGCAAGAGACCAAAACACTCCCAGCACAGAGCCATGCGCATGATCTTTTTATGTTTGAGCCCATTGTTGCAGCCACTATCCTTCTTCTCATTTTGAGTCATACCACAACAGCAAAAGGAGATCCAAAGAGCTTTGCTCCATTCTCATTATTAAGATCCATTCTACTTTGAGGAGGCAACTCTTCCCCAGTCATTTCTTGAATCCTTCCAGCCTGGAGGACTCATTTTCTGGCACTATATTTGACCATGCTTCTCTGCTATTCATAGGGTTTCCAAAGGCTGATTGTTTTGGGAGTGGGCTGCTGAGTCCTTCTCCCTAGTCTGTCTTAGTCTGGAAGCTCAGCTGAAACCTGTCCACCATGGGTGGCTCTGCTGGTATCTGAAGTACGGGTCACATAGCTTACAGTATCATAGCAACATGTAAGCCCCCAAATATGACAAACTGACAGACCTGTGGGGGACCTTGACCATAGCAGCTGCTTATTAAACATCCTGTTCATTGACTTGTTGATTGACCACCCAAAGTGAGCTGTAGCAAGAAATCTCTCTTATCAGAATGGAACTCCAGTCTGCTGTCCCCTAGATATATAAACTACATAACCTCACTTCCCCAACATTACAGCAGGAATAAGAATAATACCTCCCTCCGTAGGATATCATATGCATCCCTTTTCTGTTGTCACCTAGCAGTCACGAAATCTAATTGGTAGACAAAAGTAAGCATTTACTTAGCTCATGCACCAGAATGCAATGGAGGCATCACTTTATGTGGGGCTCAGACACATCTGCAGATCACACTGACTGCCTGGGTCACTCTAGGGTGAGAGGGCTCAGCTCAAGAGGGGCTGCATTCTATGTTCTCCTCATTGGCACAGTAGACTAGTCCAGGGGTGTTCTTGTGACAGTTGGAGAGCCTTCAGGCCGGGTGCTGTGGTGCACACCTGTCATCCCAGAGACTAGGGAGGCAGAGGCAGGAGGATTGCAAGTTTGAGACCAGAGGCAGTCTGCGTAACTTAACGAGATCCTGCCTCAAAAAGTTAAAACTGGGCTGTGGGTGCAGCTCAGTGGTCTAGCACTTCCAAAGCATGTAAGTGTGAGGCCCTGGGTTCAACCCCCAGTACCGAAAGAGAGAGAGAGAAAGCAAGAGAGAGAGAGTGCCTTCAATTGTGTGTGTATCTGCAAACCTTCAGCCATATCACACCAAGTACCAGGTAACACTCCTTGTCCAGAAGAAGTCATACAGGTGCAGTCAAAGCCAACAGGTGAGGAAGTAAGTATGCTCTGCCCATGGAGCTGAGCAAGGAGGAAATACTTCTGTATAATGAGATACCATACATGAGCTGGATACTGGCACAATGGCACCTAACAATAACAAAAACAGTTGATAATATAAATTTTAATTTCCTAGTACATCATAGTGTATAGCCACACCACCCTTACTTCCAATTCCATCGGTTCTCCAAAGATAAGCAGGGTCAGGCCTCATTAGTCCTTGGATGGGAGACGGCCTGGGGGTACTGGAAGCTGCAGGCTTGAGAGAAGGATGTGGCAGCCCACTCACAAAACAATCAACCATCAAAAACCCTACAAATAGCATAGAAGTGCTGACAATAGTGCCAGGTATGGCAAAGTGTCAGGTAGTGTTTTGTGCTGTTGTACATGGGGTGACTGTGAATTGGACTCGACTTGATGGCACCCAACAACAACTAGGTACACAGTAGATATTTGGTAAGTGTTAGATAAAATTAGTAATAAAAAATTATTATTTTTTGATCAAATCAAATGCATGCCGTTTTCAAAAATATGTGAGCTGAACAAATAGCTTTATGTTAAAAACAACTCAAAACTCACAGGTTAGACTTAGGCAGAGGTATAATCTCACACAGGAGCCATGTGATTTGAAGAACTCATGAGTGACTGTTTATCATCATGAACCTTTTAATTCAGTTGAAAAGAAATGTAAGAAATAGGACCTCCTTAAATTCAGGTTAGTGATTTGGGAGCACCATTCTAATAAAGGCAAATGCTACAGAGTGAAATGGCTCTGGATTTTGCATGTTGGATTCTTCATCCATTGGGGATCACACTAGCTCTCTTGCAGATCCTTCTGAGGGTGAAGATACAGCCTGCAGAAGCACCAACACGGTGTATGGATATGCGTAGGGGCCCAGCGTCCTGCTCTCCTTCCTCCTCCTTCCTGTGGCTTCTCTTCCCCTTTCATCAAGGACACTGTCTTTGACGCTTCTCAGCCCTGGGCTCACACAGGAGGATGCCCTAGATTGGGTATCGCCATACTTTGATCGGAATCACATGGAAGTCTTGTTGCATCTTTTCAGCTTTTTTGGGGAGAGAATGTAGGGTCTGGGTGGGCAGGAACTTCCATACGTACACTTGCTGACTGAGCGAGGAGGACCTTTCCTTAATTCCCTTAGCAGTTGATGGTCTGACCTGTCAGCTCCACCAAGAGCCAGCCTTCCTTCTCTAGAGTTAACTTGCTTCCAAGCCCCCTCATTACAAAAACCACAGTACAATACTATACACAAGATAGATCCTGCAGACCAGCAAAAAGACAAAAATTAGAATCACTTGCTATTCATCATTCAGAGAAAGCACTGAATTAGCATTGTAGTTAATTTAGTTTTTTTTTTTTTCTGTGTGTTGAGATGTAGATATTTTATGGAAAATCCTATTTCTAACAGTCACATTTATGAGTAACAGTTTGGTTATCAGCTATTTCCATTCCATATGTATCATGTTCCTATATATAACAAATGTTGCTATATATAGCCCACTGCTCCCTCTGGAAGAGGAGGGATAGCGCCATCTTGTTCTGTAAGGGCCAGGGCCTTTGGTCCTGAACTTCTGAGTAGGTTTGGATTTTCAAGACTGGGAGTTGGATCCAGGGGTTGCTGCATTGGGCATAACAGAAAAAAGGAATGGCAGTCTTAGGAGCAGGACCAACAGCCAGGGAGTGGGGAGAGGGAAAGGAAGGAATCACATCTGCAGGTAGGTTGTATGACCCCAATCAGTGTCCACAAAGCCTTTGGGAAGTTCACTGCACACTTAAATGGTCTTGTAGGTGTGGGTTTCTTTCCATTCTTTTTCCTCCTCCTCCTTACCTCCCCTTCCTTTGCCTGCTTCCTTCCTTTTTAATAGACTCGGCACATGGTGCAATAGAAAGAATAAGAGAGGGGATGCTGGAGGGCAGAGGAGGTAATAAGATCAAGGGCCAGCTGGGAATCTGTGGAAACCCATAGAGGTCTCTAGACTCCCAAGGGCCATGGACATGGGAAGTTTGTACCAATGTCACTCGGGTCTCCATGGAGAAAGAGTTTTTCCTACTGACATCTGATTCAGTTGCAAGCTCTCTCACGCCCTCTCTCTCTCTCTCTCTCTCTCTCTCTCTCTCTTTTTCTCTCTCTTTCACTCTTGCTCGCTTGCTCTCTCTCCCTCCCTTCCTCCCTCCATTCCTCCCTGCACTCTGCTGCACGTTGTGTATCAACTGTCCATACACTTGGTAGTTTTTAATATACCTATGTATTATGAAAAAGTTTCTTTCCCATAAGACTTCTTTCTTAAAAGAACTGGATTATAAGAAAAATGTCAGGCCTGAAAACTATCAAATTGACACCATATATGTTTATATTTACATTCAAATGTATTTTTTACACAGTCCCAGTTATTGAGCCATTGCTTTCATCTCTAGATCCCATCACAAAAAGAAAAAAGAAAAGAAAAAAGGAAAACCAGAGTGATGGGCAAACTTAAGCTCACCCAGGCCTTCCCTGGAATCAGTTTCTACAAGTAGAAATCCTTGAATAAGGGTTATGCAAATGTTTAAGCCTTTTGATACACATTGTTAAATTGTCTCTTCAGAAAGGTTAAACCAATTTACACTCTCTACAGCCCTGTTTAAGTGAGACTCTTTTCCTAAATCTCCTTTAATCATGAAGATTAGCGTTATAAAAATCCTTCCCAATTGCCATTTTAGGGGAAAAAATAGAGCCTATTTATTTTACATTTATTTGATAACTATTAAAGTTTCCCTGTTTCTTTCCCCCCGGAGCTTTTTGGACCAATTGTCTTCTGTCTTCTGAGAAAATGCTCTTCAGGTTTTTCCTGTCTTTTATCGGTCTCTTAAGAGAAATGTTTTTTTTTTTTTTTTTAATTTTTAAAATTCAAATGTGGTTTGTCCAAGTGGCCCAAAATGTGTGACTTCACTTATTGGAATGTGTAGATTAGCTTTCAGGGGACAGAACTCTTTCTGGGAAATAAAGGGGTGAACCAGATGCCATTCCCAGGAGTGCGGAAGGCTTACATTATCAGTTCTCTGGTGGCCAAGGACATGGGTGCCATGATGGATCCTTCTGAAGCCACTGTGGAGTCTAAAGCCATTTTTTGGGTGTCCTCTCAAATCTGTGTATATGTGTGTAAATGTTCACATTGTGTACCTTTTGTAAGCAAGCATACATGTACATTTTTTTCCAGTACTGGGGGTTTGAACCCAGGGCCTTACGCTTCCATGCTTTGCCAGTGCTAGACCACTAAGCTGCAACCTCAGCCCAGTTTCTTTACTTTCTGAGACAGGGTCTTGCTAAGTTATACAGACTGCCTCTGGTCTTGAACTTGTGATCCTCCTACCTCTACCTCCCAAGCCACTGGAATTATAGGCATGCGCCACCGCGCCCAGCATTGCATGCACGTATTTTGAGGACAGTTCAACATCTGAAGTCTCTGATAATTAGTCCTTATGGGTTAGTAAGTATTGTGTATCCTTTTCGTCTTCTTAACTTACTCTCTTATTATTACTTCTTCAACCAAGTGTTGTGAGACTCAGCACACACACCTGGGTCGATCTGTTTGCACCCTGGTAGCTCCGTTGAGTCAATGCTCTTTGCCATTTCTCGGTTGCTTTGGAAGAAGCAAGGACCCAAACAGAGAGAGTGTGGTTCTCCTTTGCTTCACCACGCACAGGTGTTCTTCTTGCGGGAGGGCGAAGCGGGTAGATCACACAGTCTGTTCTGTGGGGCGCGCAGAAGTTCATGTTGACGTCGTCATCATGAACATCATGTGGATGCCAGAAGCATCAAGGCTGGTGGTCAAGAGTACAGGGCTTTATGTTCTGGTCCATTCTTTCTTTCTGGCTGGTTTGCACAGGCTCTGTAGCTGAACTGCTTTGTACCCTCTGTTTGCCACATGGTAAGGACTGAGCTTCCCAGGAGTCTTCAATGGCTGCCCTACTTCTGCACCCCGACCCTCACCATTGCTCCCCTCCTAACCATCTGCAAAGTCCTGCATGCAGCCCCAACCCTGAGTCTTCTGGGACAGCGTCCTCTGACTCGCCATCCTCTGCCTGCCTTTTCTGCTCTGCCAATGCCTGCTTGCCCATCCAAATGGAGACTTGTCCTTAAAATGTGTCACAAGACTTAGCTGTGTTAGAAGCCACCAAAGCTCCTACCATTGCTGAGAGTGGACTTCACTTTGGGAGTCAGGCTACTCCACTAAGATATCCTTGACTTTCAGTAGTTGTTTTAATCCTCCCATCAAGCCCGTGTCTCCCTTATTCAGCAGTGAGGAGCCTGGTGAGCAGAGAGGTTAAATAGTTTGCCTAATTTTGCACAGTTAATTGTCAGAAGAACAAGAATCTCAATAGACGTTACCTGGCTGCTTGGACTCATACAACTGATCATTAAATGAGGAAATTCTTGGCTTGTTTGCCATTGACCTATCTCTTGATTCATTCTCCTGCCAGCAAGGCCAATCCTGGGCATCCTTAGGTTAACTGAGTTTATTAGACTGTCCGTCACATTTCTTTCATTGCTCAAGCCAGAATCTCCATTACCAGTCCGTCACTGGCCGAGTCAAACTGGCTAGGGTCTCTAAGAGCCCCAAACATTATATTTCCATCTTCATAATCAGTATTTACCTGCTCTATGTGTCATGGTCCCATCTCCCTAACTGTGCCAGCCTGTCATTGTAGTTTCAAGGGTCTCCCAACTGTATAATCCCCTGTGCTGCATCTTTAGAAAGGAATCATGCTGCTACTTAGCCATGGGCTCTGACAGAAAAGAGAGCTGTTTAAATATAAGGTAGGGAGACATCCACAGGCCTGCTTTGCAACTGTCATTACCCTAAAACTGAATTATAAGTATTATATTGCTGCCAGTCTTAGCACATGCCTATATAATCCCAGCTGCTTTGAGGCTGGGGCAGGAAGATCGCAAGTTTGAGGCCAGAAGCAGCCTATGCAATTTATCAAGATCCTGTCTCAAAGTACAAAATAATAAAAGGGCCTGGGGGGTGAAGCACCATGGTAGATCACGTGCTTAGCAGTCATGAGGCTCTGGGTTCAGCCCCAAGTACTAAAACAAAGTTATGGTATGCCTTTGAGGCATTATTTTTTATTGGAAATTTTTAATGTACACCTTAATGTGATTCATTCTGACATGCTTTTCATTGTAACATTTCCATATATGCATTTTGATGAACATTATTCATATAGGTTACCCCTTACCCTCTTGGGTGCTTCCCCCCCTCCCCCCTCCCCATCTAAGTCTTCTCTATCTTTTACTTGGTAATATTTTTCTATATGTCCTTGGGTTCCAGTTCTGTTTAAGACAGAAACTTTTCCTGAGGTGGTCTTTGTTTTTATCTTGTTAGAACAATTACATGCACTTTCTAAACCATTTATATTGACACCATTCTTATCTCCCCCCCCCTTTTTATTTTGATCCAACCTTTGAATAGGATTCTTTAAAGCATTATTGGTTATACCTAGATTAGTACCTTGAGTAGTGTTTCACTCAGAGTTGAGCAAGAAGAGAAGAGGGTCGGTGATGCCCGATTTTGGTCTGAAGTAAATGAAAATTTCTTAACAAGAACATAGTCAATAGATACTGTACAATCAGGCATTTCAAATTTCATGCAGATACACATTAATGGCTCAACCTTTGACAAGATCTTTCTGTGGTTTTTGTACTTTTGTTTGCTCTTGGGGTCTAAGTCTACATAATTCTAGAACTACGTAACAAGGCTGTTTTTAATATTTTACTTACTATGTTAGTGATATTAGCTATTATTCACCTAATGTCTCCAATGTGCCAAAAAATACCATTTCTGATTATTCCAACAGTGCTAAAAAATAGAGATTGCTCTTTTCTAGACAATGAGGCCCAGAGTGGAGATAGGACTTGTTGAAAGTTATACAGCTAGTTAGAGCCAAAGTTTGAATTGAACTAACAATTATCTGGTCTTAAATTCTGTGCTCGATTCTGTCATACCACTGTGGAAGCTTTGTGACCCAATTTAGTTTACTGAGGGTGTTTGCTAAGGAGTTATAATAGTTGGGATGCACAAGTAGCATTATACATGTCCCCTGATAGGAGACTGGTTTAATACATTTGGTTGTATTCATATAATCCAACATTATTTAGCATTTAAACCTTCACTTTAAACATACATGAATGTACATTTCCACAGCAAGGTGCCTGGCTCTTATTTAGTAGAAAAGACCATAAAAGCAGCTTGATGTGATGGTGCATGCCTGTAATCCCAGCAACTCAGTACGTGGAGGCAGGAAGATCACAAGTTCGAGGCCAGAGGCAGACTGCATAACTTAGTGAGGCCCTGTCTCAAAAGACAAAAGGTAAAAATTGAGCTGGGAGTATGGCTCAGTGGAAGAGAGCTTACAGAGAAAGTGCAAAGCATGGGTTCAAATACCCAGTGCTGGGGGGAAAAAATCTATAAAAGGATTTGTACTGAATTGTTCATTTTTAGGTTTTCAGGTTTGGACCAATACTGTTTAATGGAAATCTAATGCAAGTCACATATGTAGATTAAAATTTTCTAGTAGTTAAACTTAAAAGAAAATGGATGAGATTATATTACTAATGTATATTATTTGACATAGCATATCTAATGGATTATCATTTCAACATGTAATCAGTTAGTATAATATTAGTGGTATATTTTCCATTTTTCTTCTAAGTCTTCAAAATTCAGTGTGCATTTTTATACAGGCAGCACGACTCAATTCAGCTCAGCTACGTTTCGTGGGTTCAGTAGCCGCACATGATTTGCAGTTACCTTCTCGGCTGCCCTTAGCCTACACGAAATATAATAAGGTCATGAAGTGCTCTCTTTGGGATGCTGGGATTATGTGTGTTGGTGTTATTTTAATGTCTTCTTTTGTCTTATCTGCATTTTTCCCAATTTCCATAATGAATACATATTGCCTTTATAATTTTGAATTAAAATAAACTATTAAAGACATCCTTCATTTTTAATAGAGAGTGGTGAGCTTCTAAAATACACTGTTAAAAATAAATACATAAAATGTAAATCCGTGACCTATTTTCAATGAGAGAAGCTGAGAAGGGTGGGATCCGGGGTCCGCTCTTCCCTGCCTTGCTTTCTGGCTCTGTAACCTCCTCTCCCCATGCCTGGCCTTTGACCAGGAGTAGCAAGAAAGTAATCCCTGCTCTACTGGCAGGAAGCAGGTCTCTGCGGAAGCCCGCTGGCCTGCCAGAGGCAGAGGTTTGTCTCAGGTTCTTGTTCAACCTCTCTCAGAGGCAAAAGCAACTGTCCTGTGAAAAATCCACACCAGTTTATCCCATCTCTTATGCTATTATTTTTCCCTTCACCAAAGAACCTTTTTAGAGTTTTGTCTTTCTGATGACCAGCCCCTGCCACATTACATTTCAATGCCACAGATATACCATCTCTCTGCTTGTGTAGGGTGGCCCTCTGGAGTGCCATAAACCACTGTACTATCTTTTTTTTAATGGAAATGTTTAATGTACACCTTAATGTGATTCATTCTGACATGCTTTTCATTGTAACATTTCCATATATGCATTTTGATGAACATTATTCATATAGGTTCCCCCTTACCCTCTTGTATGCTTCCCTCCCATCCCACCCTTCGCATCTAAGTCTTCTCTATCATTTACTTGGTAATATTTTTCTATATGTCCTTGGGTTCCAGTTCTGTTTAAGATAAAAGCTTTTCCTGCAGTGAACTTTGTTTTTATCAAACCACTGTACTATCTAAGGTTTTAGTACTCCCCTCCCATTTAAGAATTGATCTCTACCCACTTGGGGCAGTATCTCTCCTCACCCCACTGAGGATCTATAGGGTGTGTTCGCTCATACTAGATGTTGGAAGTGGGAATTGTCCCACGTTGTTGTTGCTGTTGTTGTTGTTGTTGTTGTTGTTGTTGTTGTTAGGTGCCGTCGAGTTGGTATCTGACTCATAGCAACACTACATAAAACAGGCAAAACACTATTGTCAGCACTTCTCTGCTACTCATAAGGTTTTCAATGGCAGATTGATTTTTGGGAATGGGTTGCCAGGTCCGTCTCCCATGGTTGTTGTTGTTGTTGTTGTTAGGTGCCGTCGAGTCGGTATCCGACTCATAGCGACCCTCATAGGGTTTTCAATGGCTGAGTGCTTCGGGATTGCCTTGGGAGTGGATTGCCAGGTCCTTCTCCCATTTTTGCGGTCTGGGAATTGAACTCGGGACCTCAGAGACTGCAGCGCAGCGCTCTACCCACTGAGCCAAATCCCAGCCCATGGTTGTTGTTAGATGCCATCAAGTCAGTGTCCAACTCATAGCGACCCTACGTACAACAGGCGAAACACTATTGTCGCGCTTCTCTGCTATTCATCAGGTTTTCAATGACTGATTGATTTTTGGGAGTGGGTTACCAGGTTCTTCTCCCAAGTCTATAGCACCTGGTGTTCCCAGGCGGTCTCCCATCCAAGTACTGACCAGGCCTGACCCTGCTTAGCTTCTGAGATCTGATGGGATCGGATGCCACAGTGGTATGGTTACAGGGTATCGTCCCATGAGAAATGTTTAACTTAGCATGTTGGGCCAGAGTCACCTGGGTCCCTAAGCTTCCTGTCCACAGGTCTTTTCTTTGTATAGGTTCTCCATCCTTCCATACTCACACTAGGTCTAGTCAATCCATTCGAAAGTTGATCATAGTGGGGTAACTTATCTAGGTTGCTGTCCCTTCCCCCTGGACACATGGGGACAGTCTTTTCTGCTTCTCTCAGTGCACTTCCTGTGGCTAGCCTCGTCCTGCTGTGGGTTCTGATCCTTCCTCATCACCCCTGGCGTCTGACTCTCTCTGAGAAAGGGGCGCTGCCCAGTATTTTCTTCCCTGTGTTTGTCTATAGCTGGGCTCTTCATGCTCTTGGTAAATAGTTGTGGAACCAAGCGAAATTACCTTCAGAAAAGCCCTTCTGGCCCAACCGCCTCTCTACCAGGAAATCTCATTAAGACTTAATCACTAGCATCTTCCCATCCGGGTCAGGCGGCCAGCCGCTGCTGAGTGCTGTTCCTGCCTGAGAGGAAGGGAGACTTGGCTGCCCATTCCTAGGGCTCCCCATTTCCTGTGAATCTCCCACTGCCCGAAGGTCAACACCTAGGGCTAAAATTACATAGCAGCCACACAGCCTCCCTGCACCCCTGCCTTCCACCTTTCATTTCCCAAGTCACTCTGTTGAAAGTTTGCTGATTAGAAACTAAAATCGTGGCCACAAGGATCTGGGCTTATGCACCTGCCAGACAGCCAGGCCCCCTGGATTTCCTCTGTGTCATGGTGCTTGGTGCTCAGGGCCCAGAAGCCTCCTCATCCTGCCCGGGGCCACCCTTGTTCACAGTGGCCACCAGCATCCAAAGTGATGTTTCGCTCCAGATCTTCTGGGCCCGACCTTCGATGGCTTGGAAACGGCACTTACTCCGCCATGGTTGGGAAATCCCCCCTCGCTCTGTTCTGCACAGACGCAGCCTCTGCTGGGATTTCGGGGGAGCTCTGCCAATTTGAATGGGGGGTTTGAGGGCTGCAAGGGCTATTGTTGCCTACAGCAAGAATTTAGCTAAGGAAATTAAATTTGGAAGCCCTGCATTGCAGCTGAATTCTCTTCCTTTTGGGGGCTGGGAAGGACTTGGTCGTGAGGAGACCCCATTTCAGAGCTTGGTACTTCCAAAAGAGCTGAAGGGAAAAGAAAGCTGAGCAGTGCCAAATGAAGGCATTCCGGATCAGCAGAGCCCTGACATCTGAGATCTTCGATGTCATCAGCAGAACTGGGCGCTGTAGGCAAAGATCACTCCGCTGAAAACTGGAGCTCAGCTGACCATGCTCTGCTCGTGAAAATGCCTCCTTTATAATTCCCGGCTCCAGTGGGTGTTAGCCAGCATTTTTTCTGTCTTTTCTTCTGGGGGGCTGTAAGTACAGTTCAAATATGTAGCACACGGAAGTGCATGTAGGCATCCCAGACACATCTTAATTGCATTTATAACCCAGTATGTTCCTTATTAATTATCCGAATCACTTTAATTATACAATCTGAATTGTGTACATTGAAATGAACAAAATGGTAAGAAAGAATGGTGAAGTGTATAATTTTGGACTGGACATTTGATTCATGACTCAATACAGTCAACTTAGGAAGATTTAACGTGCTATTTCACTTCTGTATATTATTTGCCTTTTCATCCTCCATCCTTACATTATTCTCTCTCCCCTCTGTCTGTCTGTCTGTCTGTCTGTCTGTCTCTCTCTCTCTCTTCCTGCCCTTTCCTCTCCCTCCCTCTCTCCCTCCTCTCTCTGTCCTCTCTCTCTCTCTCTCTAGCTCTGTGAAGGGATGGAAATCACTGCAACTAGATTATGAAATATTGTAGCGCATGTACATAAAATATATCAGCACAGGCACATTTGTAATTTACTCATAAGTAGGAGATTTCATGTTAGAGATCCATATATCATATTACCAAAATAGTATCCATCCTGCACTATATTATTTCACTAACATGATCGCTGAATTTCAAATGAAATGCAAAGGTCATGGTTGCTATTCTATTCGGGCCATTTAATCTCATTTGTCTCCCCATTGCTGACCCTCAACTTCATTAGTCCCTGCAACTACTGGTGATTTTGAACTGAGAAATGGTTCTCCCAACAGATGTCATTTCAAGATTTCGATTTACCAGGAAGGGACCCTGATTTAAAATTCTGCAGTCCTCAGGGAAAGGAGGCTGTGAAAAGTTTGATTTCTCTTGAGGTAAAGGTTTTAGATGGAAGAAAGATGGGTCCCGTCTCACCTGTGACCTTTCTGAGTACTTGCATCCCCTCACCTCTGGCCCCTCTTCAAACTGGTGATCACCTCCACCTTTGTAAAAGCTAGTAGCTGGAATGAAGCAACCCTACTTTTGGAAAAGTCTCTGAGAAGCAATTTAACCTAGGTGACCACATCCATCAATCTGTCACCTGGAGAGATGCTGTTGACACTGGATGACCCCTCCTCCAACGTCACGCTATGAAGTTGTCAGTGGGGCAAGAGCTTCTTCTTTGATGCTGTACAATTAACTGGAGGATGGACGTCTTTGCCAGAGGAAACCAACATAAAAGAGAGGTTCTATCCACCCGAAATCCTTCCATCTCCCAGGCACACGACGATCTTTAACCAGAAGAGAGTGCATTGCATTTGTTTGCACCACATGTCACATATAAGATATTTCTAGGACAGAATTTTTTTAATGAGTCAAACCCCTGTATAATATATGTCACTGCATAAAATACTCCTTCCATTTGCATGTAACGTGATGCCAACACTTCTCTGAACCTTGGGGATGTCATTTGCTAAAAGAGACAGGTAATCAGTAGAATCTCCAATGTGGACAAAAAATTAAGACAAAAACTAGTTTAAATTCAGTTTTTCTGGGTTTTGAAATCATTCCTAATACTTCTGAAATTTTACTTACTTGAGGATTACCCTTTTCTGATGCTTATACATCACTCACATATTGGCATGAGGCCAGCCTGTAGTAAGAGTGCCACCCACTTTATCAATAGCCAGTGAGTTAATGAGGAGGGAAGAAAACCTTTTTGAAGGAACAACTTTTCCTGAAAAAGGATAATTATATGCATGTATGGGCTGGGATTTAGCTCAGTTGGTAGAATGCCGCTCTGCAGTCTCTGAGGTCCCAAGTTCAATTCCCAGAACTGCAAACATGGGAGAAGGACATGGCAACCCACTCCCAAGGCAGTCCCGAAACAATCTGCCATTGAAAACCCTATGAGGGTCACTATGAGTCAGACATGACTCGACGGCACCTAACAACAACAACAACAACAACATATGCATGTATAATAGGACTTGCATATACCTTGTATATTAAGTGCCTAATACATAGTAGGCATGTGGTAAACAATTTGAGGATAAATGAGTACCTGCCAGTTTACCCTGGCATTATCCACTCCCTCTCAGATTTAGTAATTTCAGACTCGACTAGCTGTTTCCAAAGCTTTCCTGCAGTCTACGGCTTATCTGTTATCACAGTGTGTAAACCCAGCAAGAAGAGAAACTGTCTATTCATTGTTTTGTCTCTGTAAGTACATAACCATACATGGAATATATAGGCCCTCAAACATTATGGCTTAAAGGAGGTAATGAATAATATCCTTATGCAAATAGCAAGCCACAGCTCCTTTGGGATTACTGTGGAATGAAACACTGTTAGCCTAATTGCATGCGGGAGAAATCAAACTGCATTTCTCTTAACTGCTACATTGGGGGCTCCAGAAATCCAGACATGCTTTCCTCCTGGTCTGAAGTCAGAGTTGAAATAATTCAGCGAGTGTTTTATTAAAATTTCATTAACTATTCCTCTGTAGCAAAATAAAATGAAAGAAAAAGAAAGAAAGAAAACCAACCAACCAAGGATCACCCTCAAAGTTTGCAAATAGTTTTGGCATTGGAGAATCAGGTAATCTTCAATTCCCTCCCCCACCCCCGAGCTGCTTCGCATCTTTTAGGATCTCCCAGCCTGCTTCTTCAGGGAGTATGTCACCATGTCTCCCCATTACATGTCATCGATGAGCTTGCTGAGGGTAGGGCAGCTGGCTCTGTGTAAAGGCTGCATTTGGTGTTATTTCCTATTACTCTATTGAGTTATTTCTTTGAGCTTCTCTAATGTTACAATGAAAATACGTTCCCCTCCATCCTGAGGGATTCTAAAGCTTTATATTGAACTCAGGGGTGCCCCACACAATGGCTGCCTGTCCTGCTGGCAAAACAGAGATCCTCAGAGAGGCCAAGTGGAAAAATTGCTTTTTGATTGACCCCACACCCAAGAGCGATGGAACCTCTGTCTAACGAAGGCCTAGGGAAGCTCTGATGCGGTCATGGGACTGGACTCACAATGAGGGTCAGTGCAGGGCTCTGCCCAGTCGCTCGCTGGCCCTCCAGGGGTCAGCAGAGTTCATCACAAAGGATTTCATTCTCTTCGCATGGGTGGGAGTTTCACCCACGCCTGGAGTGACCTGTGCAACTCAGCCCGAGGAACGGCTCAGAGTGGACGTAGGGAATTCTAGAGGGGGGCAGCGGCTCATGTTGGCACCTCTGCTCTCCAGCACATGTCCAACAGAGCCAGCCTGCTAGAGCTCTAGGTCCAGCTCAGCCTTATTTTGGCTGTGGCCGTTTGGGTGGCTCACTGAGATTTTCTGAGCGTGTGGCATAGTTCTGAGTGCGAAAAGAGACGCTGCAGAAATGAGGGCTGGGGTTGTATTGCCATCTTCGTCCTCGTCCTGCCCAGACCTCTGGGAAACAAACCGGGTCTTCCCTGGCTAGCCCAGGGCTCAGTGGATCACGGTGCTTCATCGTTATAAGCGAATAAGCGAAAGACTCCTTGGCCATCCCCCTGCCACAGGGTAAGCTTGATCAGCGTGGAGATAACTCAGCACAGCCACTTTGCTCTGAGTGCCTGCTCCTTCACAAATCTTTGGTTTAAATGTTTCTCTGCCCTGACGCAGCAGCATATGATGCTCCGGGACTCAGGGTCTGGAATGGCTGGTTATGGACAAGCTGCCAGCCTGGGGTCCCAGGCTGATCATCCTTTGCCTGAGGGATAAAGATTGGGTAATAATAGTGGCATCTACCATGCACAGTTGTCTATGCACAGCAGGCGAGTCACAGCACAGCTAAATCAGGTCATGGGACAGCTTGACACCAAGGGTCCCCTGGAGAGCTTTTAAAGCTCTACTAATTCAGCACCCAGTCCTCTAAATTTCAGATGCATTTGGTCAGGAAGGAGGGTCCCTTGGGTAGTGCTAGAGTGTGAAGTCTTCTTGGTGATTCTAATCGAGGGCACTTCTTCTTCTTGTTAGGTGCCTTCGAGTTGGTGTCCGACTCATAGAGACCCTACATACAACAGGTGAAACAATACTGTTAGTGCTTCTCTGCTATTCATAAGGTTTTCAGTGACTGATTGATTTTTGGGAGTGGGTTGCTGTGTCCTTCTCCCAAGCCTACAGCACCTGGTGTTCCCAGGCAGTCTCCCATGCAAGTACTAACCAGGCCTGGCCCTGCTTAGCTTCTGAGATCTGATGGCATTGGATGCCACAGTGGTGTGGACCTCGCAAGTCATTAATTAGTGGGCAGCTTAGTAACCGTTGATCATCCTCATGTTTTGCTTTCCCTCTTGATGCCTTTCCCTAGCAGTTACTTTTTCTTATTAGAGGGGGAAAGAGTTGTGTTTCTCTTTCTCTTCCTTCTTGCCTACCTGCCTGCCTGCTTGCCTTCCCTGCTTCCTTCCTTCTTTTCTTTTGAAGGGTCTAAAGAAAAGCCCTTATGCTCTTTATTGAAACTTTCAGTTTATTGTCCTTCCTTCTTGGGAACCATGTTGGGGGGTATAGCAGAGAAAATGTGAGTAACTACAAGATGGGCAGGCGGTGGGTGTGTACCTTCAGGGAAGTCTCCTCTGGGGCCCCACCGCACCTCATTCTGAATCGTCTTTCATCCCCTGTGGCTGCGGCTGCAGCTGGCTGTTGCGCAGTTCCAGTTGCTGTCTCCAGGTGCCATCTGCAATCTGTCAGGGAGAGGCACCGAAGTGGCCTGAGGAATTGGCAAGTGTCTTGGTTTTCACCCAAATGAGGGCACCATGCCTGGGGTGCACAGAGGGCAGGAGCCTTGTCAAGGCCACAGGAAGCTCGGGAACCCAGTTCTCTTTTTAAATTGGAGCTGAACACGAGGATGAAAGGGGATTGGGCATGAGAAATGGGGCAAGAGAGAGAAACGGGGCTCCTGTTTGAAGATAGCATTCGCTCAGAAGGGCCTGCATTTGGTGATGCTGGACAAGAGGCTGGAGTCCCAGCCCTCAGTTTCCCTTAGGAGCTGCTAGGAGGAGGATGGGCAGTACAGGGGTCTGTGTTCATGGGCTCGAATTCTATATACAGGACAGCAGACAAGCAAACACAAATTAGGAATCATTGCAATCAGCAATAAGAGCCAGAAGGGCGAAAATAAAACGTGAACAGAGGACAGCACGAACTAGAACAGGGACTGGACCTTCAGAGGTCGTCTTCAGAGGAGGCCTGTTTGAGCTGGTGACTTTGGGCAGAGAAGTGTGCAAGGTGACGAAGTGGCCACAGGAAGACCTGGCAGGAAGCTGTACCAGAGAGACAGGGAAAGGCAAGTCGAAAGGGGTCCTCTGGATGACACGGGGTTCAAAAGAGTGAGTTGAGGGGGCTCAGAGAGAAGGCAAGAGTGCCTGGAAAAGGTCAGGGCAGCCAGTGGCCACCCACGGAAGGAGTGTAGACATCATCCCCAGTATAGTGGGAAGACAGGTGAGCCAGAAGCCCTGGGATATTGGCATTTTCAAAGTCTCTCAGATGCCATGCAGAGAGTGGGCTGGGGTCTGGCTTCACTGGTAGAGTGCTGCTCTGGACTCTTTGAGGCCCTGGGTCCCATCCCCAGCACTGCAAGAAAAGGAAGGACCTAGTAGCCCAGTCCTGAAACAGTCCCAAAACAATCAGCCATTGAAGACCCTGAGAATAGCAGAGTAACACTGACAACATGCCGGGCATAGCACAGTGTTGGGGGGGGGTTCATTCTGTTGTACATAGGGTCGCTATGAGTAGGACCTGACTTGATGGCACCTAGCAACAGCAACAACAATATGCAGAAAATATAGGCTAGGGGGCAAGAGTAGAGGGAGAGAAATGAGCTCAGAGGTGAGAAGGAATCCCATGCCACTGAGTGTGCCCCTTAGGGATGATCACCTCCGCAGGGGGGGTCCAAGAGGCACCAATTGTCCTCTGGAGGCAGCAGGTCTGTGCACACAATTTCTTCTTTCAAGGAGTGCTCTGCATTCTCTTCCAGAACCCTCCACAGTGTCGCACTCTAATGAGGAATCAGAATTGCCAATTGCCATGCACTTTGCAGCTAATAAAGAATAGATTATCCTTGCAACGGTTAGGAGTCCAGAGCCAGGTTGCCTTGGGACTCTAGGAAGTTCCCTCAGTTGAATCTGTGTAACTATAATTCAGTCCTGTCCCTGTTTTATTTGAAAACTGATTCCCCAGCCTCCTCAGACCTGGCCTTTCTCTCACTGAAAGAAAAGAGAAGGTTTTCTAGATAATATAACCCTCTGCCCATGGCTCTTCATGTTCCCCCCAAAGCAGGTGAAATAGTAGATTCTTAAACCACTTACTCCACTATAGATGGCATATTGATGCCTAGTGCCATACTTCCATTTAGACATGGTGCATTCACAGGATCAGACTCGACAGCACTTAACAACACACGTTCACAAACACATGCACACACCTTTGAAGCCCATTTGTAATAATTCCCTGTTTATGCCAAGTGCCATGTTGCACTCCTATAATCCCAGCAACTCTGGAGGCTGAGGCAAGAAGATCGTGAGTTCAAGGTCAGAGGCAGCCTGTGTAACTTAAGGAGATGCAGACTTAAAAAAAAAATCAAACGGGCTGGGGGTGCAGCTTACGGGTAAACTGCTTGCCCTATGTGAGGCCCTGGATTCAACTCCTAGTGCTGAAAAAAAAATTCTCTATTTTGAAAAGCAACCTAGGATCATTTGAAAAATCATTAGAAACACATGCAAAAGCTATATTTGTTAGCTGCCCATTAGCTCAAAATAATCTTAACATTTTGCTGTTTCTCTTGTCAGTTTCTTTGTGTGGGAGGTAAATAAAGATAAAAGGAACATTTACAACCTGGTATATTTTCTGAATTTATCCTACAGTCTTTTTAGTTGGTGTTGTTAGGTGCCGTCAAGTGGGTATCCTACTCATAGCGACCCTACATACAACAGGCAAAACACTACTGTCAGTGCTTCTCTGCTGTTCATAGGGTTTTCAATGGCAGATTGATTATTGGGAGCGGGTTGCCAGGTCCTTCTCCCAAGCCTGCAACACCTGGTGTTCCTAGGCAGTCTCCCATCCAAGTACTAACCAGGCCAGACCCTGCCTAGCTTCCGAGATCTGATGGGATCGGATGCCACAGGGCTACGGATGCAGGCTACAGCCTTTTTACTTGGTACTAAAATGTGAATATTTTACTATGCTATTTATCATTTTTGAAAATTACATTTAATGATTCCATAACATTCTACTGTGCCAGAATTTGTCATCACTGTTGACATTTAAGGACTTTCTCTCTCTCTCTCTCTCTCTCTCTCTCTCTCTCTCACTATTATTATGAATAATGCCACAGAGAACTTCCTTATATGCAAGTGTTTGTTTACGTTTTTGGGTGTTGTATTAAATCCTAAAAGTGCTGTTTTAGGATCAGAAGTGTGAACATCTTTAAAACTCTTGAATAGGTTTCATCTCATTGCTTTCTGAACTACTTATACCCAAGGATAGTCCATGTTGTTATTGTTGTTAGGTGCCATCAAGTCAGGGCTGACTCATAGTGACTCTATGTACAACAGAAGGAAACACTCCCTGGCACTGTGCCATGCCTGGCACGATGTCAGTGCCTCTTTGCTGTTCATAGGGTTTTCAATGGCAGATTGTTTGGGGATTATTTTCAGAAGTGGACTGCCAGGTTCTTCTCTCCTTTTTGCCATGGTGGGGATCGAACCCAGGGCCTCAGAGGATGCAGAGCAGCACTCTTCAAACTGAGCTAAACCCCAGCCCAAGGATAGTCCATAAGAGTAGTCCAAGTGCTGCTTCATCTAGACATTGCCCAAATTATTTGGTATTATTATATACTTCTTCAATCTGATTGGTAAAAATGGGTATCTCCTTGGTTAAAGCTCCTCTTTTATCTTCTCTGTTTAGTAATTTGGATAACAAAAATATATAATGCCCTTACCATAAGTATCAAACACACTGTAGAAGGTGGATACTATTATCTTCCTGTTACAAATTGGGAAGATACAGCCGCCTGATATGATAAGGGGGAGCTATGATTAGGACCCAGCCCAGTGAATAGAACCCTTGGGTTTGAGGATTAGTTATAGCCATATCCTGCCTTCTAACAGCACAAGAAAAGACCTTAGCTGGGCAGGAAGCAGGAAAGAAATCACATTGAAGTAATTTACACTAACATATATGTGACCAGCAAAAGCTTTCTGGTTTTTATTGAGAGAGAGAGACAGACAGACAGACAGGGAGAGGGAGAGAACACACTACCCGTTACTCCAAATAAATCTATATCTTGCAAAAGGAACTTTAAGAATTTTAATAGACATAAAAACATCTAGAAATGTAACAAAATATACTTGTGGGCAAAATCAAGTCTCTCTTGAACTGTATGGGTGCTCCAGGCCAGCCCACAGACAAGAGTCAGCCCCAAGACTTACTGTATTTCATTTGAATATAGAATGCTTGAAGTAGTGAGTGCACTACCATTACAGAAGCACCTACAATTCCTTTCTCTTTCAGAATGGAAGATCTGAAAACACTCCTATTCATGTTGATAATTTGCAGTGTCTAATTGATCCTGTAGTGTTGGAGTGCATCCCTTAGTTGGCTGGCTTGCTTCTTCCTCTTACATAGGATGCTGTTGTTGTTAGGTGCCGTTGAGTCACGTCCAACTCATAGCCACCCTCATAGGGGTTTCAATGGCTGACTGTTTCAAGATTGCTTCAGGAGTGGATTGCCACGTCCTTCTCCCGTTTTTGTGGTGCTGGGGATTGAACCTGGGTCCTCACAAAGTGCAGAGCAGGTGATCTACCCACTGAGCTAAACCCCAGCCCTTACATAGGACAGTGATGCTTTCACTAAACCCCTTTGTGTTCCTGGGGCTCTCCTCCCTGTTGTTGTTAGGAAGAGGAGACTTAAGACCCCTGGGGGGCTGTGCTCTGAGCCATGTGGAAGACACAGGGGTGTGCAAACTGGGCCCTGTGTTATTGGCGCTTCTTGAGTTGCTTGCTAATGTGAGCTTCCTGGCGCTTGCTTGCTCGCCTCCTTGCTCCTAGGGGGACGTGAAGTAGGGTGGATCACCTCATGCCCATTTTGGGAGGACCACAACCACAAGCTAAATGTAAAAGCCAAGGCCTGGGCTTAGTGCCCTTCTCCCCTCCATGGCAATGGGATGGATTTACACAGTCTGCTCCATGCTCACTTTCCTTACATGTTGTTGTTGTTGTTGTTGTTGTTGTTGTTAGGTGCCATCAAGTCAGGTCTGACTCATAGAGACCATATGTACAACAGAATGAAATACTTCCTGACACTGTGCCATGCACACAATCCCATCATTGCATCCACTGTGTTTCTTCTCATTTTGAGTCGTGCCCATCAGCAAAAGGAGGTCCCAAGGGCTTCACTCCATTCCCATCATTAAGGTCCACTCTATTTTGAGGAGGCAACTCTTCCTCAGTCGTTTCTTGAATGCCTTCCAGCCTGTTGGGCTCATTATCTGACACTGTACCTGACAGTGCTTCTGTGCTATTCATAGAGTTTTCAATGGCTAATTGTTTCAGGAATGGGCTGCAGAGTCCTTCTCCCTGGTCTGTCTTAGTCTAGAAGCTCAGCTGAAACCTGTCCGCCATGGGTGGCCCTGCTAGTATCTGAGATACTGGTGGCATAGCTTTCAGCATCACAGCAACAAACAAGCCCCCGATAGCACAAGGAGCCAACAGGCACGTGGGGGCCATATCTATACATGTTTCTTAACGTTGCCTTTCCACCCTTTCTGTGCATGAGAACATTCACAGGCGCCTGCTCAGCTTCAGCAAGATAGGGTTAAGTTGGAACAGCTGCATCTTGGTTATTTGATAGGAGGAACTGATGTGAAACTTTCCTGGCCACATGGACTGCCTTCCTTTCCCATAGAAAAATGACTTTGCTGGGTGTGGTGGGGTGCGCCTCTCAGCCCCAGTGACTCAGCAGGCTGAGACAGGAGGGTCATGAGTTCAAGTCCAGAGCCGTCCTGTGCAACTTAGTGAGACCCTGTCTCCAAATAAAATTTAAAAATGGGCTGGAGGCACAGCTCAGTGGCAGAGCATGTGTAAAGGATGTGCAAAGCCCTGGTTCAACCCTCCAGGACTGTATCATAATAAATAAATAAATAAATTAATTAACTTAAAAATGACCATTTATATTTTGTACAACAGAATGCACAACAGAATGAAACACTCCCATATTGTGCTAATGACATTTTGTCCCTTGCAATCACTGTTATCATATTAGCATTTTCATGATGTTTTGGGATCAAAAGATGACTCATTTTATAGCTTACTGAATATCTAATTGGTTTTGTTTGAGTTAAATACTTTTTGTTAGTATAGTAAGTAAAATTCCAGTGTTAGAAGTTGAGGCACAACTATACAAGTAAATTAATATTAAATAAATACGTGGCTGTGCACCATGGTGCATGCCTGTAATCCCAGTGGCTTGGGAGGCTGAGGCAGAAGGACCGTAGGTTTGAGGCCAGAGGCAACCTACGTAACTTAGCTAGACCTTGTCTCAAAGTAAACAAAAATGCAAAAGCGGCTGGCAGTGTTGCTCAATGGTACAGCACCTGCTTAGCACACACAAGGCCCTGGGTTCAATCCCCCAGTAGTGGGAATCAATCAGTCAATCAGTCAATATATTTCTACCACCATGACCATCTGATGTGCTGCTGATGACTGAGGTGCCAGATGTTGGAAAACATTTCATAAGGATTGTAGAAAACCAGCTGTTTTTCTAGAAAGTCAAAGTAGTTTTCCATAGTGAACCAACTCCTCAGGTCTTACTGCAAACACTAAATAGCTTCCTGTCTACCATGCATGCCAATTGGCTAGTAACCCTGGGGTGCCCTGTCCTCCAGAAATCTCCTCCGTGGCTTTCTTATCATCTGCCTCACCATTTGTAACCCTCCACCTGACTTGCTCATCTTTCATGGGAGCAGGTAGTGGTGGGTTGAGGGCAAGTCTTGAAATATAGCCCAGGCTGACCTTGAACTCTCCAATTTCCTGTCCCAGCTTCCTGAGAGCCTGGATTACGGGTGTGTGCCACCACACCCAGCTCTTCTTGTGAATAGAGAAGTCCACTTTGCACAAAGGGGGCAGAGGATTGTGGTCACAGCCTTCTGGTTTCGCTACGTTTAAGCTTTGCATTTGTATTATGTTGTCATTGTTAGGTGCTATCGAGTCATGTCTGACTCATAGTGACCCTCATAGCGTTTTCAATGGCTGATTGTTTCAGGATTGCCTCTGGAGTGGATTGCGCATCCTTCTTCCATATTTGTATTATAAGAGCTGGGAATCTTGCTTCTCTTCTAAGTCCCTCCATCTCTTCCACTTGTCTTTCCTTGTTTCCTCTCATCCTCCACCTGCCCAGAGGTGCAGAATGTCTAGCTAAGCTTGGAAACAGCCCTCTCCTGGCCTCACAATCCTCATTCCACCCACCCTGACTGTACCTAGAGTGGAGCTGATGTACTAGTTAATGCTTTGGTGGTTTTGGATCCCCACCCTAAATAAGAATGGGTCCATTATGAGTTTGTCCCAGTGCCTAAAAGGGCTGACACGAGTGTAGATCTCATCTTTACCCACATCTGAGCTTGATGCCACAGAGCAAGTGGCTTAAAGTCTTTCTGCCTTCACTTCCTCAGTTGAAAAATTAAAACTGAGACACCTGCCTCCCAGAGTTTTCACCAGGATGAGAAAATGTAACAGAAGGTGTTTTTCAACTGCGAAGGGCTGTGCTGATGGAAAGTGGGCATTCGTTTTAAGTATGTGCTGTTTCATAATCTTATACAAATCCCCATCCTTCAGAATACAATTGAGAAGGCTTCTGCTCTATCCACTTCATTGTGTTGTTCATAAAACCGTTTATTCTCCCAATGTCACATTTGTTTTCTCTGTCTTTCCCTCTCTGCTGCAGCATAATTTCATTATCTGTCGCACATAAATGTATTATGTAATTTTCTCAATATGTTTTCGATTTCTTTCTGTTTTCCTGTAGTATTACTTAAGTCCATAATACTTTTTATTAAATCCCCAAGGAATGCTGTGAGCAGTGGCTAAAGGGCCCTCATTTTTACTAAGTGGAATACAGCACTTAAATATTTGAAATGGCAAAAGGCACCAGAGAAACAGAAGTGTGGAATTTTCCCCACTGGCTTGATGAAATCCGGGAGACCAGGCGCGGTGTCTGTTTATAACCCTTTTGTCAATCCAGGAGATTGATGCAGGTTTTCAGATGGTAAGAATGGGACCCATAGTTGGTTTAGACTTAGCTCATGTTTACTGAAAGCTTACTATGTCCCAGGTATAATTATAAACTCTACCTGTGCTGGCGCCTGTAATCTTCACAGTGACCTCATAAAGGAGGCAGGTTTTCATCCCCAGTGCATGGTGGAGGAAACTGAAATTCAGAAAGCTTAACGACCTTGCCCCAAGATTCCTAGAAGAGGAACTATTTGGAAAAAGAATGGAGGTCAGAGGGAGGAGGAGAAAGGATAATAAAGGTTTTAGTGGAGACAAAGATGATCCACGTATATTATGTTGTTGTTGTTGTTAGGTGCCTTTGATTTGGGCCTGACTCATTGCAACCCTATATAGAACAGATGAAATGCCACCTGACATTGTCCCATGCCTGGCACTATTGCCAGTGCTTCTCTGCTATTCATAGAGTTTCCAGGGGCTGATTGTTTTGGGAGTGAGCTACCATGTCCTTCTCCCTAGCCTGCAGCGCCTGGTATTCCCAGGCAGTCTCCTGTCCAAGGACTAACCAGGCTGACGGTGCTTAGCTTCTGAGATTGGACTGGATTGGATGCCAGGGTGCTATGGCTGCAGACAAGTATGTTACATACATGTATGAAAATTTCATAGTGAAACTCATTTGGTACAGTCATTACATGCTAATAAAATATAACATATGTAAAAATTGTTTAAGAAAGACAGCTGTCCTACTGCAGAGTATCCCTCTACATATACACACACGCGCACACACACACACGCACACACATGCACACACACAGCACTATACATTTAGGAAACTGTTCCCTCTTCAAGAGTGTTGAATGTTGGAGATTCAGGGCCCTTGCTGTTCTAACCCTCTTTCAGGTGTTAATATTAAACTAATCAACTTCTCTCTAGGACTAGGTTTGCAACTCATGGGCCAGATTGGCAGGGTTGGATGAGATCATTAGTGTTTAATATATATTTCATGAGGCCCAGGATTTTCTGTGGATAGCCTAGGGGAGTAGAGTGGTGTAGAAAGCAATGCTGAACTCCTCCGTCTCTTGAATCCTTTTCTCTGTCCATCTCTATCTGGGCATTTCTGCTTCTGTCTGGGATGAATGGATGCATGGACAGATGGCTGGGTAGAAAGAAGGGTAATAAGGAGAAAAGAAGGAAAGGGAAGTTGAAAAAGAGAGAGTGAGGGAAGCCATTAGGGAGGGAAATAGGCACATAACAAGGATCACACATTGCTACACCATTCAAAAATAGTGTCGTGCTGTGGTTATTTACTACGTTTTCCGTGAACGTTCTATGGATACTTTATTTCTAATGGCTACATCATATGCAACTATATATAAACAGATTACCCTTTGCTTAACTGTTCCTTTGTTTTAGATTTATATGTTGCTGCTGACTCTTCATGGCACATGTATTCATTTATCCCTCAAATATGTTTTGGCAACTATCCCTTGTTACGGGAGAAGGACATGGCAGTTCACTCCCCAAACAGTCAGCCACTGAAGACCCTGTGCAGGTCACTCTGAGTCAGACTCCACTCCACAGCCCCTAACCACCACCACAACATCCCCTTGTCAGGGATCAACATGAATGTAGTAAAGATGCTCGTATACATATTTTGACATACATATGTCAGCTTCCATAATTTTGAGGAGATTGTTATTTTTGTTCTTGTTTGTAGTTGTTGGATTTCTCCAGTAGGGGAAGACAGGTCTGGAAAGCCTACTGAATGTAGATGTTGCATAAATTTTGGATTTTGCTGACAAAGGGAACGTAGTAGAGGCTCTGGATGCACAGTCATCCACCATTGTAGTCACACAGTTAATAGGTGTTGTTTCGGTTGTTTATGCCATGAGCATCCAAAAATTCACTTTGTAACTTGGCGTGGTGGTGCATGCCTGTAATCCCAGCACTTGACAGACTGAGGAAGGAAGATAGCAAGTTCTAGCCCAGCCTGGGCTGTACAGTGAGACCCTGCATAAAAAAAAAAAAAAAAAATCCTCATTGTGTTCCAAAGCCTCAATGAAATCATCCTGAGGCCAGAATTTCACATGCTGCCTTGTTTAGAGCCAGATAGAGCCTTGGAGAATGTCTCTTTCAGCCTGCCCAGAGTATCAGAGAGGCAGCCCCACAGACTGCTGTAGCGCTTGGTCCGGCTGACTCCACTCTTAAATAACCGAGACAAAAATGACAAGGGTGCCATTGTGTAAACTGAATGTCGCTGGGATTATGTGCTGCTTAAACATCAGGTATAAAAGCAGTGACACAGACCATCTCTAGTTGAAAAGACAGTAAAGAGAAACCTAAACATAATTCCTTTGTCCGCGACTGGAAGCCACCCAACTCAGCTTTGCAGATTCAAAGGGGCCCATGCAAGGTGGAGATTCTGAAAGGTCCCCAAGGCTTGGTGCCAAGTCTCAAGAAAATCATGGCATGTGGGGGCCCGGGCTACTTATGGGTGCAGCCATGTCACAACATGGCGACATAGCCCCCATGAAACGGTGACCTTTCCCCACGCTTCCTGATGCTGCCATTTTTCCTGATGAAGCAGCATATTTGAATGATGCAACTAGATTCGTTTGTATCTTAGCACAGAAGCTGTCTAGAAAAGACAAGACCAGATCCTAAAGACTTCCGTAATGACTAACGGGGACTGTGGATTGAAAATGCCGGTATTTTCCTTCCTTCCTCTGTGTTCTTTTTCTTCCTTCCCCTGATAGAGAGCAAAGGGTAGGGAAGTCTGAGGAGGTGGCTTCTATCCTTGACTGATTCCTTTTTAAAATTTTTCTGCTTCCTAAGGGACTGTTTAATTCATTTGATGCTGCTGGAAAAGACCAGAATTTCCTAATTCTTCCAAATACCTGGGCAGGTTACCTCTTACAACCTCAGCTCATCATTATTCTGCACTGAGTTATGTAATGATTTGATCGTGTAGAGGAGTAATTCACCTTTGTTCCCACCTACGTTCAGACTGATTACAAATCCTCATAAAATACTCATTATGCTACCCAAAATGTCCTTAAGAATCGTCTGTTGGCGAGAAGGTAGTGTGCTGCTGAGAAGTGTGGGCTTCTGTCTAATTATGTATAAATTATCTGAGTGGAATCTCAAATGTTTAGAGATAAACAGTTTTATGCTTCTCAGCAAAGTGTCTAGTTTGTGAGGCAATATAATCAAAAGCAGCTTGTGTGCAGTGAATTGTAGAATGTAGAACTTTGCATCCTTTTCAAGTTATTGAAAGAAATAGGAATGTGTCTCCAGCCCTTTAAGAAAAGCAAATGTCGTATTCTGCTTTTTTTTTTTTTTTTTGAGGGGAAAAAAAAAGAAGATAATTGATCCTTTGACTATACTGCTGCTCTGTTCTCAGAAGAAACATTAAAAAGTTGGATTTCTTAAGAAATGCAATTAACTAACTTTTATTTAATGATTTTTTTCTCAAGTTATTCATCCTGGAGGAATGCTATCTGTTGGTTATTAACAAAGATGAGGATGGATTATTAAGAAGAAAACCATGATGATGTTCAACTGCAATGCATGTGTCATTTCTCAGAGAAATGATGTATTCAGAAGACCTCTCCTTTAGGAAACCTTTCCTGAACATTTCCCCTACCTGCCACCCCACCTCAAGGTGGGAGGGTCAAGCCTTCTCTGAGCTACCAAAAGAATACCATCCTATTAATGATCACTCAGGACACCAGTTAGTTAGGATGAGGCCCAAATGGTCAGTACTGCTGCAGCCATTGTAGCCAACACATTCTGGATCATCATAAAAATACAAGTAGTTGATTCTGGAAAGCCATTTATTCTTGGGCTTGAGGGTTTCCTAAGCCCTTATGAAGTTTGAGAGAGGACTTTAAGGGGAGGTTCTCATCCAAAAATCATAGCCTTAAGATTTGTTGGGGGCCGAAAATGGTCAAGATGCTTAATTAGGACAGCATAAGGAAGTTGAGTCCAGTATAGAAAGTACAACAATACCAGTTGAAGATGAAATCAGAAGACAAGTTTAGATAAAAAAAAAAATCACTACCTCTTAGAGCTTAAGCATCCTTCACAGCTTTTCTACATTTAAAGACATTTCTATGACAATTAAAAAAAAGACTGACCTTGATGAAAAAGGATATGAAAGGCTAGCAAGAAAAAAAGATAGGAGTAAGAAGAACAATATTAAGACAGATGAATATTTCAATGAGGAAAGGTAAGAGTTCTTTGCCAGGTCCTTATTGGTGGTCAGTGCAGAATAATACTCGTGTTACCTTTTATTGCACAGGTAGCTAAATAAATTACATAATGTACTGTAGTGGTATTTGGCTCCTCTTGGTTCCCAAAAGCCTAATGTAAGTTCTATGCACATGATTCTTAAGTTGTAAATGGTAGATATTGTTGTATTGATATTGCAATTGCATTCTCTCAACCAATTGCCCAGTTGCAGATATTTGCCTATTTGCATACATTGTGATTGAATTTGCAAATACCCCAGCTAGTTAGACAAATGTCTTATAACATTCAAAGAGAATACAAACCTCTCTCACTGACTGTAGATGGCTAATTCGTAGGTTTATGCAAGCTCAAAATACCTATATAAAGACTCCTATGTATATCTGACATTTGCAATGTGGAGGGTGTTGAATGTTCTGAAGGCAGATCATTTAGATGATTGATTAAATATATTTCTAAATATCATATAGATCTGCCATATATTATCAGTACCTCCTTCAAAGGGAATCCGTTCATCAACCTTTAGGCTTCACCAACCTTTATCATGACTATTAAAAGTGTTTATTTTGTGTTGATTTCTGCTTGTCTATCTTCCTCTCTCACATCCTATATTATCCAGTCTCTTCTCAAGTCTGCAATTCATATGAGAAGGTCTAAAGGACTTTTATTTTTATTTCTGTTTTAGTGAAAGCTCTACAAATTGCCAACTCATGACATATTCACTTTGAACTTAAAAATATAATTTGTTTAAAAATGCAATAAAACCTGAAATGTACACTAATATTCATTCTGAAGATTAAAGCTACCAATGAATTATTCAGCTTGTCCAAGGCTAGCATGTTCTCAGACTAAATTGATCTCATTGAAAAGGAATAATTTTGACTGGGGTTAGAAAGGAAAGATAAAGTTTGATTGCTCAATTGGTTTCTTATTTTCATTTCTTTTAAGGGAAAACATTTGGATATGATTCTCTAAGGGGCTGGATTTTAAAATGTAAATACTTAGCGGGGCACCGTGCCTCACGCCTATAATCCCAGCCACTTGAGAGGCAGAAGCAGGAGGATCACAAGTTCAAGGCCAGAGGCAGCCTTCATGATTTAGTGAGACCATGTCTCAATATTCAAAAAAGGGCGGCAGGCTGTGCTGGGGGTGGAGCTCAGTGGTAGAGCATTTGCAAAGCATGCATAAGGTCCTGGGTTCACCTCCCCTCCAGTGTCACACACACAAAATAAAATTAAAATGTAAGCACCAGAGAAGGGTTGACAAAAAGTCCTATTTTGTTTGATTATAAAATTTCCATAGGTTTCTGGAGACTCTTTTGTAACAGCATCTCTATTTTCCTTTCTTTCTTTTCTTTCTTATGTTTTGTTTTGTTATGTTTTTTAAATATGGATCTTTGGCCAAGAGGGACTTCATGCTGAGTGGCTAACCTCTTTGACTTACACGGAGGAAGCTCGGTGTAATAGAAATAAATGCTGCATTTTCTCTGTATATAACATGTCACTTGGGCAAAGTGCTACAGTGTCTCTTTGGTAAAGCTGAAATGTGGGTTTCTCAGAAATGTCTTGTTTTCAGTTAATGATATTTTCTGCTTTCCACCAGGTGGTCTCTTTGGGGGTTTGCACTGGAATTCATTTCTCTGTGCCAACACCAGCCTTTCTATTATTCATTCATTCACTGGGCATTTTCTGAGTTCTACCCAAATTCAGGCCTGAGCTGAACGTCTCTTACAGTGGCCGGCGAGTCAGCCCCGTCCTTTGGGGCTCCTCATGTTTGGGGTAGAGACCATGATGGGATGTTAGGGAAAGGCAGCACTGGAGATTCAAATCCAGTGTTCGGGCGCAGAGGGGAGGTCGCCCAGGGAGACGAGCTTAGGGAGTCATGTCTGCTGTCGGATGCATTCCTTGGCCAGCTGTCAGGCCTGGTACAAGGTGCCAGCTCATCGGAAAGCTGCCTGACCGAAACCTGTGCTCCCTGAGAGAGGGCTCAGAGTCCGTCTTTCTCAAATGTGGAACCCCACAAGGAGAGTCAGCTTCCGGAAATGGCTGAGCATCCCATCCCTCCTTCGGAGCCAGGCCCTAATGACTCACAGCAGTGGAAAGGGGAATCGATCATGCGTTCCTTACAGTCCCCAGGAGGTGTGAGCTATGACACACCAGTCAGCCCCTTGAGAGCAGAACCCTGGCAGGCAAGATGCCCACATCCACAGATGCAGGGGGCAGGGTGCCAGCCCAGGCACAGCCCTGCTTCCATTGTCCTGAGCACACTTGGTGCCCTGCCTGGCTGGACCTCCACTCAGGGCAGGACAGGTTTGCCTTGGGAAGAGGGCAGACCGCAGATCTCAGCCTGGAATCTGATTCTTTGATGACAGTGTTTTGATCTTCTGCAAAGCACGTGACAATCAGATGTGCCTTGGCTTTATCCAGCTATTATTCCAGTTCGTCCATCTCTGCCCCCGTTGTAAAATGAGTGAGTAGTCCACATGGCAGAGAACTTTGGCCTGTGGTCCTTGACATATTTGCCACCAGAAACCAGTTTTGTGGAAAACATTTTTGCACGGACTAGAGGCTGAGTTCAGGCAGGAATGTGAGCTGTGGGGTTGTTGTTGTGGTTAGGTGCCGTTGGGTCTGGTGTCCGACTCACAGCGACCCTACGTACAACAGGCAAAACAGTATTGTTGGTGCTTCTCTGCTATTGATAGGGTTTTCAATGGCTGATTGTTTTGGGAGTGGGTTGCCAGGTTCTTCTCCCAACCCTACAGCACCAGGTGTTCCCAGGCGGTCTCCCACCCAAGGACTAACCAGGCCCAACCCTGCTTAGCTTCTGAGATTCAACAGGGATTGGACGCCACAGGGCTATGGCTGCAGGCAAGCGATGGGGGAGCAGCTATAAATTGAAATGAAGTTCACTTGCTTCCTCACTTCTCTCCTCCTGCCATGCACTCAGGTTCCTGACAGTTTTACAGGTCAGTGGACTATGGCTTGGTGACCCTGACCTAGGGAACTCCCCCAGCTACACAACATAAATGGTTGCTTAGATCCAGGTATCCCACCTTCCAGAATCACCTTTCTGTTCCTTAGATCCAGGTATCCCACCTTCCAGAATCACCTTTCCGTTCCTTCTACGTTGTTGTTAGGTGCCGTCAAGTTGGATTTGACTCCAAGTGACCCTATGTACAACAGAACAAAACACTACCCAGCACTGTGCCATGAACACAGTCTTTTTATGTGTGAGCCCATTGTTGCAGCCACTGTGTTTCTTCTCATTGTGAGTCATGCTGCATCAGCAGAATGCAGTGCCAGAGGCTGTACTCCATTCCCATGATTAAGATCAACTGTATGTTGAGGAGGCAACTTTTCTCCAGTCGTTTCTTGAATGCCATCCAGCCTGGGGAGGGGCACCTCATTTTCTGGCACTATGTTTGGCAGTGCTTCTCTGCTATTCCTAGGGTTTTCTATGGCTGATTGTTTTGGGTATGGGCAGCCAGATCCTTCCCCCTAGTCTGTCTTAGTCTGGAAGCTCAGCTGAAACCTGTCTGCCATGGGTGGCCCTGCTGGTATCTGAAGTAGCGTGCCATAGCTTTCAACACTAAAGCAACATGGAAGCCCCCTCAGCATGACAAGCTGACAGACATGTGGGGGCTCCATCTGTGTATCCTAGGAATATGAAGAGGGGTAACTGCTCACCCATTGGCTAGGAAAAGCATGTCCAGCATCTGCACAATGTGCCAGGGGACCCCAAGGCCACCTTGCTCTGGACCAAAGAGAACAGGAAAGTGGTGGCAGAGGGAGAGGGGACATATGCCTTCGCCATCAGATCCTGTGGCTGGGCTCAGCAGGCAATAAAGGCTACTGTGGCTGTAGCTGACGGATGACCCTCTGTGAGGTCCTGGTGGTGTAGTGACCCCTTGGAGCCCCACTGTGCCAAGACAACATAGGGACGAGTAGTTGGCAGCCTAGCACAGAGACTCCCACCAGGGATGCCACGGACCCGTAGGGCCCCCTAGTTCATCACGTGCCCCAGCCATGTTTGGCAATATCCCTGGCCTCTCCCCACTAGATGCCAGTAGCACCACACCTTCCTCTTGGAGTCAAACACCCCATATGATTGAAAACAACTCTCTACCAGCCATATTTGTACCCACCCCAGACAGACTGCACAGGGGCAGCGACGCTGGGCCTCTTGAGTCAATCGCCTGTGCATCTCAAGGGCTTTTGCTTCCAAGGTCATTGGTTTAGACTCGGGTAGCAGGCACTTGGCTTCCTTTGCGAGTCACAGCTCGCTGTGTAACTGCAGGCAAAACCCCTCCCGGGCTCTGTGCTCCAGTTCTCTGCAATGTACAATGTGGATAATGTTAATGCTGGAACATGCTTCCTAAGTTTATAGTAAGAAAGGATGGCACCCGTGTGTGCACATACCCCACAGAACCTTGTAGCAGTGTTTACTCTTATTATTTTGTAGGTGTGATATCTGGTGGTATTGGAAAGCTAAGAAAATACACAGCATGTTCCTTTTGTCATAGGGCTTCCCATCTAGATGGGAACAGAGGCCGGACACCAAAGGCAATATGCAGCCCACAGTCATTACTAACCTGAGTGATTCTTTTTTTTTCCCCTTTTTTCACTTTATTGATAAATGTTGGTGGGGTACAGGGTAACACAGCCCTGGCTTTTTCCATTATGCAACTATTACATCACTTTTGATTACACGTTCATCAACTGATAAAGTTTATGGAAACTGACTTAATATGTAGTAAAATTCATCTGTATTAATGGGTTACATTCCCCTATTTTTCCCATGTACTCATGAAGCTGCATCATATTCATTGAGATTGTCTTCTCAATAATCCCTTTACATTGTTTCGCTTCCCTTTCCCACCTTCCACAACCTTCGCTCCCCACTGCTAGTCCCCTCCTTCCTTCTTTCCACTCTGCTTATACTTTCCCTTCTTAACTAAGTTTAATTGTCCATTTTTATCTATTTACTTATGTATAGACTTTTTCTTCCTCTCAGGAAGATGCAGCTCCCACCTGCAAGTGATAACATAAGGCATTTCCCTTTTGGAGCCTGTGTGCATTCACTTAAGAAGATATTCTCCAGTTCTATCCATTTTGCTGCAAATGACATTATTCCATTCCTTTTTATCGCTGAGTAATATTTCATTGTGTCCATGTACCACAGTTTTTTAAATTCATTCTTCTGTTGATGGGCATCTTGGTTGGCTCCATATCCTTGCTGTTGTGAAGAATGCTGCATTGAATATGGAGATGCAGGTGTCTCTGTGGCATGGCGACTTGTCTCCCTTTGGAGTGGTATAGACGGGTGGTATGGGAGTTCTAACCTTAAGTTTTTTGCTTCTAAGGGCAGGAATTACAATTTTGCTCCAGCCTGAGTTCAGAATGCCCCTCACCCACTCGTTTCGTCTCCAGCATTCCCTCCGATTGACTCTCAGAGGGCCAAGTGAATGAGGAAATGGGGGTTTCATTTATCCATTCGTGCCACAATTTTTGTGGGACCCCAACTCATTGCAAGGTACAGGGTCTTAGTAACTGTTTGACTACAGGGATCATAAACCCATTCCATATAAAGGATCGCTTTATAAGAATCAAGAAATAGCTCGTAACACCCTGTTGCAGGTAACACCAAAAAATGCAAGGATGTAAGAAGTCATCAAGCAGACTTTCCACCAGCTCTTACTCCTTGGAGCCTCCTGTTCCCGGGTCTCTGCTTGGCCATGGGTTTTGGCTTTATACACCTCCCTCTGCTTGTTCCTCCCTGTTCATTCACCCCATTAAGCTTGGCCCAACTTCCAGTTCTCCAAAACGTCCTGTGCAGCCCCCAAATCTTCTTTTTCCATCTCCACTTCAAAGTCTTGTAGTCCAGGGAAGATGAGGATTTTACTGAAGCAACCTGGAGTCATGCCTAGCAAAGGCTCCAGCGTGCGGGAAAATCGGGGGTAGATCCTTGGCTAGATGGTACTGCTTTGCCTCCGTTATGGTAGCAGGGAGGACTGATTCCCCGAGGAAGTGGACAGGGTCGGGGGAAGTGGTTGACATTTCCAGGACATGTCCCCTCTTTACTGGCCATCTGCATGCCGTCCACCTGATTGCCTCCCCCTAGATATGAGTCACCTCTACCTTTCACAGAAGTTATGTCCTCATTCAATTTCCTTTTATTATATCTTCTGAAAATAAGACTCTTATGAATACTGTTATCTCCTGGGACCACCCAGAACTTTCGAGGAGTGGGAAAGGGTTTGCTCTCACTTTATAGCTGAGGTTTCCTCCAATCTGTGCATCTCAGTCAGGTTTATTGGGGCATAATCTACATGCGATAAAATATGCCCTTGTATGAGCAGGCCCCGTGGCATGCGCCTGTAATCCCGGTGACCCAGTACGCAGAGGCAGGAGGATCATAAGTTCAAGGCAGAGGCAGCCTACAGAACTCAGCAAGACCCTTTCTCAAAATAAAAAGTAAGAAATGGGCTAGGGGTGTGGCTCAGTTGTAGAGCACTTGCAAATCATGCATAAGGCCCTGGGTTCAATCCCCAAGCACCGGAACTGAAAAACTGCCCTTTTTACAAGTAATTCTGCAAGTTTCACCAAATATGTTCAGTGATATAACCGCCACCAACTTCAGAATATGGAACAAAATTCATCATTCCAGCCAGTTACCCCAGGTCTGTTTGGAGTTAGTCCCCAGCACCAGCCCTCGGGAGTCACCAATATAGTTTCTGTCCCTATCAATTTCGCCTGCTCTAGAACACCTTACGGACGGAATCTTAAGTAGGGAAAGTTGATTTGAGATTCACCCAGGCACCTATCAAGAGTTCATTCTGCTTCTTATTGCTGAGTCGCATTCTTAGGGTGTGGATACAGCACAGTTTATCTATTCAAGAGCTGAAGGGCACTTGGGTTGTGTCCAGGTTTTGCTGATGGTGACAGAGTTGCTATAGTCATGTGAGTGTATTTCTGTGAATATAAATTTAGTTCCTTTGGGTAAATTTCTAGGAGTGATGTTGCAGGAGCAAACAGCATGTACATATTTAACTGTGTTAGGTGTTTTCAAAGGAGGCAGTGGACACAGCAATAGCCTTGGTGTTACCCTGGGTTCCACACATCCCAGCTCTGTGACCTCCACGGTTTCTGGAGCCTCTCTTGAATGCAGCCAAGTAAATCCCAGCCTGACATCTCCTGCACATGATCAGAGAAGTCACTGGCATTTCTAGACAGCACTTAAATCCTCTGTCATCTTTTGCTCCCATCTTCCTTGCAGTTGACTCCCATTCCGTAAGGGTCCTTCTGTCGCCCGGGGAAGGCATGTCGTCAGCCCTAGCCCTGCACCCTCTTTCCTTTCCTGCCACATCGTGCCACTCACCTTTCTCTGCGCCAACTTCTCACACCTAAATTGTTCACAAAATACCACTTCTTCCTCAGTCTAACTATATATCCCTTTGCTAACTATACTTCCCCTATTGTTCCTAACACCCTGTTCTTCTCCTTTATATCATTTACCGAAATGGGCCTTGGAAAATCAACTCTGTAATTTATTGTTTCATTGGGATTTTTATTAAGATAATTGTTGATGCACATACAGACATCAAGAGTAACACCAAGAGGTCCTCTGTGTCCTGGGCTGCGTTTTCTTCAGTGGCAAGGTTGGTAAAATTACGGTACACTATCACATCCAGGATATTGATGGGAATAAAGTCCACAGATCTTATTCATTTTACCTCGTTTTACTAAGTATCACTAATTGTGTGGGTGTGGGTGCGCACGCGCGCACGCGCGTAGGGGTGGTGTATTTAGTTTTACACAATTTTATCACATGTGTAGGTTTCTGTGCTTCCCACCCCAGGTAAGACACACAATAGTTCTGTCTTCAAAGGATTCCTCCTCTTGCCTTTTCATAACCATGCCCACTAACTGCCCTGAATTCTGACTTTCTGCCAAACACTGGTGTCTCCATTTAAAAAAATTAGACACTTTGAAAGTGGAACTGTACAGCAAGTAACATTTGAAGGTTTTCTTTTTGTGCTCCACATAATTCCCTGGAGATTCGTGCACACTGCTGTGCATAGCAGTAGTTGATTCATCTTCATTGCTCAGTAGTATTCTGTGGTACAGATGTACCACAGTTTGTTTAACCATTCACCTGTTGAAAGACATATGGACTATTCTTCTTTTTAGTTGTTGTGAATAAGATTACTACATATCTTAAGTACAGATTTTTTATGAACATAAGCTTCCATTTCTCTGTGATAAATTCTCAAGCATGAAAACATTAGGACTCAGTTTTATAAGCAACTGGACTGATTTTTTGAAGTCTGTCCCTGCCAAGTTTTTTCCAAGGAAGTATACTGAGTTTTGTTTGTTTGCTTGCTTGCTTAATCACTGTGTACTGGAAGCACAGTACAATTCTTAGAACATAATTTGCCACTCTATAAATATGTATAAATGAATTAAATGGAGAATGAATGAGTGAATACATGAATAAAATGTTGGTATAGAGATTAAATGAAATAAGCTATGTAAATGATTTTCAGAATGTCTCACGTGGAACAAGCTGTAACATTAGTACGGGTTTAGTACCATCACTATGATTGGATATCCTTTTGGCCAGAAGTGCCATAACTAACATCTCTATCTTTCCACCTATCTGTCCCACAAACTTGTAGCCTTTCTTGACACGCGGGACTCTAAGGGTCTACGTTTTTGCAGTTTTGCTTCATTTCCTTAAAGAAAAGACCATCTTGTGAACATACTCCAAGGGGAAAGACAGGGATTTGGGCTTCATTATTTAAGTGAGATCCCACTTAAATAATTCAGGGTGAATCTACGTGAGCCACATGCTCTCTGAACCTTACACAGGCAATAAATGAGTGGGGTCTTTGGGACAAGGAGGGATGTGGCCCTGAAGAGCTTAACCTTGTTCCAGAATCCTCATGGTCTTGGCGTGTGAAATAAATATAGGTGAGGCCAACGGAGATAGCACAGTGCTTAATAGAGAGAGAAAATTAGTAATTTTCACTTGCCCGAGGAAAGTACAGGTCTTCCTAATGTCTTGATCTATGTACAAAGAGCTAGTAAAGACAAGCCGTTCCCATAATAAAAATAGAAATGAGGCTTTCCCAACAAAAATGCCACCAGAATGACGAGCTGTCACACGGCACCTGGAGAGAGGAGGAAGAAACGTCTCTGGTGACTATAATTAGACTCGCATGGAGAGCGGCAGCGCGAGGGAGGTTTGCCAGGGTGCCCGCTGTCTCTTTCTAGAGTCACCAGCAGATTATGGCTGCAGGGCTGGGGTAGGACGGAGGTCAAACTCACTCCTGATAGACCAAGTGCCTGCTTCCCTCTTGCCCCAGGGAGCCTCTGACCTGGGCTGCAGCTAGGGGAGGAGGAATCTGCACTCTGTGACATGGGTCGCTTAAAAACCATGGAAGCTGCCGGGTGCGGTGGCACTCACCTGTAGTCCCGGTGACTCGGGAGGCAGGGGCAGGAGGATCATGAGGGCGAGGCTAGAGGTAGCCTGCATAACTTAGTGAGAACCTAACTCAAGATAAAACAAAAATTTTTATGGGCTGGGGGCACAGTCCTGTGGTAGAGCACTTGCAAATATGTGCAAGGCCCTGGGTTCAACCTCAAGTGTTGAAAAGAAAAAAAGGAAGCCAAAAAAAAAAACTGTGGTTTTTTGTTGTTGTTGTTATGAGCATTTTCTCATGTCTAGCAAACCATATTTCATTACTATAAATTATAATAAAAAATAATCGCCTGTGATCACAATGCCTCTGTTAGCATTAGAGTATTTCCTTGAAGCTTTGACTGGATCTAGGTAGATATATAGATTTAGATCCATTCCTGGGTGCCATCGAGTCAGGTCTGATTCACAGTGGCTCTATGTACAACAGAACGAAACCCTCCTCAACACTGCTGTACATACGTTTTTTGTTTTTTGTTTTTTTATGCTTAAACCCACTGTTGCAGACACTGTGTCAATCAATCTAGTTGAGGGTCTTCCTTTTCTTTGTTGACCACCACCTCCAGCATCATCATTACCACCATCATCACCACCATCACTATCACCACCATCATCATCACCACCATCACCACCACCACCACCACCATCATCATTACCACTACCAACACTATCATCACCACCAGCATCACCATCACCACCACCACCACCACCATCACCACCACCACCACCACCACCACCCCCATCACCACCAAAACATCACCATCACCACCACCACCACCACTATCATTACCAACATCACCATTACCACATCACCATCACCACCAATACAACCACCATCATCATTCATCACCACCATCATCACTATCACTGCCACCCTTATTACCACCACCATCACCACTATCATCATCACTACCATCACCATCACTACCACCATCACCATCACCGCCACCACTACCACCACCATCTTCCCCTTTGAAGCTAACATATATCACACATGTACTGGGTACCAGGGATCACGCTAAGCCATTTGCAGGTATAATTCCATGTTATCCAAGTGCAAACTTGTAAAATTAAAAAATAAAAGATGATCAGGGTTTTACCACTCAAAAACAGTGACCTAGGACTCAGGAAGTTTAAATATCTTGTTTGAAGTCACCAGGCTAGGACGTAACAGAGCCAAGATTCAGAACCAGGAGTTTTGCCTTCTCTGTTCTTATTATCATTTACTCCACTAGCAAGAAGGCAGGATGAAGTTATTATCAACTCTCTTGACTCAGAGCCTGTTCCCCATTCCCCCATTTTTTTTAAGACGCAAACTCACTTAGTAGCCCAGGCTGGACCCAAACTCCAGATCCTCCTGCCTCAGCCTCTCAAGGGCTGGGATTATAAGTGTGTGTTGCCATGCCTAGCAAGATGCCCTCTTAATTACTATTATTTTTCTTCATGGAGGAGTAAACCTATAATTTGCACATCCTACTGTTACATGGCAAACCAGTTATTCTCAAACACATAGGTACAATTATATCAGTAGAAACTCCTGAAGAAATAAATGTTACCTAAAACTCCATTTATAAAAGAGATTAACAGAACCAGGCATGCATTTTATAAATTCAGATATGAAATGTTTATTATAAAGCCAACCAATGAGAAGATGAGACTATTTTGATGAATGCTAATATTTGGAATTGGGAGTATGGATAACCAATATTGCTCTCAATTATTCTCATAATACAACTTAATTCAGGATTTTAATATGCTGAATGATATTGAGAAAAATGCCAATTCACGGTTTAATACAAAATTGCACAATGGAATTCTCTTCACTAGATGACCTTAAAATACCTGGTTAATCCAGAACACAAGGTCTGCCTTTCATCTTACCACCATTGTTTTTCCTGGCCCTGTACCATGCTTGGTATCAAGAATGCGTTCAAAATGTAGCTAATAAATGAGTGAATGAATGAAGCAGTTAGAAAATGAAATGGGTCTTAGATGCATCCAAGTGGAGGAGGCTTTGTATTGCATCTCCAAGAGCTCTTATTCATTCGACAATATGTCACGAGCATGTTGCTCCAGCAAGCCAAGGGGCATTCCAACAGGGGGAGAACCCAGAGCTCTCACAGACCATGTGCATGTACGTGGATGCAGGATGCAGCTGGTGGAAATGGAGAACACACAGGGAATGAATGGCTAACACTGGCTTTGCCATTTATACGCAGCAGGACTACCTATGGCTCCCTGTCCTCCTGGGTAACCTGGTGTTCTCACTGGGCACTGAGCACTGCCCCTGGGAAGGACAAGCAGAAACACACATAAGACACTGAGAACCTCATCCCCATCTGGACATGGGAAGCCATACATAGTTACACATTTCATTCTCTATTTAATTGGCCCATGAGAATTCTGGGATATGTGCACTCAAATAATTGAAGGAGAACATATGTCTGGCGATGTATTACTTGCTGTGCAATGGGTGTAGAGGAGGTTTGAGGTGACCAGAACATGGAGGCGAGGGGCAGGCTCTGTAGAAGAAACACCAGCTAAGATTCAAAACAGGGGAAACAGAAGGAGGCTAAAGCAGCTGACCCTATGCCCAAAGTGGTAGGAGGGCTCACTGGGGTCTTTTGAGCAGATGATTGACAGGTTTGGATTTGTGTTCAGAATCCCTCTATGGAATCCATGTGCAGTGTGAGCTGGGAGGAGCTGAGCTAAGAGTAGAGGAACAAATTAGGGTAACATAGCATTTGGTTTTGTTCATTTAAAATCTAGTCTATAGAGAATAATGTGATGGACTAGGGCAGTGGTGATGGAAAATCAAGAGGGGCTTCAGAGTTTGGAGACTGGAGAGTGAGAAATGATATCACTTTGGAATCAGTTGACCATTGAGAGCCGTGGAAGGTCTGAAGGGCAAATGTTGAGGTCTCAAGGTTAAGTATAGGTAGGGAGGGGCTTCCATGGACAGACAGGCAAGTTGGCAGACCACAGGAGCAGGGCTAAGTGCCTTGTGGGAGAATTTGAATGGAGCAGGGAGGATGGGACCTTGGTACTGAGACACGTAGGAGGCCGTCTGAAGGTCATGCTCATTCCTGAGATGTAGCCTATTTATAAGGAGAGGTCAAGGCTGGGGATGTGCTGAGGGTTCACCCAGATTCTGCAGAGAGGCTGATTTCAGGGGCTTTCAACCTCGCCGCAAATTCCTCACGGTATGTGAAGAGGGTCATGGCTACAGCTGAGTGTGTCACAAGTGGGTCGTGAAAGATGATGACGGTTGAGTTGGAAGAGGTAGGAGACCTGATCAAACACAAAATTCTGCCTAGTGAGACCTTCAGTCTGTGGAGTGTGCACAAACTCTGAAATGCAGGCACAGAAGAGGGTCCAGCTGGGGAAGGATAGCGTTTTTCTTTACACGCCACTGTTCGGAGAGAATCATGGGTTATTAAATCTGAAATGAGGTGCAGGAAACACTGCTTTTTATTTTTTTCCTTTTTGTTTTTGTGGTGCATGGAGATTGAACCCAGGGCCTCGCACATACTTTGCAAGTGCTCTGTCATGGAAATGCACTCCCAATCTCTTTTATACTTTTTACCTTGAGGCGGGGTTTTGCTAAGTTATGCAGGCTGCTTCTGGCCTCGCACTCACCATCCTCCTGCCTCAGCCTCCCAAGTCACTGGAATCCCAGTCATGTGCCACCACACCCCCGCAAAATGCCATTTTTAACGGTGGACACAATAGATCGTCTTCTGGAGAGGAGAGTAGCAGTTTGGGAAAGTAGCTGGGTGCAAATGGGGAGAATGTGATTTGTTCAAGGACACAAGGACAGCAGATGCCCAGCTTTGGCAGAACAGAAGACATGGGACAGAGGAACGAGGGCGAGAGTTTGTTCTCTGGCTCCCACAGGGAAATGGAAAAGGAGAAGGGAAAGGAAGTCCAGGAGAGAAAGCCTGCTGTCTGGAGTCTAATCCAGGCCAACAGTGGCAGAAGAGGCCGGTGTCACTGGCATGGAGAAGGTACATCCCAGTCCTTGCACAATCATATCTTTAAAATGACAAGCATGTCTCTCTGCCTGTCTTCTACAGTCTTCAGGTCTAAAAAGACTCATGCATGTCTTCTTTAGCACATATATTGTGGAACACAGCAGGGAGCTCAGCTTCCTGTGGGGGTCCTTATAACAGCTCAGAGACAGCGGATACCTGAGCTAGCAGGTCTCTTGAGGTTGCGAGAGTGGGAGGTGCCTGTCATACTGAATCACAACTTGGGGACCAAGACCTGGAAGTCTAGAGAATATGAGTTTGCTAAGACAAGATCTGGAGAAACAGGGAGATTTTTCGATGCAATATCTGATCCATTCGCAATGCTACCTTCTAAGTTTTGCAGACTAACCCAGTTTTGCACGGTGTCCTTATGTCCTTCCTAGCTCAATACCAGCAGTCTCCAGCCTTTGAAGGTGTGCCAATCATGCCAAGATCAGAGAGCCCCTGGGATGTCCCTTACCTGTGTGCCAGGACAGGACCTTGGGAAGGTCGAGGTCATCACGGGTTAATTCAAAGCTTGAGAGGTCAGGGCTGAAGTCACCTCTAGTCAAGATGCTTGCAGGCCACTCAGGCTGCATAAAGATAAATATCTCTGAACACCTACGGGGTCAAAGAACTCTGCAGCCACATTCATCGTTCATCGCAGAGGAAAAAACCGAATCCTCTGCAGGCTTTGTTTTGCCTTCAGATGTGCTCGAGTTCCATCCAGAAAGTCGAAACACGAAGAGTGGGTGAGGTGTGGAGGCTTCCCAAAGTAGACCTCCCCGCCCACGCGTTCATTAGGAGAAATCACCACTTAGCTGTTTCTGTCTCTGCCGCCTACCCTCTCGGGTCCCACGCTCTTACATTATGTCCTGTGCACCGGGAACCGACTCCTACCCTCAAGGGCGAAAAGTCCCACTCTCCCCTAGCCTCACCCCCGGGACCCATCGGCTCCATAGAGCCCCCATGGGAACCGAAGCCATTTGTTTGCTCTGGGTGGCTTTTTGATTGGGGAATCTGCCTTGGGTCTCTCCCTCCCAAAGACAGCTTGCTGATCTGATAGAAGACTGTCTCTTTAACTCACCCCTCGCCACCCACCTGCCCTGTGATGGTGACAGGTATGCATTGGCAGAAGAGACGGGAAGGAGGCAGGGTCTTTGCTTTGAAAAGCATAGGGCAGGCTGTGGGTGGGGTTGGTATTTCCTTCTCCTGTAAGCAGGATGGGTAACTAGAAAGCTAGGGTGGTGATAGAGCAAAGAAGTAAATGGCCAGGCTCAGGGATGGACTTCTGGAAGAAGAAAGCTTACAGATGAAGTGACAGAGAGTAATCCTTCAGGAAAGTGCCCGCTGCATCCAGGCACTGGAAGCAGTGATGGCTGAAATCGCAGTGCTGGTTTTGGAAGCTGCATCTCTGCCGCTCCTGCTGCAGCTGATGGTGGCAAGAATGTTTCCTCCCTCTGACGTTCCACAGACCTAAAGGAAAAACATCGCTCCCACCGTATTACCAGGACAAGCCTACCTTCCCTGCAACCTCAGTTTCTTCTTACATAAATTGAAGCCATAAAAACATGTCTGACAGGGTTTTTGTGAAGATCAGGGGAAAAAAAATTAATTACCATCTGGCCAGAAGTAGTCTTCTAACATGTGTTACCCAAGTCAGTCTCCAAAAACTAGGAAAGGAATTGACCTCACATTTTGTGACATGCGGCTAGGGAAGAATTCAGCTGATAAGCATTAATGTGTACATTGGATTCATTAACAAGGTTAAATAAATTGTGTACTCAGAAGATCAGGGCAGGGTTGGGCATGGTGCTGCCTGCCTATAATCCCAGCACTCAGGAGCCAGAGGCAGGAGGATCATGAGTTCAAGGCCAACCTGGACTACATAGTAAGACACTATCCCCACCCCACTCCCAAAAAAGGGGAGAAAAAAAAAAAACAGGAAAGGCAATGTCTATACATGCTCATATAATGCCATGCCATTTGAAAACCTTTTTTAAAAAATTACATTCAGAGTCATTCCGTACATGTATTGACTCTGTTGGTCTTATGTGTATAATTACTTTTTTTCCTGAAAATGAAAGAATGCCTATGTTATCCACTTATCAGGGATTAAAGATGAAAATAAATTGTCCTAGTAGTTGCCACTGTTTTCTGAGTGACTGCTCCATGATGACAGGCTCCAATCTCAGGACATGTATCTATTTCCTTATTTTATCTTTTAACAACTTAATTAGGAAAGAAAAGTATTACTGTTCCCCATTAAAGAGGTTGAACCTGAGGTTTGAGGACTTTATACAGCCATAGATACAGGAACTTTATCTGTCTGAGCCAGAGCCAGGCATTCAGATTGGAGAAGTGAGGTTCCAAAAGACAGACTCCCTGTCGTACAGTGTACTGCACGCCCTCTCATGAACCAGAAGAGCGCCCAGAGCCCCATCGCAACTACAGACTCAGGACGGCCTTGGTGGAGCAGGCTGTGTCATTGAGGAAAGCCAATAAACCCTGGTAATCCATCATACGCAACTCACTTGACCTCTGTGAAACTCCTGCCGTGAGAAAGTGGTGCTGCTGTCTGGGTCAGAGCTGAGAAGGACACGGGGCTGGTGTTGCTCTGAGCCTGGGCTGTGAGGAGAGCACTTACTCAGGCCCGACGAGTGCCACTAATTGTTGTCAAGCATCCCCTCACCACTTACCACGTATTCTTGATTCTTTGAGTGTGGTGCCTGGGCTAAGAAGTACTTTACATTCATTATCTCCACGGTTCCCAAATGCAGATCCAAAGACTCATCTGATTCTATAATGACATTTCCAACAGACTGCAGCTAAATGAGAAAATTAAGGGCAATTTAGTGAAAATTTTAATGGACCTAAATTTAATCAATTCGAAAGGCTGTCCTTTATTTTGAGATTATGTCCTTCTTACTTTTTTTCTGTTTGGGTGTAAAATGCCCTTTCCCTTCTGAAATGATGAAGATGGCAGATGGCATGTGTATGTGTGAGTGTGTGTGTGTATACGTGCGTGTGAACATCCTAATTTGGCCACAAATGTAAAAGTTGCTAATTTCATGCATTCCCTTCCCTATTTTTAAACTTTTATTGTGATAGTTTATGTATTAGAGAGGAGAACAGGAAATCTGCAAATCACTGCCATTCCATGAGGGAACTATTATTAGCTCCGTTTTATAGAAGAAAAAACTGAGGTTCAGAGTAGTTAACTCACATGGCCCTGTTCACAGACCTTATAAGTACCAACTCTTGGATTTAGGCTCAGCTTTTGTGTTTCTGTAGACTGGAGATACTTTCCTCATGAGCACACTGCCTCTTTTGCAGTAACTGTCTGGCTCTTCTGCCCCGGCCACCGACAGAGGCTATATGGCCATTTGCAATGTCTTGGGACACTGGATTTTTCTCTCGGGAACAGACTGGAATCTGCAAGTTTGCAGAGTTGAGGTGTTGTCTAGAGACAGGTGTGTTCCTTCCCTTGCAGAAAGGTAGGAGTCAAGAATACCCTGGGAAGAACTGGGGGTCCCCTCCATCTGCACCTGCACCCCTTGTTTCTGGTTACCCTCAAAAATGTCACTCATATGGGTAGGGGTGGAAGATAAATGCTGACTTCCTACTGCCTGGTATGTGGCGGGCATTCACAGTGGTATAGACATGCTCAGGCCTCAGAGGCCAGTGACATTGCCAGATGCCACTGAGACCACCGCAGTAAGAGACCTCAGAGCAAAGGCAGATGGGCCATGCCTTCTTTGCCTCCTGAGCTTTCTCACTGTGCCTGCAGGGAGAAGGGATGGGAGTTTTGGCCTCAGCTTGCCAGGAATGAAAAGAACAATCATTTTCTATTTCTATTTCTATTTCTCTTCCTGGTTGATAAGCTAGGCTTGGTGCCAAGACCAACTACCCCACCTGACAAGTTGAGTGACTGAGAGTGAGACACACCTGGGCTTGCAAACCAGTTGTGTGCCTTGTTTTTGCCAGAAACAGATACAGGTTTTCTACCTAGTTGGCTGTTTCTCAGCCGTCTTGATACCTAAGGAAGTGGCGAGCAAGGATCCATTTCTCCACTGATAAGCAGTAAATAATTAAAACCCTTGTCCCTGAGAAGTTATGCTGGAGATGCAAGTGAGGGTCTAAGTTACTAAAATGCTATACCACGAGCTTCTCCTCCTGTTTCTCTTTTTTTTTTTTTTTTTAATTTTTAATTTTCAGTGCTGGGATTTGAACCCAGGGCCTTGCAGATGCTAAGTGTGTGTTGCCTGTCTTTTATGGTGGATGTTAAATATCTGGAATATTGCAACTGACTACTGGCTTTAAGCAGATTTTCATGAGCTAGCCAAGTAAATTTACCACCATTTAAAAATGATTCCCAAGAATAAGTAACCTGGGGTTTTCATAATAGGAACAGTGATAGTTAGTAGCTTCAGTAGCAAAAATAATAGAATTGTTTCATCTTATTTAGAAAGCTATGCACAAACATATTGTGAAAATCCAAACAATATAAATCTGTATTGAATAAAAATTGAAAATCTCCTCCTGTCCCCAACCCCATTACCCTTGAGATAAACACATTTACCAGTTTGAATTATATACTTCCAGGCCCTTTTCTGTGTATTTCATGTATGTGGATGTTTGAGGATTTGTATTCAGTGAATATAACCTGGCAGGTGTATAAATCTCTATGCACTCACATACTAGTAAAGTGTTTGTGTCTTTTGTTGTTGCCTGATTTGGGATTCACATATCAAATTTTATTATCTGTACTGAAACTTCTTAGAGATTGTTCCCAGAGAAAACATGCATATGCTCTTCTTTTTAACAAATGGATCATATGAGTGCACGTTGCGTTAATACTCTTCCCCCATTGCTTTAACATGTACATTGAATATATGTGTGTTACATTAATAATCTTCCCCCATTGTTTTAACATGTACATTGAATCCATGTGTGCTACATTAATAATCTTCCCCCATTGCTTTGGATTATTTGCTTTTACAAGCACCACTGAAGTGAACATTGTAGCACATACATCTCTGCATTAGTCTATTTCAGCAGGAATATGCATATTTTGTTTTCATAGCGAACACCAAAACGTCATCTCCCACACCATCCCAATTTTGATTCCCCTATTTGTGTTTGAGATTATCCATTTCTTCACAGCCACATCAATCCTAGATACTCTTTATTTCATTGGTGAATTTTATTAATTGATGCCAGTCTTCTGAGTTAAAGATAGTGGTAGAGTATCCTCAATATCCCATGGCATTCTGAGAAGAGCTGTTATGGAGTGTCCTAGTTGGGAACTGAGGATTGTCTGTACTTGTCTTTCTGGTCTCACAAGCATGACTCCTTTTTTTTTTTTTCTTGTCCTGGGCTCACTGAAAACCCACATCAAGGCTGGAAAGCTCTCTAGAGGAGTTTGAGGGTGCTTTACACAGAAGCAGACTCTAAATCTCCAGCCTGGATCCTGTCATTGCACGCAAAGCACTTGTCACTGAACAGTTGGAATTGGTTCTGCCTCAGATGCAGCCCTTGGCTCTGGGAGCGGAACCTTGTGCTCATGTCCAAGGTGCTGCATTCTTGGCCCCACGACTCAGTCTGTGGATGCAGCACGCTTTTACCTGGAGAACTGTATCTGGAATATGGAGCTTCTATGGAATCGCTGAGGGGAACCATCAGGGTCTGAGCTCTCCTTCTGGAGGCCGAGGGCCAGCTTAACCTCTGCAGAGCCTGAAAAGAATGCCAAATTCAGAATCTTTGCATTTCTTAGCAGAAAGAGACAGCAAGAGGCCATTTAGTCAAATTCCTGTTGCAGCCAGCCAGCCAGCCAGCGATTCAGTATTTTCTAAGTGTGTGCTATATGTCAGGCATTGTGTTAAACCCTGCATGTCGGGTAATCACAGATGCAGGCGAGAATCTTTCCAATTTTTCAGCAGTAGAAGTGCCCATCTTCCCAGTGCTAGTTAGCTGGACCCGCATTGAACTCCAGAATTCATCTCCTAGACAACTCTGAGACTTGGCAATCAGATCGGAGGGGAAAAAGATGCACGGGGCTTTCTTGAAGCTGAACTTGGATTTTTTTCAGAGTAAGTCTACTTTTTAGTGTTAGCTACAACCTGCCCCATGCTGGCTTCCAGGCACCCCTGATACTGACTTGCTTCTTGCCTGCTTGTTTTATTTTTCCTGCCCTAGCACTGAGCCTCTTCTATTAAGCTGTGCCATTGACTTATTCCTTATCTTTATTTTTTTATTTTCTACCTCTTCTTTCCATGAGAAGGTAAGCTCTGTGATATAGAGGATCTTTGTTTGCCTTCCCGCACTGATGTAGCTCCAGGGAATAGAATAGTGCCTAGAACAAGGTCAACGCCAACTTAATAGCATTCACAGGTTTGAATAAGAAAGTCAGTCAGAATGTTTGGGTTAGAGATGATCATCAAATTTGCTAGTGATGCTTTCATTTTCACTTCACTGAAAAGGGAGAATATGTAGCTGCCCATAGTACAGTTTGGAAGCCAGATGAAAATACTCCTAAGCTACATTTTGACATTGCCACCACAGTAATTCCACTATCATTACATGTAAGATTGAGAAGTCCTTCTTTCTGTCTAACTGGAGTCTTTCTTGCTTTGATGCTTGGCAACTCTCATGGGAAGTATCTTTTTTTATTTATTTTTTTATTTTTATTTATTTATTTTGGTGGTACTGGGGGTTGAACTCGGGGCCTTGCGCTTGCATGCTCTGCAAGTGCTGGACCACTGAGCTGCACCCTCAGCCCATTTTTTTACTTTTGAGACAGGGTCTCGCCAAATTACGCAGACTGCCCCTGGTCTCGAACTTGGGATCCTCTTGTCTCCGCCTCCTGAGCTGCTGGGATTAGCCACTGTGCCCAGCTTATGGGAAGTATCTTTTAGTGAAATGTTTGCTATTTTGACAGCCTTAGGAAGTCATAATGAGGGCTTTATTACAAATGAGAAAAAACCCATTTCCTATCTTCTTTTAAATCAGTGGCAAATTTGGGGAAAGAAAAAAGTCACGGATGGGTCAAATTAAAACTTGGTCAGTTGCCCTCAAATGAAGTTTCATTTGAAGGTGGCATTATTCCTTGTTAGTTTTTCTGCCCTCTTTTGGCTTTCACACAGGGCATGTGTAACTGGTCAGTTAAGGGCCCTTGTATTGAAAGGCAGCCAGCAGGAGCCATGGCATATGTATGCAATATACACATCCAAGTGATATTGCGTCCCCAGGGATTGCTGGGGGGGAGATGTTTCTTCCATTATCCCATTAATTGATGTAGAAAAATCATTCCAGAACAAGTGACATTAATGTGGTTCTTTCAGACTGTGGTGAGAGGGAGTTCAAATTCTGTCACTCCAGCTGCTCCATGAAAGTCTGGCAAAGTTTTGTCATCTGGAGAGCACTAATAGCTGCAAGTACGAGGGGATAAGATGCTACCATTTGATTTGGGGTTGTAGATGCTCTGATAACATACACTGGTGTTGCCCACAGTACGGCTGTGTACAGTTGGGGTCGCGTTTGCACACACTTAAGCAGGGAAGGTTGGGGGTGGCAGTCCAGAGAACAGTCACTGGCTCCAAATAATTGTGACCTGGCTCTAGAAGGGCTGGATCGCATTGTTTTACTTTGCAGATTCCCAGTGTGCCTGACTCTGAAGACCTAAGGTTAGGGGAGAGTCTGAGTCACTATTGCAAAATGGGTCCCTCGGAACCCAGTCACAGCTGATGGTCTTCAACTTCAGCTGGAGACCAGGCTGGAAAACCTGTGTTGGCTCCTGCAGGTGAGGGCAGTTATCAGGGCCTTCCACGGTATTTGTTTTTCATTAAACCACTCAGAAAAGGTCTTATTAAAGTGCCGTGTATTATTTATCATGTTTCTTATGCAAATGAACGGAAGGGAAAATTTCTGTTCTTTTATTGGGGTATTTGCAGCCTTTTCCCATATCAGGGGGCAAAAAAAAAAAAAAAAAAAAAAAAATGAAGGAAGCTGGTAAACCCTGTCCAGAAAATTTCTTAACGTTAAAGGAAGGGCTGGGAAGGCAGACTCTTTGGTTTCTAATTCCCTGTGTGTTTTGTGTAGTGGCTCTCTCCTGGCTTTGGGGACTTGCACAATAAACAAAGACAAGACAGGCAGAAAGAAAAGAGAGACCCAGTTTGTGTGTAAATCAGAGCCTGTCTGAGCAGTGAGACTTGAAGCAACATTAGGAGTTTTTCAAACTCACCTCTGCCATCCCTCTCCCCGCAACGCAGCACAAAACACCAGCCTGTGCCCTGCCAGCTCCCCTTATCCACTTCTGCTCAGGGGTTAAATATGCCACCACCATGTCTGGGTTCAAGTGATGGGCGGCTTGAGCCTATGTGGCTCAGGGACTTGGTTTTGCAAGGTGAATAGTAGAAAGAGAAGGTCTGGTGGAGGCCCTGGTGTCTGTCGGAGTGAGGGCTTTATAGTTATTGATGGCATTTCCAAACTGAGCAACAAGAAGAAAAAACAGAGCTGTGGGATGATTTCCCTTTCTTCCAAACTCGTTTTGATGAGGCTGCAAAGTGAACTGTGCCTTGCAAGCTGTGGGATCAGTTCAAAAGCTGACAGTGGCTGAGTGAACCCCAAGGAAGTGTCAGTGGAGAGGCCCCTTGTGGTCGGTCCCAAGCTACTGCCCTACATGTTTTTGATTTTTTCTTTTCCTGGGGGAGCTCCGTCCCCTCTCAGGGGTGGCTCTGGCCTGCTGGGCTATGACAAACCCTCAGCACAGTCTCTTTGAGGCAACTCAATAACCCCAAACCATGCTATTGAGGCAGCTGACCTCTTGCTCTGAAAATAGAAAACACAATCACTGCGTCAAAACCTCTATGAAATTCCGGCTATTATTTCTGACCATGGTTTTACTGGTACCAAGACCCGCCCCCCCACACCAACCCCCTCCCGTGGGGGACCAAAGACGAGTTAGAGTCTTCATATTTTCTTTTGATTTGCAGATCACATCGTGTTTTATTGCATAAAGAGTCACGAAATCTACTAATGAATAATTATTACTTCATAAAATAAAGGGGCGGGGGGAGACCTGCCTGCAAGAGCAGAATTTTAATTTGGCCGAGGAGGGCTGGCCAGGCAAAGAGTGTGTGTGGGGGGGGATAAAATAAATAAACCATTGTAATTTGCTTGCTGCAGCCCACGGAGTCATCTGGCACAGACGCAGACTTCCCAACCTTGCGCGTGTACAATCTGAGAAGAGCGGGGGTTCTAAGCCGGGAGAAGCCCCCCATGGCATCCGCCCGCAGCTGGCGCGGTTGTCCAACAGGCTCGACTTCCACGCCCGCAGGCCGGGGAGGGCTCTCCCGCTGAGCGGTGCTGGGGGTGGGGTGGGGCGGCTGTCCGCGGGGCCAGGGCCGAGGCCGGGGCTCCAGGGGCGCCTGCTGGGGCGCAGGGACCTCCTCCCTGCCCGGCCCCCTCGGCCCTGGGGCGCCTTACAAAGGGGGAATCCCCGCGCCGTGCTTCTCTGCCACGAGTGGGAGTCGGACACACAATCCGCGGGCGAAGCCTCCCACCGGCTCCGGGGTCCCAGCTCGCCCCATGCTGGCGATGCGCGGCGCGCGCTCGCTCTCGGGCTCGACCTCCCCGCCGAGATTTTTTTAGCAGGCACAATTTAAATTTTGGTGAGTCTTGGGGGGAAAAAAAAAAGGAACACAGTGCTGCGCTGCACCCATTTGACAAATGAGAAGAGAAACATCAGCATCAAGGAAGTGAGCCTCTGTGAGTCGAACTGCCTGCCTCCGTGCCCCTCTCTCTCTCTGTCCCCCTCCTCCTCTCTCCCCCTCCTCCCCTCTCTTCATCTCCCTCTTTCCCTAGCCTCCTTACCCCCTTCTCCCCGGCGCCTCTGGAGGGCATCGCGTCCCCTTGGTCTTTGCTAGAAGTTGCCTCCTTCCACCGGTCCTGGTCCCTGCCCGGGGGCGTGGGGCTGGGGCACCTATCACTTTAAGAGAGATCAAAAAACAGGCCCAACAAGCCAGAAAAAGCGGTACAGCTGTGCAGGGAACCAACTAGTTCGCTGCCTCCCGCAAGTGTCTTTAGTTGGAGGCTGATGAACGCCGGGATCTAGCAAACCCGAAGGCGAGGAAAAGCCAGGGAGGAGGGACTCGCGGGGTGCGGTGAGGGGAGGGAGCGAGGGCGAGAGCGAGAGAGGGAGAGAAAGGCAAGAGACAGCCTCGGGTGTCGGACTTAGATAATCAGCAAAAAATTAAAAAGAAGGGGGGAAAAAAAAAAACTGTAGCGCCCAGGCAGAAAGCAACGGGCTTGCATGCGAGCCTTCCCACTGCTCGGCGGGCGCCAGCGAGACACCATGCAGCATCCTCTGACGGGGGCCACCTGCGTGGCGCTCCCCAACGTGGGCATGTGCCCCCAGCTCTCCTGTGCCTTGACTTTCATGTACTTACAGCAGGTAAGGCGCGCGTCTCCCCGCGGAGGCTGCTCCTGGGCTCGGCCACACTGGGTACCTCGTCAGTGCGCTGGGCTCCCGTGCCTTTGGGGGGGCTGTGGGGAGGGGGGTCGTTCGTTGAGGCGGGCGGGGTGGGTGGGAGGTCTTCCTTCTCTGTGGAGCCGGACCCTGCACGCCGGGCATTTATTATTACTGTTATTTTATTATGGCTGTTATTATTATCATCATTGTTATTGTTTGCACCTGTCTGAATACTTTGAACGCCAATTCTGAGCCTGGGGACCGAGAATTTGAAATTTGAAATGGGAAACTGCTTTTTTTTTTTTCTTTGCTGGTATCTGTCAGGGCAGAGTGTGCAGCGGCGATCTGAGCCTCAGACCCCTTTGATGCTGAGAGTTTGGGTCTTTGCAGAGGCAGCCAGGAGCTTGAGGTTCGAACCCATATGGCTTTGCAGGGAGTGAAACAAAGACAGGGGCAAGGCTTGCTCTGCCAAGTGGTGTTGTTTTCTTAAGTTTGGCTGTCGTCTGTTGTGCCGGAGCGTTTGGATTTCTGGAGCGTCGCAGTCTCAGAATCTGTCTTCAAACTCCTGGCCGTGCAGCTGGAAGGTGAGCCCTGTAGGGTGCTGTCTCGGTTGGCAGGAGTGCAGGTGTGTGTTGGTGGGTGAGTTGGTTGGTTTGCTTGCTTGCTTTACCCTTTTAGGCCCCCTTCGTGGTCTTGCTGAGAGATTCCCTGCACCGTGTCCCCCTTCAGCACCCATTTCCTATTTGTGGGTGCTTTGCTCTTACCCCGGGTGCTTTCCTGGGACCCTCTCCTTTCCTTTCCCTCTCTCCTGGAAGGGCTGCTGCTGCCTGACTTGGTCCTGGTCTTGGGAAGAGACTTAGCACTGCTCTGTGGGGTGGCAGCCGGCTCTGCCACTGGGCAGGGGCCATGGACGGGAATTGGCAGGCTTAGAAGGGTTTCATCATGCTATGGGAATCCTTCTTCCTTCCCAAGATCTCTTCCCTGCTCCCTGAATTTCACAGGGGCTGCAGTCAGTCTGTCTCACCCACTCACTCATTTTAAGGATGCCATTTGTTAATGCGTGTGTGAACTTCCCTCGCAAGAGTTGAGAGGGGCCTCTTCCTCCGAAGACTCTCCCTTTCCATCCGTGTCACAGGGATGTGTGTCTTCACAACACATCAGGATTCTGTGGTGAACGTTCGGGTAATTTGTTGTCAAGTTTGTCGCCTCCAGCACAGATTTCCTAGGTGTGTTTTCTATTGCAAGTCTTTTTGAGAACAGCCCTTAAAAAAAAAAAAGAAAAAGAAAAAGAAAAACAAAACCTATTGGAGGAACAAATTGGTCTATCCTTTCACACATTTGTTTTATCATGCCAGGAAACATTTCTTAAGAGCATATTGATAACATAGTATATGACTCATGTGCTTCTACCATGTCTGCGCCTTTGCTGCAAATCTGAAATGTGTGTGTATGTTTTACATCAGTTACCCACCAGAAGAGAATCCTAATGAGCATTTCCACAGATGCCAAGCTTCAGCTGGATTGAATCAAATTATTAATACGAGCTGCTCTTTTCTCTCCCACCTTGATTTCTTTGATGTTTTTTATTAATCTGTTAGAACTGCGTTACCTAACAAGTAGCATGCTGTAGGTATTCAGTGCTGTCTGTTTCTTTGTGTTACTTTTTCTAAAAAAAAAAAAAAAATTCCTTTGTGTTTCTGCCCTCTAGAATCTAGATCATTAAACTGTTTGCCTCTTTAGGCACAACTTAGGGAGGAAGGCAGTGACTGAGTGAGAGGTTGTTCTTGTCATGGGAAGGACAATGACATAGGATAAACACAAGTCTCCTAGCATGCTCTGGGCATCCTCTCCCCTGAGGGACCCCCCACCCCTCCAGAAAGGAAGGCCCAAAGAAGCACTGCCAGCCATACCAAATATTTAGAAGTGACTGAATCAACATCGCAGTTTTATGTGAAGAAGGACAGAGGTTGGATTTCGAAAAGTGAAAGGGACTTGTAAGGCTTTTATCGCAAGGGATGATAATGTGGTGTTGATGTCAGAATAGTGTGTGAGTGAGAAGTGTGGATTTAATCGAGTTTCGCTAAATGCCTCGCGTACAGGATGGGCAGATATTTGTTTTTGCCTGTCTTATTTAGAATCACATTTTCCAGCCATAATTCTATCCCGAAGGCTCACTACCAGAGTAAGAAGCATATACCTGGGGGTCATCTCTCCTGGCCATTACTGTCAGCATAGTTTGCATTACAATTTCATGTTACTGCTTTTTAATTTTTTTTTTTTGTTAGCAACCCAGACAAGTCACTGATGAACAGTATGAAATGTTGAAATAGTTCACTTTAATCTCCAAAAATCACTTGCCAATACAGGCTTCTACCCAGTATGTCTTCTACACATACATTACCACTATACATTTCATCTGTTATTAATCTATAGCTATTATTATATCTCAGTTGAGTTTGACCAGAGAGCTGATCAATTCTCTCCAAGTATCCTGATCCATTGGATAAATCAGGCATCATTTAGGATAAGTAACTCCTTCGTTAGAAACATTTTATTTGATATTATTTCAAAAAAGGCACCTTTCAGAAATCTCCATCAGTCTAATCACCAATCACATAAGAAAATGATTAACACAACTATCTTATTTTGGAGCATTTATCACTGACTTATACAGGCACAAACTCTGATATAGACCACCAAATCTTCACTGAAATGGATTTTCTTAGAATAAAGTTTCCGGCAGGGCTTATTTCTTATCTAGCATTCAAGGAAAATTACCACATCACATGCCTTGTCTGCCTCGATGTTGACATCCAGCCTCCCTTCCTAAATTCTCCCAGATTTGTCCTTAGGACAACTCATAAAAACAAAAATCATTTGAGATGGCTCAGCATGTGAGTCTCCTCGGAATGACCAAGAGAAAATGACATAGCCCTTACACCAGAAATGCCTTATTTACTCAGCCAATGAAGAGGCCACTTTGGTTCTTACATTATTTGACTTATACCATTTCTTCCTTTCTTTCTTTTTTTTTTTTTATTTGCCAGTAACTTTCCTTTGGATAAATGTTTTCCTGCAGTTTCAATTTCTTTTTTTCTTCTCCCCTCCCTCCCCCCGCTCTCTCAATATCTGAGATGTTACTATAGTTGTGAACTACAAAATGGAATGATGTTGAATAGTCTCTGTGACATCTCTGTGGTATTGCCTCTGATGACGTCATCCCATACGTACAGACACATGCATACCTGCACACACCTAGTCCCTAGCATGCATTTGTGGTGGTAGCCCCTATTCCAAATGGCAGGGACAAAGGATCACTGGAGTGGCCAGGTTTCATCTTGCTGCCCAGGGAAATCTCTGCCTCATCCTTCAATCTTGATGCACTGCAGTGGCTTCATTCCGTGGCTTCTTTGATGGTGGAATCTTCTTCCCACAGGTTCCCTTCAAGCTCGCATACCCCTCATACAGAGTCTTCCCAGAGTTCTGAAGTGGGCACTCATTTAAACGTGCTCGCTTTGAGGGAAAATTCTGCATACAAATTACAAATTTGGAGACTTATTACCAGCGAGGTCTATAGAGAACCTATTTTGTTTTCTTCAGAGAGAATAATAGAAAACAACCACATGCACGCAGAGGCAGACATACACACAAGTCAACAATCTAGAGTGAGTTTTCCTCCCTGAGTGATGGGTAGGGAGCAAACCACAGGGTGTCCATCTCATGGTGCGGTACAGTGAGGCCAGGGGTGAGACAGCAAGGATTTTTTTGCTGATGCAAGCTACATGTCAGAGTCCCCCAGAGCTGCATGTCATGCTGAGTTCTAACTCTCTAGAAGAGATCAGTAGCATATTAACTTAGTCTTCCCTGTTCCTACACCACCGTCAGTGTCTCCTCGTTCTGTTCTAAGAGTGCCTCTCATCTGTCAGGTCCTCCTCGCTCAGAACCTTTTAATCAGCCTAAATTTAACAACAAGTCAAATACTGAAAATCTACATCAAAGGGGGGAAAGAGAGGCATCTAAAGCGGGCCATGCCAATGTCAATATCTGCAGATTGGTCATTTTTCCCACTTAATGATGATCCATGTGGTTAGTTTTAAACAGTGAAGTGGTTTGTACAAAGGGTAATTCCTGGTAAATGAAGCCATTGCTCACTGTGGACATCTTCAGATCGAAAGCAATTGAACTGAAACCTGCATATCAACCCTTTCTGTCTTTAATTAGAAAGTGCTTCTTAGTACAGAGCATCACCCGGGAAGATGGGCTGTGGCACAGAGACTCCAGGGCAGGGGATGGCCTCCGCTGCAGTTATAAATTTGGAAAACATCAGGCAGACCACAGCAATGATGACTGCGGAGAAAAGTTCAATTCTCATGGTAGTTACTTACCTTGTGTTACTCAGTCTGTTGATTTACAGGGGGATGAATGTGGTCTCATCACAGTCTTTCTTCTTGGCTTAATCTCCTGTTGATTTATTGGATGATGCTGTGGGTTGGGGGGCAGTCAATAGTGTCAATAATGCAAAAAGGAATTAGGATAGATTATCTCCATGTCTGAACTGGGTAAAGGAATTTAAGTGGCTGGAATGAGCTCATTTCCGGGTCCCAGTGGCTATCTGGTAGAAGTGTCCCTCTGTCTCCTTCTAGAGAGATCATCTGTCATAAGTGGGTTCCCTAACCGATCTTGCTTGCTTCTCTGATCTTCCCCAATGGGGGAGAAAAAGCCAAAATTGTTGGGCAGTTCTGAGCCTGCTGGGACCCACGTGTGAGGTGGCCCAGGTCCCTTGTGTGCCTTGCCTGTGGAGAAATGGGTATCGCAGACGTTAGCCTGCTTCCTTCCCATTGACAACGGGGTAACCTGGGCTCCTTTTGCGGTAAAGCTACTTAGAGCAATGTTCATTTGTGAAAGCCGCAAGCATCTGTCCACCCGCAGGCCCGAGCTTCGTGCCATGCCGCTCTCTGCCTGCCATTTCGTGGCGAGTTCTCTGTCAGAACAAGCGGCTTGTCTGCTCTGCCTGCGCCCGAGTGGAGAGAGCCCCGGCCATTACTACTCGTTCACCATCTGCTTTCCTCACAGCTGGCTCTTGAGTAATTGTCCGGTCACTGATGGACTGAAGGCAGCCAGTCTTTTTTAGAGGGTTCTGATCCATTCAGCCAGGCTCTTTGTCCCAAGAGGAAGCATAATGCTTGTTTATTCATATTGGCTGGGGGAAGAAACAGTGTGGGGTGGCAGGCAAATAACAGTATTGGGGAAGGGAAGGCATTGCGGAGTTGTAACAAAGCCAGGTCTGTGTGTCTATGCCTAAGGGGTCCCCTGGTGTGGAGGTGAGCTCATCCCTAGAGAGGCTGGGTGGACGGGCATGGATGGAGCTGTCCCGGCTGCAGAGACCTTTTCAATGCATGGGGAGATCCGTCCCAGAGTGCTTCTTAATTCAATTAAGAAAAGCAAAGAATGTTCTGTCCATCAATAAAGTTTCCTGTGTCTGATGCTGCCCGAGAGAACTTTGCAGGCCCTCCAGCCCTGGCCTGTGGCTGCCCGTGTGACGTGGCCTGCCTTGTATGGCCCTGGCAAATGGGGTCAGCTCTTGGGGACAATAGTTGAGAAGCCTCTGCCCTCCTACCATGCTGAGTGCAAGTGAGCTGGAGAAATGAGCAGTGACCCCGCAGGCTGCCCCTGCAGGACACAACAGTCAAGGGGCTCTGCGAAGACCCCAGAATTCAGGGCCTGCGTTCTGTGTAGGGTTAAGGGAGCAGTTACCCAGTTGGAACATCCCACCTCCTGAAAGGTTTCGGGGAACGGGACTTGGCTGTTATTTCTGGGCTTCCTAACATGTTACTGCCCTGATTGATTGGGTCTGGCTGAGAAAGAGCAAAAAAATCTCTATAGCCTGCCATCCCACTTCTGATTCCTCCATTGTTAATTCACATTTCTTTCTTTCTTTCTTTCTTTTTTTTCCAGTACTGGGGGCTGAACCCAGGGCCTCGTGCCTGCATGCTTTGCAAGTGCTGGACCACTGAGCTGCACTCCCAGCCCATTTTTTTTTTAACTTTTTGAGACAGGGTCTGGCTAACTTATGCAGACTGCCTCTGGTCTCGAACTTGCGATCCTCCTACCTCTGCCTCCCGAGCCACTGGGATGGCAGGTGTGCGCCATTCTACCCAGCTTTAATTCACGTTTCTTATATTTGTTAAGTGCTTGTCAATGCCTGGAGCACTTTTTCTGTGCTTTGTCCAATCCCCTCAACTGTAAACACCAGGACGGCAAAGAGTCTTCATTCCATTTCTTACTCCACCCGCAGCGCTGAAGATACAGAGCAGCTGAGTAAAAATGGGCAGTGAATGAACGAACGCATTTGGGCGTTTTAGAGCCTGTAAGCAAGGTGAGGCGGTGCTTCCCACCCATGTTTCCCTGTGCGTGATCATTCATTCCCTCAAAGAATTCATTCTTTCACATAAAAAAAAAAAAGTTTCCCAATGTCGTGAAAATTTCATTAAGTAAGTTAGAGAAGGTCCTTGTCATTACGAAGCTGTAAAAGAATAGATGCAAGTGGACCTGAGCCAGGGCAGGACTTTCAGATGGGGAGAGTGCTGTGCAGGAGACGAGGTCCCTGGGTGATGCCCAGGCGGCTCTCAGCTCGGAGGTGATGGGTCTCCTGCCCCCTGGCCCAGAGGGCAGTGAGCGTGGGAGTTGCTGGGGACCCTTGGCCAGGAGTAGAAACGAGGGAGGTGGCAGACATGGGAACACTTGCAGATAATAACCCGTGGGATTGGGTTTGTCCCCAGGGCCTGCAGCCTCTGGAATTAGAGCACCACCTCTCTCGTGCCCCAGGGCCATTTTGAAATGACAGGAGTGGAAAGAAGGAAGGGTAGGAGCGAACTCCCCCTGAACAAAGGAGAGAGGACCCCTCCAGAGTGGAGGCGCCAGAGGGACGTGTGGATCCAGGTTTGGGGCCAGGGAGGTGGAGAGAGGGCCTCGATCACAGTTGTAAAGAGTGATACTCATCATGGGCCCTCAGGGTGCTGGTGGCATTCCGTCAAAACCTCACAGAGTGCTCGCATCCTGGGTGAGTCAAGATGACTGTGACAGAGGTGGCCGCTGGTTCTCAGTCTTCACACATTCAAGCATCCTTTTCCTAATTGTAGTCAATGTACTCATCACCACATCCATAGCCATTCCACCCTTGTGTGGGATCCTCTTTGATCTCGGAGCTAAGCAAGGTCGGGCCTGGTTAGTCCTCAGATGGGAGACAGCCGGGGAATACCGGGTGCTGCAGGCTTGGAAGGACTGGGCAGCCCACTCCCAAAACAATCAGCCATTGAAAACCCTATGAATAGCAGAGAAGCACTGACATAGTGCCAGGCCTGGCACAGTGTTGGGGAGTGTTTCATTCTGTTGTGCATTGGGTCACTATGAGTCAGACCCAACTCGATGGCACTTAACAGCAGCAACAACAACTCATTACCACAGTTGATATCTACTCAAGAGTTTCTAAATCAGTTTATACTTTAAATGTACAAGTACACTTGCCCCAAGTCATTGAATTACAGACATATTTTTTCCAGTGTAGGTGGGAATATTTGTTCACACGTTCGTGCACGCATTCCATATATATGGAATCCCTATCAGGTGCCAGCACCTCTCTCAACCTCCCTGAGCAGAGAAAAGGGCTCTGTCTGCAGGGACACTCTACCATGTCCTTTATCTGCATGCCATCTTGAGAGCTGTCAGTGCAGTGCCACCCTTTGACAGGCATCCGCTTGGTCCACCGGATTTCCTAAGAATCCTCTTCCATGTCTCACCTAGAATCCATCCTTCCTCCCCAAGACCCCGCTTGCCAAAGGCCACACTGTAGCTAACTTACCACCTTCTCTGAGTGGCCTCCCTTCTCCTCTGCCAGGGTGGTGATCCCACGTACACAGCTAAACAGAACAAACAGCCCTCTTAATGACCGGGGGTTGCATAGGGCTCTGAGACGGTGGAGTTGGGTGGGGACCGCTGCTGTGGTCTGTGACGCTCAACCAAGCTATGGCTGAGGAACAGGTGCACCCTGTTTGGATGCCACTCCATATGTTCTTTCAACAAACAGGGAATCAAAATCAGGCAGTGGGGATGGAGTGGGGAGCATGAAGGTGGCCAGAGTGTGTTTCCTGGGATGGATGGCTTTTCTTTCCTTTGCAGCTATGGAGCATGGTCTAGGCAGCCACAGGACTTAAGGGCTTCACATTTCCTAGGACTGATGAGTAAATGGATGAACAGTTTAGTCATTCATTCATTCATTCATTCATTCTTACACATATACATACTTGGGAATTGAACCCAAGGACTTGCAAGTGCTCTACCACTGGGCTACTCCCCAAGCCTATCATCATCATCATCATCATCATCATCATCATCATCATCATTTTGTATTGAGTCAGGATCCTGCTAAGTTGAGCAGGCTGCTGTTGGCCTCGAACTTGAGATCCTTCTTCCTCTGCCTCCCTAGTCTCTGGGAGTACAGGCAGGCCTCGCTGCACCTGGCTGAAAGATTGATTCGTAAGGAGCCTCTCAATTTTTGGTGTCTGCTCTTGCCCAGGACTCAGTTGGAGAACCAGATTTCTCTTTATCAAAACTAGCAGTGAACATCCCTTGTCTTCCACCCAGGAGACCTGCTTCCTGGGCTTCGCCTGAATCCAGGCCTGGGGGGAGCTGGGCTCTTGTGGTGGGGTGAGGGCTGAGATCTGCCAGTCTTTTATGCAAAGGGAACCCCCAGTGGTGTCTGATACAGGAGGGATAGTGAGGCAGGCCTATTGCATTTGCAACTGGCCATCCCAAGCATCTTTCAAAATCCAGATAAGAAACCTGTCTTCACTGAGAACCAGTGAGTGTCAGCTTCCCCAAAAAACAGGGCTTAGGGGAAAAAAAGCAGAAAACAAGTGTCTCTGCACTTGTACATAGAACAGAAGTCATGAGCGGAAGGCTTAATCCCAACTCTGTTATTCATGAGCTGATCCAACTGAATTGAGAAAGTCACTTCACTTGATCTGGGTCTTAATTGCTTCTCCAGGAAAAGAGGGATCCGAATAGCCATTACATATTGTTCCCTGTGAGATGGAGTGGGAGACCACGCAGGGCTTGAGATGGCGTGAACAGCCCATAGCCTCTGAAGATGCTGACGTAGATGTTAAAGCAATGAATGATCGTATTCAGGCAGCACAGGATCTGCCGTGGAAGCCAGACGGGAACTTGTATATTCCATTTCTTCCAAGTGGACGTGACACCTGCACCTCTGGCCTGCCAAGGGTCCAGACACAAGGGCCTTGGAGTCCCTCCCGGGTCCCTTGATCCCCTCCCACATGATCAGTTCTCTGCTCCCCTTTCTCGCAGGGGCTGTCATTTCTGCTGGTGGTGGTGGATATAATATGGCTGCACAGCTCAATTAATGCTCCGTGGCAGGAGGAGGGAAAATAAAAATTGTCTTGCTCTTGTCAGCAGCAAAGTTATTTACTTTCAAAAGCTGACAGAATCACACTGCTGGGGCTTCATTTATTTCTATTCAGAATGTCATTACTCTTTGATGCCGGAGACTTGGGCACATGTTGACGCCAGTTCCCATGAGCTTTCGCCTGGCAAGGGGCTGCTGATGTGGATTGTCATGCAGGAGAGTTCGAGGGGCCTCAGGGGGCCTGGTGGCGCCCTGGTTCTTAGTGCTGACACCCAGGTATGCGCCTCAGCTTCAGGACGGGCCAGTAGAGCTGGCAGGTGCATTTCCACACCCTCTGCTGTATTTCATGAGAGGGAGCCTGCTCCCCGCTACCTGATCATCCATCCTCTTAATTCCAAAGCAAAAGAACGAGGAGTGAGACTGTAAGTTCTGCATTGCACCTCCTCTGGAATTTCTGGAGAAACAGCATCGCCTCCTAAAAACGGCTTTGCCTTGGGTCATCTGTTGTCTCTACTTCCACTTGTTGACAGGCTCTCTCATCCAAGTAATCTGTATAAAATGCTGCAATTTTTTTTTCTCCTTTTCTTCTGATTTTCCCTCTTATGGGTTTGTGATGAGCAGTTACACGAGAAGGGAAGAAGTGGAGAAGTTCGTTCCCTCCAGATGCAGCAGCACATACTTCCACTGGGGGTCTCCATCCAGAGCGTGTGACTCCGGATGCTTGAGCCCTTCCCCCGCCCTCTCCTTTCTTCTTGCTTTTTCCTTTTCTCTTCTTTCTTTTTTTCCCTTTTTCTTATTCTTTTCTTCCTTTTCTTTTCCTTTCTTTATTTTCTTCCTTTCTCCTCTTCTTTTTCCCTCTTTCCTTTCTTTCTTCCTCTCTCTCTCTCTCTTTCTTTCATATTCCTTTTGATTCCATTCAAAAAATGGAACTCTGTAAAGAGTAGGAGATCCTTTGAGGCCATTTAGGGGACCACAGCATCCGGCTGTCCTCAACACAACAAGGATGGTCATAAAATAATGAAAACAATGAAATAATTTTTTGGAGTCCAGTGTGATAAGCACCTGACTAAGCTCCTTGACATGGATTACCACATTGGACACCTCATAAAAGGCCCCCAGGGAGTCGCCCTGGTGGGCTTCATTTTTAGATGCAGAAACTGAAGCTTAGGTGGGAAAGCTCAGGCAGACACTGTCCCTCCAGGACCCCCACTGGTGACCACTGCCCCTGATGTGACTCCAGGCTGGGTCTCGATTTAAGGGGCCCTGTGCCAGGCTATCCCTGCCTAAGGAGAATGTGGTCCTTGTCTTTCCCTCTAAAGGGGTTAGAAAGGGGGAGCGTTCAAGAGATCATTCCACTTTGGACCCATTCCCATTTGATTTTTGAAATGCTTCCGATTATTGGTTAATGAATCAGGACACACCATGAGGACGCAGGGAGGAAGCGTTGGAAGCAAAAGGCCGGGACTGGTGGGAAGGGTCTGCCCGAGCCCAGGGTGATTCACTGTGTTCCTCTGCAGCCAACTCGGACCCCCGATCGCTGGTGTGCCGAGCCGCCCTCCCACTCACAGAGGAGATGCTGTCGCTGCCCGGCCCCGTCCGTATTAATGATTTATACCCCACGCCACGGCTTTTGTTCACTTGCGGGGCCTCCCTCATCCTGTTCATAAAGGCATTTCAGGGAGTGGGGGCACACAGCCTGCTTCGTAAATCAGAAGAACTTAGTGCTTTACAGCCCTGCTGGGCTCTGAGATTGGGTGCACAGGTATGCATTTCATGGGTGTACGTGTGTGTGTGTGTGTGTGTGTGTGTGTGTGTGTGTGTGTTTGACCAAACATGCTCAGGCGATGGTTTCATTGCCTTTCTATGAGGAATGAATGAAGGAGGGTTGTGGTTGGTCTTAGATGCTTCGGGGCCCATTGGTGCCTCCTGGGCAGCATCTCGGCCCTGCTTCTTTCCAGTTTTGTGTTGATGTTCTACCACATTGCCTGTGAAAATGAGCTGACCCTGTTTTATTAGCATAGAGAGATGCAGACCTCATCAGACTCCCCTTCCCTGCAGGTCGTCAGAAACAACCTGCAAGGCAGGAGGCGAGTTTACAGTCAGCCAAATGACAGGCGCTCACTGTAGGTCAACCCCAGCCTCCTGTGCTCCTTAAACAATGGGATCATGGAGGCTTTTTAAGACTTATTACTAGTTCCCTTATTCACTGAAAAGACCTCTGCTTTGTTTTGAAAAACGAATGAGGACTTTTATCAGAGGGGGATTTAGAATCCTGGACCCAGGAAACTTTGTTCTGTCAAATAAACCAGAGGAAGCCGTGATTTAAACCTCAGTTTGTCCTCTGTCCTAATTGGCATGGGGGAAAAATGCTGTGATCATATGGCTTATTTCAAGTCTTCACTCCTCCGCTCACGATCTCGGCAGAGAAAAGCTCTGGGTGCTTTTTTGTTTGTTTGTTTTTATTTTGGATTGTGATCATGTTCTCTTAATTATTTACATCTTGTGTGTGGTTGTATTTTTTTTTCTTTCCCTATAGAACTAAGAACTGAAAGCCAACATAAGACGGAGTAGGAGTGTGAAGGGAAAGACAAGACTATTTAGAGAATTAGAATGATACTTTAAATATGCTACCCACCAGGATTATTTTTGTGTAAGGTGAAATCTTGACTGTAGGAAATGTTCTGGCTTTAAAACAGAAAAAGATAACGTAAGGCTTATAGGAAACAAACATGTCAATTTAGCAGAACTCCTGAGTGAGGAAGCACAGGCAAACACAAATGAAGAATGTCTTCATCAATGTCACAGTTTTGGCTAATGGATTCTTATTAACATTTTTGTCCATGAAAATATTTAAAAAAGTAGTTAAAAAAAAACATAAAACAATCCAGTGTGCCAATTAGCAGCAATGAAATGGAAACAAATAGTAGAAAAGACTGATTTTGTCCATTTGTCTTACTAAAAAGCAGACAACAGAATGCGCATATTTACATACGTAAATAAAGGATGTTACAAAATGTTTTCACCACAGGAAATATGATACAGCATTTCGGACCAAGAAAGCAGGTGTCCAGCAAATGCAGTGTACATTCATATTGTACTGATTCTTCTGTTTGCATTTGTCCTCTATTATATGAATCCGTGAGTGTGTCATTGTCTTTAATTATGTCTACGAGGCACCAGACAGCAGTCAACATCTGCTCCATTGTTTACTTGGTTTACATATAGCTTTGATGGGTTATTAAACAATCTACTTTTCAAAACCCAAAACAGAGAACCCAGCCTAACCCATATTATGGCATTTTGTAAAGCCCCATTATGCAATTAGCACTTGGGATTTGTGCAAAGCTGGTGATTCACCCAAATAAACATCCCTTTATTCTGATAGCTGATCGTGGCTTTGTGAAAAATATCAGTTTCCAACAGTAAAAATAAAATCCCATTTCCTCCTCAACCAAGGGGCATGCCAGAAAGATAATGTGGTAATATGAGGGATGGATCCTTCACTTTTGTGTCAGAAAAAAGAAATGAGCAACTTTCCAAAATAATGATGGCTTTTAATTCAAGTCAGTAATTACTATATTATATAAGACAACTACCTGCTTCTGTATAAGACCTGCTTTTGAGAGTTTATATGATACTATGGGAGAAGAAAAATGGTCTATTTTAACCATTTAGATGATGTTCCTAACACTACATGATCTACTTATAAAAGACTTGTCCAGCCATCTGTTGCAAAGTGTGTGACATCCATAATGATTAAATCCCCTTCAAAGTTCCTGCTTTCACCTAAGTTAGTGGTTAATAATGATTTCACTCATTCATTCATCCAACACCTATTTATTTAGCATCTTCTCCGTCTTAGCAATTGAGTTCATTGTGAAGGGCACATGCACAGGGAAACCAACCTCACTTTTTAAAAACATTTTTCCCACAGATGTTACAAGTTGGCAGTGCAGACTCCATGGGAATATGTATTGCCAAGTGTGAGAAGTGTTCTGGAGAAAAGGGAGAGGGGGCCCAAGGGGGAAAGGAGGGGCTGGATCCACAGGTGCGCGAAGCTCTCCCGGAAGAAGTAAGAGTAGGAGGGCAAGGAAGTAAAGGTCGGGGTGGAGGGCGCCATTCCTTCTGAGGCTAAGCAAGTGTGGAGGTCATTCTGAGCCTCTGTGGGCACAGTGAGCCTCGGGCACAGTGAGACAGAGGAGAGGGAGAGATGGGCCAGAACCACCGGCTATGGAAGCTTTGATACCCAGATTGGGTTTTGTTCCAAGAGAAAGAAAAAGGGGAAAAAGTATCACTAAGTGGCTTTAAGTAGACAAATATGAGCATATTTGTTGTTAGGTACCGTTGAGTCAGTGTCCAACTCCCCGCGACCATATGCACAACAGGTGAAACACTATGGTCAGTGCTTCTCTGTTATTCATAGGACTTTCAATGGTGGATTGTTTTGGGGGAGTTACTGGGTCCTTCTCCCAAGCCTACAGCACCTGGTTCTCCCAGGCAGTCTCCCATGCAAGCACTAACCAGGCCTGACCCTGCTTAGCTTCCAAGATCTGATGGGATTGGATGCCCCAGGGGTACAGCTGCAGACATATGAACGTATTTAGCCTTTGAAAAAGTCCCTTTTGGCAGATAACAGAGAAGAACAAATTTGAAGGTGAGAGGTGCAGGGTGCAGGGAGAGGGGCCTTGCAACGAGCTGCAGGTTGCTTCCATTAGGAAGAAATACACAAGGCCAGCAGCAGGGGAAATTTTGAGAAGCAAAGCAGGTGTCTAGCCACGGGGTGAGAGATGGCCAGGCTCCAGAGGCTGGGCACGGAGGGCGTGGGACGGGTGGCGGGAAGCAGTGTGGGTTTTCACGGAGGCTGGCGGCAGGTGGAGTTCAGCGTAGTTCAGGCCGAGCACCCCGATGGTGCCCAGGACTTCAGCAGCCACTTTGTACATCCCTAGGCAGCAGTGCCTCCATCCAAAGACTTCCGCCCGAGGCTGGCAGCCGCCGCCTCGTCTGGGGAGCCAGCTTGATGAAATGTCCAGTGGGTAGTGCGCCTCTACCCTTTCGTATCTTTTATTCATTCATTCATTTATTCATTCATTCATTTATTTTAGTACATGGGAGTTGAACCTTTGCACGTGCTCTACCACGAAGCTGCACCCCATGCTGATTTTTTAATTTAATTTTATTTTTTGCCTTTTATTTTGAGACAGGGTCTTGCTAAGTGGCACAAGCCACCTCTGGCCTCAAACTCACCATCCTCCTGCCTCCGCCTCCTGAGTGGCTAGGATTCCGGGTGTGCACCACTGCGCCCCCACCTGGCTTCAAAGCTTAAACACATCATCACACCAGGGACCTCTAACTGGCTATGTGGGCGTGTTTATTCACCTCTGTGAAGCTTAGGCTCCTCCCCTGTGAAGCGCAGGGCATCGCAGGCTTAGTAGCCTAGCCTTGTTAGGCCTGTGACGCAAGACAATTTGTACAGAGTCCGGCATGGTGCTCAGCCCGTGGGGAGAACTCCGTAAGTGCCTGGAGTCTTGGTGATGCTGGTTCTGGTGGCTGTGGTGGAGGGGCGCCAGCGTGCTGGTGAGGGTAGGCAGTGGTGGAGGTCAAGCCCACGGCAGCGGTACTGGTGGAACCGTGAAGTGGTGGGGGTGGAGGTGGGGGTGGACGTGAAGATGCTGCTGTAAAGATGGCAACGTCGATGCCGGCCGAGCACGGTGGCACCCACAGAGTGAAGCATGGCAGAGCACTTTCACTAATCAGTCCCTGGCTTTAGATTTGGTTCAAGGATGCCATTCCCCCTGCCTGTTCCTTTGGGCAAATGACTTAAGTCTTCTTTGTTTTAACTTTCTCATCTGTCCAATGGGTACAATGGTATCGTCAGGCACTGTGCAAAGGAAAGGAAGTCGTGTTTATTAAAAACAAGACTAAAACTACGTTTGCTGTTGTCAACAAACTCCCAAACGGATCGAAAGAATGCTTGTCAAATGAAGTGATGGCATGTGGCACACAGCCTTAAAAGCAGCAAAGGTACCTTGGCGCCTCTGGTCTGTGTCTTTTCTCTTTGCTGTAGCAGGCAGGAAATGCTGCCTTCCCGTTAGCTCCACTGCCTGACTCACCTCTGTCTCTCCCTGTGTTCTGCATGGAACAGGTGTGTGGTGACCCGGAGCTCTGGCAGAGGGCAGCGTGAAAAAGACTCCCGGTAATTATAAAAATAACAGCGAGGGCTGCTCAGTGAGGTGGGCAGATGAGCACCCTGCCAGCCAGAGTGATAAATAGCGCTGGCAATGGTTGCCTCCCGGTGGGGGTACAGAGACATATGGGACCCGCCACAGGGAAAGCTGGGCGTCCTCGGTGAGTTTTACATGGGCGACGCAGGCAGGCCACTTCAGCGCCAAGATTTTTTCTTTTTCATCCTAATTTTAAATCCTTCAGTTCCCCTTTGTGCCTTTTGTTCTATTTTGGTCCTAAAAAGAGCATTCATCTGTGAGGCTGGCTGGGAGTCTCCAAGGAAGGGAGGCCTGCGTGGCGCTCCTAAAGCAAATGGCCGCCCTGGAGTCTGTGGATGTCCACCTTGGGCTCTGTGTGACGTTGTTGGGGGACATGAAAGCAAACGCAGGAAGGAAGTTATGGACGTGTTGAGTTTAGACCTATGGTAGCTGGGTATGCAGAAAAACCAGTACCTGCCCAGCTTGATTCATGACAGACAAACAGTTTCCCTGCCAAGCATTGCCTAAAAAGAACACGTGGGCACCAGTGCATTGGCTTCAGGTCCCTGTTTGCACGCCTGGGTGTGAATACGTTTGGAGGTTGTACAGTCTGTTTGGCGTGGCTCTGCAGCAGCGGGACTTCTCTGGAAGGATGCTGTGGGATTCTTGTTCCCCACCCACAAATCTCTTCTGGGCACTCTGAAGAGGTTTGAGCAGAGGCGAGGCTTACAGTGGGATCACCAGTGTGTGGGAACCAGCTCCCTCCCAGAGTTCCAGCCCAGCCACCCCAGCAGGTGTGTGGAAATCCTTAGCAACACACAGCACGCAGAGGAAAGGAAGCAGCGTCTAGAATCAGGTGCTGCCGTGGCTACTAGATTCGCTGTTCAGGTAGCCAGGCGTGATGTCACCTCTCAAGTTCAATGTCCTCCTCGGTAGGATGAGGCTGCTGTGAGTACTGGCGCCATGGCATTGTTAGAAGATGGGACTTAAAGCCTTTCAGGCACTAAGAATAGCAAATTCCATAAAAGTGTTAACAAAATAAGCAAAAAGCAAAAATATATCTTCCTTTTTTATGTGTGTGTATGTATCCTTTTGTTTGGTTGCTGTTATTTTGGGGTTTGCTTTTTACTTTTGTTGTGGTTTGGTTTGGATGGGTTTTTTTGGAAACAGGGTCTTTCTAAGTTGTGCAGGTTACCTCTGGCACTAGAGATGCCATCCCTTGACCTCAGCTTCCGGCGTCTCTGGGGTAACAGGGGTGTGCCACAGTGCCCAGCTTATGTATGCATTATGTTTACAGCCATTTTTCTGTTAGTCCAGAAACTATCAGTTGCAAGGAATGGAAACCAACTCAAGCAGGAGTGGAGGTTTTTGTTTCCTGAAAGTGGGGTGTGGCTGTCATCACAGCAACTCCAGAGGCGGAGGCAGGAAGGTCCCAAGTTCAAGGCCAGAAGCAGCTTGCACAACGTAGCAAGACTCTGTCTCAAAGTGAAAAGTAAAAATTGGGCTGCAGGCGCAGCCCAGGGGCAGAGGACTTGCAAAGGATGTGTGAGGCCCTGGGATCAACCTCCAAGTACCACACAAAAAAGAGAAGAGAAAAAAAGAAGAAAGTGGGTTAATTGGCAGGTCAATCCATGGTGAATAATCAGCTAGAATCTCAGTATTTCAGTAGGAATATGAACAGACATGGTCATGCTAAGAAATAAACACTATGAATATAGCTCAGACACTTAAAAATGGACTCAAGGCTGGTGAATTTTGAGTGCCTTCTTTTATTAGAGTATTCCCCATAACAACCCTGTAAGGAAAGTGTTTTTGCCCTCAACTTATAAGAGAATTGGTTGAAGCTCAGAGGGGTTAAGTAACTTGTCCAGAGCAACACAGCCAGGAATTGTTAGACCCAGAACTTGATCCCAAATTTCATGACTCCAGTTCCTGAGTTCTCAGCCAATATGATACATTGTTATTGTTTTAAAAAAAAGGTTGTTTTTAGTAGTAAATTAGAGACTAGAAGTAATATTTTTAAAAACAAAACAAAACATATTTTTTCTAGAGTGTCTGTATAGCAGAGGATTATGGATCTGACTCCAGACACAGATTCACCATTCACAAGCTGTTTTATCTTGGGCAAGCTATATAACCTCTCTGTGCTTCAATTTTTCTGTCACTTCTATGGGAAAAGGAACAGGATTTACCTAGTAGGGTTGTTACGAAGATTAAATGAGTTCATAAACAAAGAGGTTAGGTGTCTGGCAAATAATAAATAGTATTTAACATGACATAAAAATAGATTGTAATGTAAGAACCATAAAGGAAATGAGGTCACTCGGGGTGGTTCCGCTTTTGATGTCCCCAGAGTGTCCCAGAAGGACACTGCTAATCTGGGAAGTTGGAGCCCCACCTGCCAGCGGCCCCCTGTCGCCGCCAGCTGCCTGGCCGTGACATGGTGGAGAAAGCATCTTGCAGCCGTCAGCTCCGTGGCTAATCCTCAGACGAGCTGAGCTGCGTGGCCTGGCACAGTGCGTCTCTGGCCGCTGCCCCTCTGTCTTGTCTGTCAGTCCAGACTGAAGAGACTGAGAACACAAGCGTATTTTCTGCCTCTCATTCTGACCCAGTATTGCTGGGTGGGGCCCTGTGACACTGGTGTCCACTTCCTGACTTGGCGGGTCTGACCTCTAGCCCAGGACAGCCTTCCTGTGCTCCAGGACGATTGTTTTATATTGGGCCTGAAGGCCAAAGACAGGCTTTTGAACTTGCCGGTGACCGGCCTGGTTTTATACCATGCAGTGCCTTGCCACCTCCCACTTTGTTTGGCAAGGGGGAGGTTTCTGAGGTGACAGAAAGGTCAGTTGGGGCAAGAAACCTTTGAGTGGCAGGTACACGTCCTCCAAGTGACAGGGCTGGTAAGCACATCCACATGGTTTCACATGAAAACAGCCATCTGACCTGTTAACGTGAGCCCACTGAGGGGCTCACTTGATCCGTGCCTGCCCTTTCTGAAAAGCACAGCACGTATTAGCTGCATACCTCAGAGTCTGATAGCAGTTCAGGAGCCGTGCAAAGCTCACAGATGAATTTCAGGGAGGCCATCCACTCCCTGCAACGACATGGAAGATTTCGTGAGTGACATGCAGGTTTCTGGAATGAAAGCAGAATCGTCCATGTGGTCCTAGCATCGAAACTGAGAGCAAAGGACCATTGCTTCACCCCCAGAAGCAGCCTTCAGATAGAATAAAGTCAGGGTCGGTCCTGGCCTGGAGGTGGACTTGATGCTTCAGCCTCACAAGGAAAGGTTCCGGGGTTGAAGTCCTCAGCTCTTCTCCTGCCCTCCTCTCCATTCTCTCCTCCTGGGATGATTGTTGCCTGGTGTTTCTGTGGAACTACTTTGTTTCCAGTCTCCACTTCCCAAGACTCAGCAGAGTGGTGCCTGCCCACTGTTCTCCACACCCCTACGTCTTCTGCTTGCTTCACTGTCTTCTGGTTTCGCACTCACTCACTCCTAATTGCCTGAAGCCATAGCCCTGTGGCGTCCGATCCCGTCAGATCTCAGAAGCTAAGCAGGATCTCCTGATTATCCAGGATCCAGGATCTCCTGGATGGGAGATCGCCTGGGAACACCAGGTGCTGCAGGCTTGGGAGATGGACCCAGCAACCCACTCCCAAAAATCAAACTGCCACTGAAAACCCTATGAACAGCAGAGAAGCACTGACAACAGTGTTTCGCCTGTTGTATGCAGGGTCACTATGAGTCGGATACCGACTTGATGGCACCTAACAACAACACTCATAATTGCCATCAGAGTGGTTGAGATTGAATGAGAGTTGAGGGGTTGGCAGATAAAGAGGCCACTCCATGGGAGCTTGGTCCTGATCAGTGGTTCTTACCATATGTTAATGGGTATCCCATGCCAAATAAAAGGGGGGGGCTTCCTATAGTAGCTGGCAAGGAGGAGGGTCCTGGTCCATCTCAGTTTAAGGTCCAGCTCTGCTGCAGGCTAGTCACACGCTCCGACAAGGGCACATCCTTTGTCATTTCCTCACGTTTCTTGTGAGAAATGCAGTTAATATGAAGTACTTCAGAAGAAGGGGAGGATAACTTAAGATAACAGAAGAAATGAGTGCAGGGTCTGGCACATAGGGAGAAGTGAAAAAATTATTGTGACGATTGAGAAATTGGAGGAAGGAATGAAGAAGAGAAGAAAATAACCTAGCAGAGGGCTTGACCTGTCATTAATTCTTAAATGACGGAGAGTCACATAGAGAGTGAAACTGGAGATATGGATGGGTGGGTGAGAGGGAGATAAATGGATGGGTGGGTGGATGGATGGGAGAATGGATACCTGGATAAAGGAGTGACTAGGTGGGTGGATGGGCAGGTAGCCAGATGGCCAGATGGGTAAGTGAATGGATAGTTGGTGAGTGATGGGCAGGTGCATGGGGGGCAAGCTGGTCATCAGATCAGTTTGGAAAGTAGGTGTGCAACAAGGTTGAGTAGTTTTTCTTCCTCACAGGACTTCTTGGGATTTTCTGTGCCCTTTGTTGTTGTTGTTAGGTGCCATCAAGTTAGTATCCGACTCGTCGCGACCCAACATACAACAGGCAAAACAGTATTGTCAGTGCTTCTCTGCTGTTCATAGGGTTTTCAATGGCAGATTGAGTTTTGGGAGTGGGTTGTCAGGTCTTTCTCCCAAGCCTGCAGCACCTGGTGTTCCCAGGTGGTCTCCCGTCCAAGGACTAACCAGGCCCGACCCTGCTTAGCTTCCGAGATCTGACGGGATGGGACACCACAGTGGTATGGCTGCAGGCTTCTATGCCCCTGGTCACCATGAACCCCGAAGAGGAAGAAAGGACAAGTGAAACTTGGCCAGCTTACCTGACCATGGCATCTTTTTCCAGTGAGCATCTGAAGAGGCGCTGTCCTGCCGAGTTTTCTTTGGGAGGCGCGGGGCAGGCTGTGAGTGTCTAAGCAGAAAGCGACGCACGCAGAGCTCAGGTGGTTTTGCCAATTCAGCAGCTGCATGGGGTTGGGACAGAAAGGCTCTGTTCCCAGCGCTGGGAACTGTGCTATTTGGAGTGTTCCCTGCGCCCCTCTCCTACCGGCACCTGCCACATAGATGGCCAGGGACGTGGAGAGAGCACAAAGGACCATCTAAGGAGCGGCTGATTATTCAGCCCCCATCCTGAGCATCCTCGGGGAGTATTTGTTTGCCTGGAGCAAGGTCAATGAATTCTCCATCCCTGCTGCCATTCATTCCCAGACGGGTCAGAGGTCGGTTCCTGAAGCATTGTCGATCTCAGCAGAGATGATGCTCGGGGTTGATATTCTTAGATTTGCTCATTCAGCCAGTCCGTCTGGCTTTCAGAGGAGAATCAGGTCAAGAAGCGCTTAATGAACCAAGGGGAGCTCGGTGCTGCCTGCCCCACCAGGGGCGCAAGTTTCCAATGGTAATCAGCGGCCTCCTCCCTCACACACCGACTGGAATTTTCTTTGTGCATCTCCATGACCACTTTTGGAGGTGAGGCAACACTCCTGGGTACGGTGCCACGTTGTCCTAGATTCTTCTGATGTCTCCTGGTTCAAAGGCACCATCTCCCTCTGCCCCGTAAACCATCTCATGAACTTAAACTCTTTGTACATTGGTTTCAAAACTGTGTTTTCCATGCCCAGAGAGGGCACGTGTATCCCTTGTCTGCTCCTGTGATTTCCAAGGAGGTAAGCTCTTAAGCTAGAAGGACTTTATAAGTTGCAGTTGTAAGCGCTATTTCATTTAATTAGCAGTGGAAAGGAGGAAGAGTTTCGGAATTCTGGACTTGATGTTCCAAACCAGCTGCTCCTGATCCCATTGTCACAATGACAACTGACACTCATGAAAGGACTGCCTACTCTGAGCCAGGCTCTCTGCTAGACTCTTCTGAATATTGGTGACATCTTTAGTCCATAAGTTATGATTCCCAGCCATATTATGATTTTACAGAGAGTAAATCTGAGGCACAGAGAGGGTAAGCAATATACACAAGAAGGCACAGCTGGTACTTGGTGGGAAGTGGGCTTTTAACCTGGGTGGAGCGTGAGCTCTTAATTACTATGGTGCTGTGGTGCTTATAATCACAGGTCCAGCATGGCAAGGGGACGCTCTGGGCAGCGAGGGAGCAGCAATGTAACAGGAAGGGCTGGTATTTCCCATGCACTCAACACTCTTGGGAGAACTTGCCAGGGACCGCCTGGTTCATTTAGAGTAACTGAAAGTGGTGGATAATGGGGGCCAGGGATGTGGCTTCTGTTTCTGGAATGTGACTGTTCTGGCTGGTTTGGTGCCCCGCTGAGGATTCCAGAGGGGAGCAAGGGAATGCAGTTGGAAGAGGGCTTCACTGGTGGCCCCGTATGTCTTACCCACCATCGATGGGGGGGTTCCTACAGAGATCTTCCCTTTTTAGCTCTTGATATGACGTCATTGTGACTCAGGCGCCCTGGTGCCAGCCTTTCCTCCATAGGGCCTGCTTCCCATTTTCTGGAAATTCACCTGTTGGTCTTTGGCATCCAGGAGTGTAAACATTAGAGCGTGTTTTGAGGTCTGTGCTGGGCCCAGCTCCCCCACGCTGCCTGGACACTGCACTGGACGTAAGTGAGGGTGGGGCTGGTGGTGAGTGGCATTTACCCAGGTCAGTTCAAGCTGCTCCCATGGTGTGGTCACTCTTGCTGAGTCAGCACCTGGAGAGACATCCTTCTTGGTAACTGACAAGGTACACACTCTGTCATTCACCCCCGGTCAAGTTCTTCCGTCTCATCCCATAGATGCCAAGAAACCGCAAGAAGTTATTGACCATTTGTCTATAATTGTAGTCCTAGAAGAAAGGCAAGAAAAGCAAATTATTGAGGATGAGGTGGGGGAGATACAAGGGAACCTTATCTGGATGCAGATTCCAGGGACATCTTTACCAACCTGGGAAGAGTTACTGCTGATGTTTCAGGATCTTAGCTGAATAGATTGCAGGTGCTTTCAAGAAAAGGTGTAGAGGCTGACCACAGAACCTGCCATGTGGCTGGCTGCTGGGGGACGGGGCTGTCCATTCAAGAAGTCATTTGGGGCCAGCAGAATGAGGATCCAACAGAGGCACAGTATGGGCTGTTGGTGCCATCTAGGGAGAGAGACCTTTCGTGGGGAATGGAGATTCGAAAACCATTTTGCAAAGGGACATTGGAGACATCTTGAAGTGGGAAAATAAAAATAAACAGGTAATTTTTGAACACCTTCCAGGTGCCAGGAACCCCACACACAGCATGTCACCTCACTGCCACCACACACCTGTGAGAAGGCACAGGTGAGCTGTGTGGAGACTAGGAATCAAGGAGGAGTGTGGCATCCCAGATCAGACCTTGGAAAGGGTAACAGGCCTGGCACAGTGACGGACACCTACCCTCCCCTCAACTTGGAAGGCGGAGGCAGGGGGATCACAAGGTTGAGTCCAGAGGCAGCCTGTGTCACTTAACAAGACCCTGTCTCAAAACAAAACACAAAAAACAAACGAGAGGTGCAGCTCAGTTGTATAGCACTTTCAAGATATGGGTGAGGCCTGGGTGAGGCCTCCCAGTACTGCAAAAGAAAGAGGTGGGTATCTGAGCCAAGACCCCAATTTGGCCTCTCAGACTTTGAAACTCAGGTTTCCCTGTTGCACCGCAATGGCCCCAGGTCACTTCAGATGACCTTGGAGGTACAGGCAGCTCTCAGTTTTCTGGGGGTCCCTCATGCCCTCTCCGTCTTACTCATGTTTCTGGTCAATCATTTCAGGAAGCATTTGGAGAATCTTGAGTAGTCACTATTTTAGCCACTGGCTGAACAGGAATGAATGCTATGCTTGTTTGTTCGAGTCTGTCTGCCTTTTGGAAGGCGTGATCACAGTTAGAGGCGTGATCCACTGTGAGCAGGGCTGGCGCTAGATGCGGCGCTGAAGTGCTTTCCAAATAGAGAGAATAAAGCAGCTAGTACTGCCCGGGGTAGTGGAGAAGACTTTGCAGAAAACGTGACCTTTGACTTGGGCAGCAAGGTTGAACTTGAAGGGAGGGAGGGAGAGGGAAAGAGCAAGAGCGGGTGTTATTGCACCATGAGCAAGCTTGAATGGAAACTTGGATTCATAGAACTGTTCAGCAAAGGCAACTTGCCAATGTGGTTTGCACAGAAAAAGTGTTTTGTAGAAAGGTGGTTTGCACAGAAAAAATGTTTTGTAGAAAGGACGGGGTGTATTGAAATGATGAATTCGGCCAGATAAAAGCCAGGACCTATTAGGAAGGGCCTTGAATACTGTGGAAAGTTCTCTGTGGTCCAGTTTTGCTTGGAAATAGGGTGGCGTGAGGAATTAAATCATCTACAAATCTGCATGATGAGCTGAACATTGTCAGTAACCGAAAGATAAGAAATGGCCGGGCACAGTGGTGCACACCTGTAATCCCTGCAGCTCAGGCGGTAGAGGCAGGAGGATCACAGGTTTGAGGGTATAGGCAGCCCATGTAACTTAGTGAGACCCTGTCTCAATTTAAAAAATAAAAAAGGGGCTGGGAGTGCAGCTCAGTGGTAGAGCACTTGCGAAGCCTGTGCAAGGTCCCCGGTTGAGACCCCCTAGGATGGGAAAGAGTGTGGGGGGTGGGAGAAAAGAAAATGTGATTATCTTTAACTTGCTCCACAGTAGGATTAGAGAAATGTTCGGATGCCTTTTGTTTTGTTTTATTGGACAGCCTGTGGAGTCGGGGCTCAGCTCCTTGGAGGAAGAGGGAAGGGATGGTAAAGACGGTCCCAGGGGGCTCCTGACCTGTGGCGGAGGCAATTCCTTCACAAGTTCAAGTGCTTGTTGGGACGGAGAAATGTGGCCCACCTGCCCAGCCTTCCAGCCTTTCAAGAAGTGTTGTAAATCTAAACTTTACTTGGGGTTTTCCCACTTTTAAACATTAGCCCCTCTCAAGACTGTCACCCCTTCTTGGACTGGATTTGGTTCCTTAGGCGGACATTGGCTGCTGGCCACCAGAACCCATGGGTATGAGCAGGCCTTCCCTAGAAACTCCCTTTTTCCCGTCCCCAACTGGCGTTGTGTTTATGCCATTTTTCCTTCTCCTGTATAGATATCTGAACCTGGGATAGCTCTGGCTCACATAGGGTCATGGTGGGCAGAATATCCTCATGTCACCTTTAAGAGACTGGAGGATGGAGCTGCAGTTCCTGACAGCCAGAATATGCTTTCATCTGGGAAAGGAAAAGACCAGTTAGGAAGAGAAAGCATCCTCATGGAAGGTAGAGAAAGATGGGAGAAGTATTTAGGCAGAAGGGTGAGATCAAACTTTCATGCTCTGTTTAAGGAAAAAAACTCCTTAGTGGAAATCTCTGGCACCAGGAAGCTTAGCAACAGTTCCACCAAGACATCCACAGGAAAGATGATGGGAGAAAGGAACCAGAAGAGAACAAAAAAGGACGGTGGGTTTCAGTGTGCTGGAGTTGGACTTGTTGGATTAAAATGTATGTTTCAGGTTGGGGCCCAGCAAAGCAAAGGCTGTGAGTAAGCCTGGCCTATTGCTTGTTTTTGTATGACCCCTAAGATAACAGTGCTTTTTATACCTTGGAAATAAGGTCTCACTTTGTAGCCGAGGCTGGCCTTGAACTCCTAATCCTCTGGCCTCTGCCTTCTGAGTCCTGGGATTACAGGCGTGCATCACCATGCCTGGCTCTTTCTGTACTTTGAAGTGGTTGGAAAGAATTAAAAGAAGAATCATGTTTTGTGTCCTATTAAAAAAAAAGCCAGGGATGGTCCATTTTGGTGTGCATTAATAAAGTAGTTTTGAAAGACAGCCACAATCGTTCACTTACAGCTTGTCAGTGGGTGGTTTTTCACCTAGGACAATAGAGACTCAAATAATTGGAACATTGCATAGGAATTGCAGCACTAGGAAATATTGTATAAAATGTGCAACACTGCAAACATTGTATGATATTTGCAGCGCGGGAAACATTGTATGAGATTTGCAACACTGGAAACATTGTATGAGATTTGCAGCACTGGAAACATTGTATGAGATTTGCAGCACTGGAAACATTGTATGAGATTTGCAGCACTGGAAACATTGTATAAGATTTGCAACACTGGAAACATTGGGTAACATTTGTTACCTAAATATTTACAGAAGAAAGGTTCCCATCCTCCATAGAGGGCCACAGGCCCATTCAGATTACCTGGCCCTTTGGTTGAAGTCAGTATTTTTGGAAGATCTGCCTGCGTTTCCCAGTTACTACCAGAATCACCCCCCCCCACACACCTTATTATTCCATTCCCCATTTTTATTATTTTGAGTTCCTGCAATATCCCCTGAGCTTAATAGTGCATGTCATGAGCTACCCATTTACCAATGAGCTGTGTGTGTCCATGGCTGGGGAGGGAAAAGAGAATGTGGTGGCCACCTTCGAGTGGAGGATCCCAGTAAAATGACTCGGAGCCCAGCAAAACGAGGCACATCCTGTTTGAGAAAACCACATCTATATTAGGAAAAAGTTTTTGTTTATATATAGCTTTGTTTATATATAGTTATATGCTTATAATACATATTTGTCAATATGTATTATTACATGTGGTTATCTTAGAACAAGGATACATTCGGTACAATTTCAAAAGTATAACTATAGTCATATAGGATAGTAATATATAAATAGAAAATCAGAATTGGAGAAAATGTGAGTAACAGTGGTAGGGACTAGAGGTGGCAGAGACAGAAAGACAAACGTGAATATGCAGGCAGGGAATGCCAACAAAATGGACAGACGCGAACATCTTATTTCACTCTGAGCTTCCTGGCAGCAAAAGTGAAAAGAGCCCCAAAACAACCTTAGTCTCAGAAAGGGGAAAGAAGGTATCAGGAGCAGCTAAGGCCTTTGTACCATGGAGTTCTTAAAAATCAGAAAGAAAATATCTTCTGCATACGTGATAGGTGTACAATGAATGCTATGTCCTGTATGTGATGCATTTTACATTTCTATCTGGCTGGAATCAGGTTCTTTAACAAAACTCTGTGTATATTTATGTGTATATACATAAATGATCTATATAATCCACTATATTTTAATGCTAATACTCTATAGGGCTTTTTGAGCTCTCAAACATTTTTTAATTTCAAGATTTTTAGTGATTTTTTTAGTTATGTGCAACTTAAGGGGTTTCATTATGAGTTTCCCATGCATGCATATTGTCTAGTGATCATACTCGCTTCCTTCAACACCCTCCTCATGATCCCACCTCCCCTCTGCAGTTTCCAAAACACTCTAACAAGTTTGATATTTGACCACTCTTGGTGAAGAATAAGTGGATATCATTGCTTTTATACTCAGAAATCCAAGAGCCTCTGTAAGTGTCTGGCCCAAGTGACCAATTAAACTCCCTGCCTCCTGGTGCCACGGTCTTTGCACTTACTAAAGATCCTAAGTCTGTGTGCCCCAGGCCTTACCCAGGCAGCTCACAGCTCTTTCCTGCCACGATGCCCGCAGGGAAGCTAACTGGAAAACACATCCCTTTCACAGTGATGCGGCCGTCCTCCTGGTAACTTCTCAGAAATGCAGTGTTGAAAGTCATGGTCAGAAGCTAAAGTTAGTAACTGTATCGGGTGGTGGAGTGAGAGGGGTCAGCGCACAGCTGTTAGGGGAGCTTTTCGAATTGGACGATGTGGTCACTGGAACGCATGCGAATCAATTACAGCGAAACCTTGTCAAGATGGCCAAAATTCTGCCTTAAATAATTGAATTCTCTGCCAACCCCTGTCCACTGTCGTTATCTAGAAATGTAATTATGTAGCTAAATCAAGCAACTAAAATTAGTGTCGTGTAAAAACACCTTGGCTATCTAAAAGTAGAGGAATTGACATTCGAATTTAGAAAAAGCCAATAGTCGACTATGCTTGGTGGTGTCTGATGCTCTCCTGGCTTTGACAAAAATCTATATTGTGTGTCCGTGTAGAGGGAGAGCTAGAATGTGACGGGGTGTCTGGTTTGAAGGTGATTTTCAGTGATCCTTGGGCCTGAAGTGTTGCTACAGTGAACTCACTGCCAGAATTTCGTAGTATTGCTCTCGAAGTTGTGGAACTCTAGAGGTGCCCACTGCTTTCCTGGTCTGAAGATCGAAAGGAAGCCCCTTAGAGTATCATCTGAATCTTCGATCTGAAGTGGAAGGCGTCTGTACCAACCAGCAGGAAGCATGGGAGGGGTGGTCCCCAGCCCCCTGGATTGCACACACCGTGATCTGTGGGGACGAGACACAATGTAATTATCACACAGTTGTGTGAGGGCAGGAGTTGGTTTTGTTTGGGTTTAGTTTTATTTTAGTTTTGTCTTTTGAGACAGGGTATCTCTGCGTAGCCAGACTGGCCTCAAACTCCCAGTCCTCCTGCCGCTGCCTCCCGAGTCCTGGGATTATTGGCATGTGCCATCAGGCCTGGCTGGGAGCATCATCTTGGTTTTCCAGGTGAGGAAACTGGACTTCAGAGAGGCCAAGTAACCTGTCCACCATCAGACAGCCGGGAAATGCCCACCCTGGTCAGCCTAACTGTAACTCATGGACTTCCACAGGAAGTTATCTATCACCATGTAATACATCCCAAACTATCACTGAGGCATTCATAAGCACAACTAACATAGCGCGTATTTCCTTGACTCTATTTCTCATCTGTAGTTTTGTATATATTTTGTTATATATATATATATATATATATATATATATATATATATATATGTTGTTGTATGCATTAGACATCTCCCTCTGATGCATTATTCATATATCACACTTGAAAGTTCAAAATAATGTCTTTAAAAATATACAAAAAACCTAGGCATGGTGGCACATGCCTGTCATCCCAGTGACTCGGAAAGCAGAGGCAGGAGGATCCCTAGTTCAAGGCCAGAGGCAGGCTGCTTAAGTTAGCAAGACATTTGTCTCAAAAATAAAAACTGACAAGTGGGCTAGGGGTGCAGCTCAGTGGCAGAGCAGTGGCAAAGTATACATAGGACCTGGGTTCAACTCCCAAGTACCACAAAAAAAGAAAAGACATGAAATTCAAGTACAGAATGAGATACAGTACTGAAAATAATATCATATGTAGGGATTGGACTTGGAAATGTGTTGAGAACTCAGCTGCATCTTCTATATGCCATAAAATCAGGAGCAAAGCACTTACCTGGTTTTGCCTTTTTTAAGGTGTGATTGGGAGTAGAACTTCCTTCAGAGACTCAGCAGGATGAAATGGGCTCACTTGTATAACTAAGTTGCTCTGTCTCAGGGAACAGCCTGCACTGTGTAGGTATTAGCTGCTGCCGCTGGTGATCAGTGTCCTCGAGTTGGGTCTGACTCATAGCGACCCTCACAGGGTTTCCAATGACTGATTTAGTGGATCACCAGGTCCTTCTCCCATTTCTAGGATGCTGGGGATCGAACCCAGATCCTCAGAGAGTGCAGAGCAGCACTCTACCCACTGAGCTAAACCCCAGCCCAGCTGCAGGTAGTAGTATATTATTTACAAATTGCCCCTTTAAAACTGAAATATGAGAGAGAGGGAGGGAAGGAGGCAGGGAGGGAGGGAAGAAGGTAGGCTGAATATCTTCTTCAGTTATTTTTGATCTGCACCCAGGGCTGCCCACATAAACCTACTCAACTCGAGTTTTAAGTGGCAGCTGATAATCCTGGAGGTTTTTTATCTCTCTGCTTTTCTCCCTAAAAGTGACACACGGACCCTGTCTCTTGCCTTTTGGCCACATTCCTCTGGACAAGTCCATTATCTGGCAGCCTGGTGTTCTCCCTCTCTCTCTCTCTCTCTCTCTCTCTCTCTCTCTCTCTCTCTCTCTCTCTCTGAGAACTAAATTAATGAAGAGTATTTGGGTAGTCATGTTGGGCAAGCAGCTCCCAAAATAGCACCTTCCATTTTGGTAGCTTCGACTCGGCAGCTGCTGTGTCTCTTCCTCGTCTGGGAAGAAAACTTTTGCCCTGAAGAGCTGCTGATGCGGATTTTCTCCCTTCCCCTTCTCGCCGCCGCTGCCACGGTTGACGAGCGAGGGCCGGCCTCCTGACGGCAGCGATCTCGCCCTCGGCTTGGTAGTTGGGAAGAAGTCGGGTCTATAGATTTCCCCCTAGCTCTCCATCGATGCGTTGAGCCTCAGAGGGACTAAAAACCTCCACGCAAAGCATGCTGGCGTCTCAAGGAGTCCTCTTGCATTCCTATGGAGTGCCCATGATTGTGCCCGCTGCCCCCTACTTCCCGGGACTGATCCAGGTAATGCCCAGCGTTTGCCAGCCAGCAACTTAACTCCAGAGCACTCGGAGTAATAATTGGAATTTTTATGGTTGAGAAAGCAAACACTTTTAATACAGGAAAAAGCCCTCGTGTAGTCAGCGAGAAGACAATAGCAAATCAAAAAGATGGATCACCCTAATCTGGCTATTGACATCTCTCATGGCTGAATAAATGGTGTAGTTCAGCTATATTTGCTTGTATTGATCTGGCTGCTGCTTAACATTCATGCCTTGGCTTCGGGAGGTTGACCACGGGGCAAAAGATTGGCTCTCTGTCCCGGCTTTCTAAGGGACTCAGGCACCCGGAGCAGAGCATGAGGTGCAGTAACTCACTACGCCATGACTCGGTTAAGAGCTTTACCCCAGGAAATGGGAGGAACAGGAGAGAGGCGCGGTTCCCAGAACACCCCCACACGGGCTGTTTTCCTGGAAGGCTCCCCCGACCTGAATTTCAGGGGCGGCCCCGAGGCAAGAGGGAACAGGACGGGTGGTTTATGTGGGAAGTTCAGAGATGATTCTAGCTGCTCCTGACAGCTGTTGATATTTTCACGATAACAAGAGGGTTGTTCTTATTGTTAGGTGTTGTCAAGTCGGTGTCCAACTCATAGTGGCCTTACTTATAACAGGCGAAAGGCTATTGTCAGTGCTTCTCTGCTATTCATAGGGTTTTCACTGGCCGATTGATTATTATTGGGAGTGGGTTGTCAGGTCCTTCTCCCAAGCCTACAGCACTTGGTGATCACAAGTGGTCTCCCATCCAAGGATTAACCAGGCCCAACCCTGCTTAGCTTCTGAAATCTCACAGGATAGAACACCACAGTGCTAAGGCTGCAGGCAACAAGAGGGTAGAAGAGAAAAATAAGAGGTTCATGTACCAGTGTGAAATGTGGGCCTCTTTTTCCCCTTATAAGTTTTCTAGGTATGTGTCTATGGGTCTCTGGAAAGCTAACTTCTTTTGACAGAGCCTGGTGACAGAAGGAAGCAGGTGGCTTGTTGTTTGTTGAGAGTGCTCACCCCTTTCTAGTAAATTCTGTGTCCCCCTTCAATGGAAAAGGAGAGCTACATATATTGAGTGTAACATATCTTACCTTTACTCATATTTAAAAGTTGTACAAAACCCTGCAGCTCACTGATTAAGATTTCTGGGAAAGATTCTGGTCAGATGCCTTTTATCTTGTCAAGAATGCTGCTGTTACTTTTCTATGAACTGTGAGAACCTGGGTGTTTAGGGCTGTTCAGGGGTGATTCCAAAGCACAGCAAAACCTTCTTCCCCAGCATATGTGTGGCTGATCCTCCGCCCGGAAGTCTTTCTCTTCTATTCCACGCTGTCAATAAGTAGCGCCACCTGGAAGATGGTCCTGGGTGACATGGGAATGGTTCCATCGTTCCTGGCTTCTGCAGGCCTGGGTGGCAGCATTTTTGCCTCTGAAGCAGTTCTTGGTGGTAAAGTGGAAAGTAACAGGGCTTTGGCTTCTACTGGGAACTTGGGGTGAAGGTCAGCAGTTGGAGTTTGGTCAGACCCTCTGCTGCCCCGTCCGATAAATAATTACAGGCAAATGGCGCCCTTCACTCTATGCTGATTGATGCTGAAATTGCTTTTGAAAGTCCTCATAAGTTCCTGTTATAGATTAAGTGCCGGTGCAGGAAAAATAACGGCACCCACAGAAATGGGTGAATGTAATCAGGTTTAATGGACTCGAGAGCTTGTTGGGAATTAAATAACTATCGATTCGCTGGGATGTTGCTGTCATTACGAAATGCCACTCTGGACGTATTACCCCAATGATGGATGGGAAGACAGAGGGCCGGCCGAGAAATTGGGATGGCCCTCTCTCTCCTTCCTCCGCGGAGCGTTTGGGAAATGCATCCAGTTACTTTGGGATGGAACAAGTCATTTTACTTGTGAATCTTGCTCGATCCCCCTTGGTTTGCCCAAGTGACACCTCTGGAATTAGTAACCCGAGAGCCAGGATAGTAGTTCAGGGAGGAGCCTTGAGACCAGCGGTTGAGACAGGCTTTGTCTTCTTCCTCTCCTGCCCTGCAGAATGCACTGCTAGTCACTGTGTTTCTGGCTTGCTGAGAGAGCCCAGCTTGCTCACCCTTCAATATAATAGAATCATCTCACGAAAGCCGTACTTGCTAGGGAGGAAAGAGCTGTGCAAAGGGAGAGAGAATTTTTATAGTCATGCTTACCTTCCGGCTGACGGGTCTCAGGCCAGTTTGCTTGCTATGTGATCTGGTGGGCTTCCTCTCAATGCAAGACACAGAGCCCTTCTTACAAGGAATGAAGGCACCATTATCACTTTAGTAGTGTCATCGGCAAGACAGTAAAATGGCGCAAAGTGAGGAGTATGTACCCTGCCTTGGGAGGGCCCCCACCCCGTGCCTGGAGATGTTGGAATAGCAATGAGGCCTTGTGGAAGGATTGTCCTATGCCAGGTGGAGACAACGCTCAAGGTCTTTCCAACTTAACAGCAATGCTTCTGTCACCAAGGGTTCCCTGTCCATGATGCTCTGCAGTGCCATGTTTTAAAAACAGGTGACCGTGGTCCCCTCTTGTTATCTACTTAGTGAAAGAAAAGAGAACGTAGCGGTCGTTTGCTGGGTTTTAAGAGAGCACGTACCTTGTCCTACAAAGAGGCTGATCCCAGGTCTTTCCTCACTCTGCTGGAGAAGTTGCATACCTGGGATCTTACTTCCAGTAGGTTTTCAGTTACTATGGGCCCTACCTTCCTCTGGGAAAGCCAGAATCTACCTTATTGCATTTCCTGGAGCTACTAATTTCTGGCTGAATGAAGCCATAATTTAATGCTTAAACTTGTTGAACATATAGGTAAATACTTTTTTTTTCTAGACATCTATAAAATAATTGAATGAATATAGAGGTTTAAGCAGAGTCAGTGTAGACTTGTTTCATTGGTGGTAAAAAGTCAAAAAGAAGAGGAGAAGAGCTACCAAGTACATCCCATAAACTCCGTTCCTTCCCCCTTGGATAGACCCCAGTCTCGGTTTCTTTGGATAAGAACAACCAAGGACTAGTCCCTGGAGCCTCTTTACTCACTCCCAAATTTCCTATGGTATCTTCAGTAATCAATGAATGGTCTGGTCTGTTAATAGAAGATGCCAAGTCAATTGCCAGAGTCATTCTTGAGTCCAAAACCTGCGCACAGGGCTTGGTAAGCTCTGGACCATGTTCCCACAATGCCGAATGATCAAACCCAAGCAGGGTTTTGCTGCTGTCGTCGTCGTTTTGTTAACTGATTAGTCTGTTTATTTAATGTTTGCATATAACGAACTCCTTGCCCTGTGTTGCCAGTGTGGGCCTGCCTCCCTCAGTCTAGATATTTGCCTCCACCTCTCTCTAAATCAGTCTTCCTGCAGCAAGAGCGTTGTCTTATGCAGGTCTCACAGATGATAGGTCAGAAGGTTGTTGTCCTGGATGGAGGATGGGGTGAAAAGGGCCACATCCCCCTCACCAGGTATATGTTCACTTATCCATTTACTTCGTACCTACCTTATACCAGCCATGGTGCTGAGTGTGTCAGTAATAAAAATGACAGTCACTGCCACTGACTTAGGTTCACAACCTAGTGGGAGAAAGAATAGAGAAACCCCGAACCATAACACTACACTGCAGACAACAGGGGGATGGCAGCTGACAAAGACCGAGTACCTGTTGTTGTCTATGAACTGTGCTGACCAGCCTGCTCTATTTCTCAGTTTACTTCCATTATAACCTGATGCAGTTGGGGTGCATTGTCCATTGTCCCTTATCCACAATTCTAGATGCCAAAAAGCTCTGAAAATACATTCATTTGATACCAAATTTCATTTGGGAACAAGGTTTGACCTGAAATGATGTGCTGTTATTTTTAGAAAGCTTTTGTTTTTTTAAAAATACAGTCACTATGAATATTCATATATTTCTGCTGTGGGAATATTTGTATGTTTGATTTCAGGGTGTTGTCCCAGACCTTGCTGAGAGTTTTACATAATCAGTATGTCCACTGAAATCTTTCTAAAACAATTTATGAACAACAACAACAAAAAAAAACCTGAATTAAAAAAGTACAGGGGGTGCCAAAATTATGTATACACATCTTAGGCAGCAAACATTCTGTTTCTTGGTTTTAAGGATGCATTGTGTGCTTGCTCTGAGGTGACAGTAGAAACATAGTCCAGGGTGTTGTACCGTACATTTCTACTATAGTTTAATTGAACTCCCAAAAGTAACACATAAAGAACATCTCATAAAATGTGTATACGTTTTTTGGCAGCCCTGGTACAGGTGACTCTAGGGATCTCAGGTAAGAAATTATAGTCCTGGTGGGTGTGATAGTTCACACCTGTAATACCAGCGACTTGAGAGGCAGAAGCAGGAGGATCACAGGGTCGAGGTTAGAGGCAGCCTGCATAATGTAGTGAGACCCTGTCTCAAGATAAAAAATAAAAGATGGGCTAGGGGTGCAGCTCACTGATAGAGTGCCTGCAAAGTACCTGTGAGGCCCCGGGTTCAACCTCTTAAGTACAAGAAATAATAATAAATAAATAAATGAAAAATCACAGTGGTTCATTCTGACTCTCCTTTTGCATAGGGGAACCCAAACTTAAGCCTGGAGAAAGGGAACTTGCTCAAGGTCACAAAGAACTCCAGGGTTTAGGGCTGAGATTTGGACAGGATTTGTTGAACCAGAGCTTCACCTCTTGACCCTCAGTCTCCCTTTGAGCTTGGGCTGCTTGCGCCACCATGTGTATGGAAACAGGGAGAGTAACTGATTCTTCTTGGAGTTGGTAGGAGGGTAGTTCTAGGGAAGGAGGTGGGATGACAGCTGATCTGTGAAGCTTCAGACCAGACAGCATTCACTGGACAAGAAAGGAGAGAGGACCCGCTTAGCGGAGTGGACAGGTGGAGTGAATCCATAGTGTTGGCCTGAAACATAGAGCTAAGGCTTCAGTGTCTTCCTATCTTATTAACATCATGGAATGTGACATAGTGCTTAAACACAGATCCCCAAAGGGCAAAAATACAGGTCAAAAGGAGCTGGGAGGAGTCTCAGAAATGGGAGTCCCAAGCGCTGAACTTCTGTGTACCCCCAAAGCGGAATGGGCTCCATAATACCCTCATATGGACCTGGCAAGAGAGAACTCAGTTTCTTGGGACCGAGTCCCTATTGACTCTTTTTCTTCCTTTTTGTCTGAGACAGTGATCTGAAAACCCAACTTAAACTCTCAAGTGCGAGACAGTTCAAGAAATGCTGAGTAATGCCTCTCTGTTGTGCGCAGCCGTGGTACGAACAAACCCTGCCCTCTGTATTTCAAAGCATAGACTGGTATCGTTGAATTTGGAGGTGTGTTTTACGAGTCACCTATCTCTGCATATGCAGTGATCTGGAAGTGATTTTTAATTTCCATGGACGGAGAGGAACCATCCCTACAGAGAGAGACAAGTATGAGCTTCTTGCCAGTCTTTTGGGTAAACTTCCAGCTGGGCCTTTAAAAATCATCTTGTTTTGCTTGGTGTGGGGTGGATCTTGCTGTTGCTGCCCTGCGATGTCATCTGCGTGTTTGGAGCATCTGTTGATTGGGAAAGACATCTGAATGTAGCCCTGCTGTAAATGCTGGTGGTGTCACTTACCTCGAGGCCGCTCCATCTTCGTCACCGAGCGACTTTTTTGTGCTGCCAACGAGGCCATGTCAACAGCAGACTAAATTAAACAGTCAGAGGGGTAGCAGAGAGAGTTGGGAGTCAAACAGGTCCAGGTTGATGTATTGGCTCTGGCATTTACTAAGCGTGTGGCCTTGGGCTCGTCAATTAACCTCACCGAGCCTCAGTGTTTCTCAGCTGCAGAAGGAAAACAGGGGCTCATAGCTTGCAAAGTTGTAGGCTTCCAACGCCATTCACAATCTCTTCATTTACCCATTTATTGAGTACCTACTGTGCACAAAGGTTTAGGACAAAGAGGGCATGATGAAGAAGAACAGAGGAAACCCAAGATCCTTTGCAACAGGAAGCTTATGTTACAATATATATGAAGAGTGAGGTGCATGGATAGATTTTTTTTTCCTGTATTCTGGAGAGAGAGCAGAGAGCGTATGTGTTTATTAGGGACTCTTTGAAATTTAAGTGACAAAAGTCTAAATCACACTGGCTAGAGGAAATAAAGCACCCAGGTCCAACCAGCCCCTGACGCAGCAGGTGGATCCAGCAGCTCCTCCATCCCAAGGGCCCCTCTCTCCACTCCACAGTGGTGGCTTAACTTTCCTTCACAAGCACAGCATCTCCAGCTGGTGACAGAGATGGCGTTCAGCATCTCCAGACCTGTGTCCCACCTCCCCTTAGAAAGTTTCTTCCCTCGTTATTGTTGTTAGGTGCCGTCGAGTCGGTATCCGACCCATAGCGACCCTCATAGGGTTTTCAATGGCTGACTGTTTCGGGATTGCCTTGGGAGTGGATTTCTAGGCCCGTCTCCCATTTTCGCAGTGCTGGGAACTGAACTCAAGACCTCAGAGACTGCAGCACAGCGCTCTACCAACTGAGCTAAATCCCAGCCCTCCCTCATTGCAGTGAGAGAAATTCCAGAGAGCAACCTCCCCGGCTGATCCTGTAGACCATGCCTGTCCCTGAGCCAAGCACGTGGACCCTGCCCACTTTAGAGCTGCAGGGCAGTCTGGCCAGCCTGAGCTGAGTGGACTGAGTGAAGGACAAATCAGGGTCCCGTTACCAAAACACTAGGTGCTTCATGGGCAAAAAACAGATCTTTATTACCAACAGCAATGATGGTGGAAGCTGCTGCAAACGTCTGAACCTGCCCTTTCTCCCCTGGCTGCACACACTGTCCCCAGGAAAGAAAGATGTGTGTTCTGATCTTTGTGATCCTGACCATCATGGACCACACTCACCAGGAACTTGTGCCATTTTCCGGCCTATCAGATTGTCCGTCTGTGAACAGATTTGCCTACAGCAGACATGGCTGCTTTAACATAGTGTCTTCTCCCACCTACCAACCATAGTCATATCTCCACTTGGGTGTATTTGGGGGATTCCCACCCTTTCACAGATGAGGACAGTACCATCCAAAGATACCATGAAAGTCTGACAAGGACATCAGCACCACAGGAATTAAAGCAAGATGGGGAGTTCTGGAACATTCAAACACTTCTTTTCATATTGTTGTTGTTAGGTGCCCTTGAGTTGGTGTCTGACTAATAGCGATGCTATGTACATGTGAAACAGTATTGTTGGTGCTTCTCTGCTATTCCTATGGTTTTCAATGGCTGATTGGTTTTTGGGAGTGGGTTGCCGAGTCCGTTTCCCAAGCCTACAGCACCTGGTGTTCCCAGGCGGTCTCCAATCCAACTACAAACCAGACCGACTCTGCTTAGCTTCTGAAATCTGATGGGATTAGATGCCACAGTGGTACCACTGCAGACTCTCTTTATATTAGCAATACGTAAATATATAAGGAAAGAAAACACAAGCTTTGCAGTGATTATGTTTGAAATAATGTGGACCTTCCCTCATCCCAAAGCATGTGGAGATACTAGAGACTTGCCTGGTTCTGTATTATAGAAGTGTTGTTGTTGTTGTTGGGTGCCCTCAAGTCACATCCAACTCATAGCGACCTCATGTACAACAGATGAAACACTCCCTGACACTGTGCCACACCTGGCCCAATTATCAGTACTTTTCTGCTGTTCGTGGGTTTTCGATGGCTGATTGTCTTGAGAGTGGGCTGCAGGATTCTTCTCCCATTTCTGCAGTGCCAGGGATGGAACTCGGGCCTCAGAGAGCACAGAGCAACACTCAACCCACTGAGCTAAACCCCAGCCTGTAGAAATGCAGGGGTATTTTTTAAATTAAAAGATGAAGCGGACACTGTCAGTCTCTTCTGATTAATATCAGTCCTATGAAAAGGATATGTTTCTGCACCAGCCATCTGTCATTTTGATCATTTTGAAGGCATGCTATATCAGCAGCTATGCTTTTTATAATACATTGGCGCTGGGCAAGAAGGGTTGGGAGACCTGTGGATTTCACACCCCGCTTTGTTGCTTTGGTGCGCAGCAATCTGAGCCTTCATGGGGAGGCACAGCCCCCTCCCTGCCTTTTAAAGGTTGTTTTGGGTAAGCGCTCTGCCTGGGTGATTTATGATGGAGATACTCACCTCTATTTGTGTGTGGCTGCTGTCTAAAGATAGATAGACCTATCCCATATGCACCCCACTACCGTGCAAGGAGCCAGTGCATTCATTTGAACTGCTGAGCCTACAAAGTGTCTGGAGCCACTGAACTCCGTGCTCAGCAGGTCTTTTCCTCTGGGCAGCTGGGAGTGTGGTCTTCAGCCATGGCCAGTTTCTAGACTGAGTGCTTCAGGCTTTGAAACCAGGAGGCAAAGCCTTGGTGAAGCTCACCCATTCATTCATTAAACATGCTTATTTATCTGTCCTGGGTTCCGTGTCAGGTTCTCTTCTGTGCCCTGGACACATTGAGATGATTAGGTGCAGTGCCTGGCCTCAGGGGTCACGTGGAGGGCCAGGCCCTGGGCAGGAGATTCAGAAGCTGAACACAGCATCTTGAAGGGAGGATTTGTTGGTGTCCCGTCCTCAAGCCCGGACTCTGTATTAGGTCTTCGCCATGGCTGGCAGCCTGGGCGTTGGGACAAGTTGAGCTACAGGAAGGTGGTTGCTGTAGACGGGTCCTCCATCTTTTCTAAGGGACAGAGTTTCTCCCGCTTTCCAGGAGGCAGGTTTTGGGTTTATTATTTGCTTGTTTTTGAGGAGGGGAGATGGTGACGAGAGCTGTGTTTCTCAAGAGGCGGCCAGCTCTGGGCCCGTCCTGGCTTCTGGCCTGGCATCTGGCTCAGTGAAGCCAAGAGGTTCAGCGGATCCACTGCTATTGGAGAAGGCGGCTTCCTTGCCTGTGCTTTCCCTTCTGCAGGAGTTGCCAGGGGAGGGGCAGATGTGGGGAGCCAAGGACACTGAAAGGGTGTGTGTTCTACATTGCTGTCACGACTGCTGTCTGAAGAGCTATCCCTTAGTTCATGAGGGACCACAGTTAACTAAAACAGCAAAAATGGAGCACGTGTGACTGGGCAAGTTGCTTGACCTGTCTGAGCCTCTACTTCCTCATCTGTAAAATGGGAGTAAGAGCAAGTACTCTCTGTCTCCCAAGGTCCGGGTAGGATTCAAATAGTGCACAAGTGACCCTACCTGGGGCCTTGGCAGTACATAAGTGATGTCACTCAGGGAGGGTGACATGAAGTCCTGGGGCCTGGCTTTCTGCTGTGTCAGTCCGCATCTGGGCTCCCATATGACGAGGTGCCTTAGAGTCAAATCAATTTGTGAGTGGGGGGCTGGGACACGTCCACTCCCCAAGGGGCCGTGAGGATTTGGTGAGCCACACCCCCTCACTGCAGGAGCGCCCCCCAGCCGATGGCAACACTGTTGTTCTCGTGGCTCATTTGTGATTCTTCCGGTGGCTGCGCTGTGGTCTGCGTGGATGGAGGTGGAGATGGGATGAGTGTGGGGGTGGGGCCGAGATGCCTCTCTCTGAAAACGCCTGGGGACCGATGGTCACTAGCTGGGTAACTTAGAAGTTCATCGTGGAGGTCGGCCCTCTGTGGATACACAACAACGGAGTGGGATGTCTGTAGCCTGTGGCTCCAATGCCGTGAGGCCCACCGGCCCCTGCCCACCCTCTCAGCACAGCCTGGCACGCCGGAGCTTCTAGACAGAGGCCTATGAAGGAGGACTCGTAGGTCCCGGCTATGCTGAAACCTTGACTTTGTCCCCTCGCTGGGTGCCGGGAAGGGAAGAGGGGCTGGGCCTGCAGAGGAGAGGCTCATCCCCTCCCTCCCATGCAGCCACAGCCTGCTGGGGGCAGTCTCTGTGGGACCACCCACACCCCTGTTCTGTGCAGCTCCTGGCACACTGTGGGAGCTTAATAAATGTTAAATAATAAGAATAGCTCCCATCTGTCAGTGCCGGTGGCAAGGAGGGCGTGTCAACTGTCACTGGGCAGCTTGTGGGGGGCCCTCGCAGGGACTTCAGCTCAGAGTCGCTTGAGGTCCTGCGGCAGCAAGGTGCTCATCAGCCCTGTGCGGACCTGAGGGTGGGTCGGTGCATTGGTGATACAGATGGCTGTGTGCGGCTCCAGGCCGTTGGCACCCGGCAGAGGGGACGCCCCAGGCCTCCTTGTCGGGTGGGAAGCCGGGCTTGAGCACGATGTTGTCTAACAAAGCAAGAGCTTTGGTCATGTTGAAAAGGGTGAAGGATCTGCCCCTGGAGAAGACGGCACCCTGAACTCAGATTTGGGTCATTTGCTGGGATGAAAATGCCAACTGCGGCTTTTCTCAATTAGTAACGATAGCAGCAACGGCAGCTGCCGGTTTTCAGGTGTTCATTGCGTATCAGGCCATGTATAAGGGGCTTCCAACATACTATGTCATTGAAGGACTGTCTTTTAGAAAGGACAGACAGACTAGCAGGAGGCAGCATGGGAGAGAGGTGTGGGCTCAAACACAGACCACCTGGCTCATGTTCTGTCCCCAGCTTGTACAACCTTGCCTCCACTCGTACAACCTGGAGCCTCACTTCCCACCTGTGTGAACTTGAACGTGGCTCTTCTGTCCCCTGGTCAGCATCCCCTTCCGTGATTGGTGGCTAAAGTACATGAGTCACGTCGATGCCAGAGCAGGCTGCACTTAGCACATCCTCATGCGCTGCTCACCAAGCGCTCTGCAGGCTCACCACGACCAGCTCCAGCTCTGCACCTAGGAAAGCCACCGCACACACTTGCTGCATGTGGCGGCCAGTGGGGGCTGTGGGTTAAGGGCAGGGGCCCTGAGCCAGGCAGCTGGGTTACCTCAGCTTCAGAAGCTCGGGAGGGTCCCAGGCCATCCTAACCCGCCATCATCTGCAACGTGGCCATATCAAAAGCGCCTGAGTTGCCGCTGTTGGATGAGATGATTCCAGAGCCATTTCTGAGGGCCAAATGGATTACCATATGTTGTCAAGCCTAATCCACACCCTTTCAACAGTTTTAGAGGGCTACAAAAGTCAAATGCGGATTAGAATCACGTGCAGATTGGATTGCAGGATATGCGGTAATCCCCATAAGGCAGTTATGATAGTGGTTGGCACAGACAGAGCTCAGAAAAAGATGAAAACAGTAGTTATTACATAACTATTATGTATTTTACATTTGTTTTAGATATGTATATTAATATGCCTTATGTGTAATACAGAATCATAAGTATATAAAATATATATTATATAATTCTATACCATGTACTTGGAGCCCACTTGGAGTCTTGTTTATATTATCATTCTGTGATGATTTTACAATATGTATCATTATATAATAGTATATAATAGTCATATAATCATATATAACATAAAGTGATTGTTATTTCTACTGTCATTATTGGTATGTCTGCTAGTGACTTCATTGTGCATTTACCCTAAAATATTTTTGCCACTTTGAACTGCCTTGGAAGTACTAATTTTAAAAAAGAAAGGAAATCCAGGCATGGTGGTGCACACCTGTAATCCCCAGCACTCAGGAGGAGGTGGCAGGAGGATTATGAGTTCCAGGCTAGCCTGGGCTATATAGAAACACCGTGACTCAAAACTTAATTACTTAATTTAAAAAAAAAAAAAAAAAGACAAAGGACACTCAGCAAAGTGAACTGACTTGCCCTTCCTGTTGGACAGGACAGTTGGCAGGCCAGCCAGGCAATGAGGCCTGGTGCTGCGGGAGGCCCGTGATTCTGCCAAAGCTTTGGTGGCATCAGCTGCCCTCTGCATGGGAGTGGCTGTGGGCCTCCCCCATGCCGCCTAATCCAAGCGGAAGGCCCCCGTGATGTTGTGCCTGTGTCATTTCTGATCAGTCTTTCTCCCTGGGCCTCCTGGCTGGCCGTCAGGTGGCCTCATTCCCCAGGGGCGCTTGCGGCTTTGTTTACAGGAGCTTCTTTTTGGGTATCAACGTCTAAGCCTCCTGGAAGTACACCTTCCATCTCCCCTTCAGACACGAATCAAGCGACCTAAGTGACACGCGTTCTCTGTCACACTTGTCACTTACTCCAGGGGCCGAAGACAGCTTGCAAGTGATGTCTTCCACGGTTACCACCGCGCCTTGTCATCCGGTCCTTCGGCAGCTTGGTGTTCGCCCTGGTGGGAAATGAAACGCGCAGGTGCCTGCTTTCCAGGAGATGTTGATGGGAAATGTGAGATTGACGGGGACCGATGATGACCATCTTAGCAAGGCGGGCTTGCCGAGCCTCAGGGCAGCCCTGCATTTTGCTGTTGGCGTTCTCCAGGAATTTGGGTGGGGGCCCCGGGGTTCTAATGAGCAGTGTTCCATCTCACGCCTGGTGTTTTGCTGGATGCTGCCCATTGCAACTTAGCTGAGGGACTTGGTGGCGTTTGCCAGAGGGCCTGCGGATCGGCGTGGGGCCCAGCAGATGCTGGATGCGCTCGCCCAGCACCCAGGGTGCCAGGTAGCAGCAGCTGAGCCTGGTCCTGTGTTCCTTGTGAGCGAGCAGAGGTTCTACTTGCTGCATGTGCCCGAGCCATCTGGGGATGGATGAGAGGCCCCCGTGGAGAGGGTGATCCGGAGCATAGAGGAGTCTCAGGCACCCCAACGGGGCTCGGGGTTGGGCTGGAGATGTGGCTGCATGTGGATTTCCATTAGTATTCAGTTCTAGCCGGACAGAGAGACAGAGACCTTGTACCCTTCCCTCTTGGGAAGGGGCAGCATATATCTGATGGCATCTCTGCTCTGTAGCTTCCCACGAGCTAACACGGGCCTAAGGCTCCCAAGCATGGGGGTCCTTTGGCAGAGGGTGGGACGCTGCCCTGCCATCTTTTCTTCTCTGTAGGGGTTCCGTTGTGGACACTTTGTGGTATATATCCAGGGTCCCACGTGGCCCACGTGTGTCTGCTTCATGGAAGCCTCTGTGTTTTGATCTGCTCCAGGAACGAGGAAAGTTGGAGGAAGGACCGTGGTTCATGGCAGGTTGAGTGAAGGCAGGGATCGGTCCAGTTTTGAATGTCAGTGAGCCAGAGGTGATGGTGGAGCCCACATGCCTTGTAAGATCTCCTTGGCTGAAGGAACCAAAAGGAATCCTTGCTTGCTTAAAACAACAGAAGGCCCCTAGCACTGCCAAAAACAATGTAGGGAGATAGATTTCATATTTGTGCTTGTAAGATTTTTTTCGGTGCTGGAGATTGAACCCAGGGCATTGGGCATGCTAGGCAAGTGCTGTACCCCTGAGGTATAGCTCCAGCCCTAGGTGCTTATATTTTTCCTTTTTTTTTTTTTTAATGTGTGATACATAAACAATTGTATGCACAGAAACTTTTGGACTTAAGGCAAAGAAAGAAAAATCAAGCTAAGGCCAGAACAGGAGTCAGGGCAGGTCCAGTGACATCAGCAGGTGGAATGTTGGGACCGTTCTCCATGTGAGTGGTTCTCAGCCAGGGCCGATTTTTGCACTATAGGGGTATCTAGCAACATCTAGTTATATTTTTACCTGCAGCCGTAGCACTGTGACATCCAATGCCATCAGATCTCAGAAGCTAAGCAGGGCTGGGCCTGGTTAGTACTTGGATGGGAGACCACCTGGGAACACCAGGTGCTAGAGGCTTGGGAGAAGGACCCGGCAACCCACTCCCAAAAAGCAATCCACCATTGAAAACCCTATGAACAGTAGAGAAACACTGACAGTAGAGTTTCGCCAGTTGTATGTACGGTTGCTGTGAGTCGGACGCTGACTCAATGGCACCTAACAACAATAGTTAAATTTTTTGTTGTTAGGAATGGAAGGAGTTGGTACTGGCTTCTCACAATGCATAAGACTGCTGAAGTCACTTAGAGTCACCCAGAATGACGTGGTTCAGTATGTCAGTCATACCGGCTGTGGAGAGTCCTGCTCCAGGATTTGCACCACAGTGACAGCCTCAAGGCCCACTGGCCTCTGGGTGTCTCCATTCACACTTCCAATTCCTAAGCTGGGGGGGGTCGCTCAGGAGTTCTTGCAGCGAGCTTCCCTAGCATTCACAAGGCCTCAGGTTCAGTCCCTAGTGCTGCAAAACAAAATTTTCCACTTCCAAGGACAGGGTCTGATGAACTTGAGCTGTGCATTGCCTCAATCTGTGGGTCAGTGAATTCTGTCCTGGACCCGCCCACACCTGGGGCCTACACAGAGTGTTGTTGAGTAGTGTCCAGGCGGGAGTGGGATGGGGATTTTTGTGAGCCATTAGCCTCCCCAAGTGATGTCTCTAAGCATTGAATGACCACCTTCTGTGGACCCTACCCCATGCCTGAGATCCAGTCCAGCCAGTGCTTGGCACACAGAGCTCTCTGCCAACCAGAATTCCTACCCTGGAGCCAGTCTTAACAAGCAGTCAGTCGGGTTATTCTTTCACTAAGCTCATTCCCTCTTTCTTTGAATTCTTTTGAATGGAAGAATTCTTTTTGAAGTCTTTTTAATAGAATTAATAGGATTTGTTTTGCAAATCATTGCTTACTTTTCTTACTATAAAATGAATGTGGCGCCGGGCACGGTGACGCACACCTGTGATCCCAGTGTCTCAGGAGGTGCAAGCAGGAGGGTCACAAGTTCAAGGCCAGAGGCAGCCTGCGTACCTTACAGAGGCCTTTTCTCAAGACCAAAAATTGTTTAAAAAGTGGGCTTGGGATGTAGTTCAGGGGTGGGGTACCTTACGTTCAACCCCCCAATACCATAAAAAATTATTGTTGTTGTTAAGTGTCATGGAGTCGGGTCTGACTCATAGTGACCCTCATGGGGTTTTCAATGGCTGATTGTTTTGGGATTGTTTTCAGGAGTGAATTGCCACATCCTCCTCCCATTTTTGTGGTGCTGGGGATCAAACCTGGGTCCCCAGAAAGTACAGAGCAGGCGCTCTACCAACTTAGCCCCACTTAAAAATTCAATGTGATATAAATCAAGGTTTTGAGAATCACCAGGAAAGCACAGATATGCAAAGACACAGGAACACCCCCCATGAATACAGACAGTAGCACACACACATGCAGAAACACGTGCGTCCACCACCCAGACACGACCCGGACCCACCACTGCGTCTCTCCAAGCTCTTTCTCAGGACCCTGTAGTTTACTTCTCCCAAAGTTGTCAGCTATCATTCTGTCCACAAAGATGTGTATTACTTGTAACCAGATTTTTCTTTTTCAAAAACAAAGTTTCTAAAATTGAGTCAGTAGGCTGGGTGGAGTGGTGCACATTATCCGCAGCACTCAGGAGTCAGAGGCAGGAGGATGACGAGTTTGAGGCCAGCCTGGGATACACAGTAAGACCCTATCTCAAAAACAAAAACAAATACAAATGGAAGCGATGAGTTTTAGAATTTCCGAACATCTTTTTTGTTAAGTATGTAAAGACCAGAGTGATATCTTAAATGACAAGCATCAGCTAAGTCCTGTCCACGTGCCTCCTCGCTTGACCCCTCCCGGCAGCTATGACAACACGGTGTTGAGAGCCTAAGTAAATTATCTGGGTGGTGTTGCTCATGCCCAGAACCCCAACAACTCAGGAGACTGAGGCAGAAGGATTGTGAGTTCGAGGCCAGAGGCAGCCTGCCCAACTTAGTGAGACCCTGTCCCTAAACAAAAATTAGAAAAGGGGCTGGGGATGTAGCTCAGTGACAAAAGACTTGCTTAGCATGTGCAAGTCCCTGGGCTCAAGCCCCACTACCACAAAAACAAAGAAAAAAAAAAGACAATGTTTAAGTCTGATGGGCAGGGGGAAAGAAGGAGAAAGAACAGGAGGAATCAACAAAATAACTCCAAAGATGAGAGGATTATACTAGAAGGGGGCAATGGTTGGCTCCAGCTAATGAGGTGCATAGTGTCCGCTTCCAGATTTCTTAAATTTTACAAAATGGGGCCATTGACAGCCTTGCTTTTCTTTGAGGAGAAGAAAAAATTCCATAACCATCACGGAGGCATGGGCGCTCCTTTGAGCCTTAGAACTCACACTGTTTCTCAGAGACCTGCAGAAATCCATTCTTATTTTAAGACAACAAGTTCTTGGGTTAAAACACAATCTGCTCAAGGGATCAGGACATCTCCCAGGCTGCAGGCTGTCAGGAGCTGAGATGGGGGTACAGAGCCGACCAGCCTTGTCAGCTCTTGTCACTTCTGCCCAAGGGTTTCTCTTGCAAACCCAAAGCATGTCCGAGGCACAGGATTGGTTTTCAGTTTAAATGACTTTGTTTTTGATTCTTAACAACTATATCTCCCTCCTGATTCCCTGAAGTCCTAAAAGCATAATGTTTCCCCTTTATAGATTAGAGAAAGGAGTCACAGCCTGGATTAGCATGAGATCTGCCAGCAGCCCCTGCTGGAATGTGCACAGGGCATTCCAAGGATACTGTCCCCAGTCAGTCACCGACGGCCTGTTCCTGTTCTTCCCCTCTCAGCTCTATGTCTGACTCACAGAATCAAAATGAAGGTGGTGACATAGGCTGGACCTTTCAGAGGCCCGGGAGAGGGCTGGCTGGGAAATTCAGAGGGCCGTGGCTGGGTTTCCATGTGTGTTTAGTGTTTCTGTAGCTATTTACTCAATATTCAGTGTGTGCTGGGCAGGATCACTTTTATTCAGTTAGGAAAAAGTAGGCAAGTCAGCGGGAGAATATCAGATGGTGTTAAGGGCCATGAAGAAAATAAAACAGGTTACATGATAGTGACCAAGGGGGTTATTTTAGATAGTTGAAGGAGAAATATGAGCTCAAACTTGATTGACAGGAAGGGACCAGCTGTGGAAAGTCCTGGTGGAGGGGAGAGAGTTCCAGGCAGAGGGAGCAGCCAGCAGCCCTAAGGTAGAATTAGATGAGCATATCTAGGGAGTAACAAGGACAGTCAGTATGGCTGGGCATAGCGAGTAAAGGAGAAGAGGAAGCCAGGAAGTTCAGACAACTAAGCCCTGATCATTTCCAGCCTCCTGGGATGTTGCAGAGAGTATGGATTTTGCTCTAGTAGAGATGGAAGCTCTCTGGAGCATTTCAAGTTGGGGTACACCATGATCTGATTTCATATTTCTAAAAGGTTCCTCCAGGAAGGAGATGGCAGGTGGGCAAGTGCCTCTGGGGGAGATGAGGTAGGAAACAGGGAAGACAGCTGCTGAGCATCTGGATAAGGCCACCACCACCACGGTGTCTGTGGTTAGCTAGCAATCATCCGTATCCCGTGGTGCCATTTTCTTGGATCTTCTTTGGCTGGAGAATTCTGCCCTGAAAAGTTTGGGGGGTACAGAGTTGGCAGGAATCACAATGCTATGGCAATCAAGGTAGAGGGCTGGGGAATTACAAAAGTCTGTCTTGTGTCTGAGGCTCCAGGAACGGGGGTTGCTTCCAGGGAGAGCAATCTGTGTGTTTAATTTTTAATGACCCCAAAATGCATTCAAGAGCCACAAGCAACCCTCCTGGCGCATGAGGGATCAGTCCTGGGTGCTTTATTAAATCCTGCCGGACCGAAGCTGTGAGCAACATCTGCTGAGCCCCGGGCTCATGGGCTGGCTTTGCTTCATAGGACAGCTCTGTCTTAGGGCTGGCTGGTTTCCCCGCCATTTTATTTCAGCAGAAGTAGAAAAGGCCCCTGAGGGCTGCATCTCCCACTTTCGTAATTTGTCACAATGGACAGTAACTTGGGAGTTGGAGCTCAGACAGACCTGGGTTCCAGACCCAGCCTTCCTTGCTATTAGCTTTGATCTTCAGTAGGTTATTTTTACCTCTCTGAACCTCAGTTTACTCATGCATAGAACTGAGAGGAATTTGTGTGTGTCAAAGGGTAGAAGCAAAGACTATTATGCAGTGACTGGTTAATTCGTTCCTTTGATAATTCTTCACACGTCTTGAGCACTTGCTGCATAGGAGACTGCATGGTAGATGTCAAATCTCAATACTCAAGTCAGATCTGATGCCTTCCTTAATGGAACTCACATTTTACGGGGGAAAGAGACAAAACCAGGACTATAACCACAGCAGTATTTTGTGGATGGATTAATTTACAGATGGCACCTAGTGCTGTGAAGAAAATAACATAGTTGAAAAGGAAGAGTTAATGAGCACCAAGGATCGAGATGCTCTGTGCTTCAATTCATACCCTAGCAGCCTGGAGGTCTGTCTTCTACGGCTCCCGCCTCCCCTCTCAGCTTCCTGGGTTTGTCTTAGTTGCACCTGGGCCTTTCCTCTCGCAGGCCCGGATCCACATGTCCACAGGGAGCAGCTGACTTACTGCAGTGGGGAATGTGCTTTTCCAGAGCGCGGGAGCCACCTGTTTCTGGGAACGCCATGGAAACGCGCATTCCGTCACTCGATCTCCAGACCCAGGCAGGGAATTTTCAGCTGTCAACAGCTGTGTTTTCTGATCCTCTGCTGAGGAGATTCCAGTCCCAGACAAAGCCTGCCGTGCCCTCGGCAGCTGAGGAGAGAACAGGGGCTCCTGCGGAGTGATTCGTGGGCCTGTGCTCTTGAGCTGGCGCGGCTCAGATCCCCCCTTAAATTGTTGGTCAAACTGTGAGCAGATGCTCATGCGACAGAGCGGTTTGTAACTTCTAGTTGGCTGTCAAAGCGCCGTATGGCCGAAAGATGCTTAAGAAGCTCTGCTCCAGAAACAGCCATGGCTTTGCCACTCTGGGGCATTGTGATTCCTGGGTGGAAAAAGGCTTTCAGCCTCTCCAAGGAGGTCAGCTGGATGCTGCAATGCGGCGTAACCTAAATATTTGTGCATGTCCCCAAACAGGCCAGAAAGAACTGGCCCTGTCTCCGCCACTCCAGGCCAGAGGACAAGAGGCAGGGGACTGAAGTTGGCATGTCCTGTGCCAGGAAGTCACCTCACCCCGCCTTTGATGAGGTGGGAGCTCTCTGAGGAATAGGTAACCCTTCCCTTCCACAAGGGAGCATCAGCGGAGGATATGGACGGATGGATTCTGGAACCGCCAAATGTTTGCTTCAGGCTACCCAACTCTCTCTTGGTCCCAGGTCCTTTGGGTCCAAACCCCAAAGATGAGTAAGGTGAAAACAGAATTATAAAGAAAGCTACATGGTGTGGCGCTTTTTGTTAGGAAGAGAGTCGTTCTGTCCACGCTTACACAAGCTGGTGGAGTGATACTTAAATTTTCATGCTGTTCTAGAAAACAACCTGGTGCAGGAATTCTGCAGACTGCCGTTCTGCTCCAGGTCTGTCCTGGAACGTCTGTGCATCAGTGAACATATCACGCCAACCTCACCTGTGACTTCAGATTCCAGGCTTACGCGGGCATCCCATGATGGGTCCCCAAAGCCATGTCACTCCTTAGATCGTCCTTTTCTGAACTTTGGACACTCAAATGCCTTGTAGCACCAGAATTACTAGACAGCTAATATTTTATTTAAATGGATTTAAGGGTTTTTTTGGGCAGTACTGGGGGTTAAATCAGGGGCCTTATACATGCTTGACAAGAGCTCTACCAATGAGCTGCACCGTCAGCCTATTATTTACATTGTATTTTGAGACAGGGTCTCACTAAGTTAGGCAGGTTGCCTCTGGCTTCAAACTTGTAATCCTTCTGCCTCTGCCTCCCATGATTCAAATTTATGTCTAATAAGAATGGATGGACAGCAAGACACTTTCTATCTCTTTAACTGGGCATTTGCCATCACTGGGGATAAATAATATTTACTAATAATATATTGTACCAACTAGAATGGCTGAAGTAAAAATAGATCAATAGTGACAAATGTTGGTAAGGATATGGAGAACCTTGGGCCTGCATGTATTGTTGGCTGGAATGAAAAATTTCGCGGTGACTTTGGAGAAGTTTAGCAGTTTCTCAAAAACTTATAGCATTACCATGTCTTGTTGTTTGTTTGTTGGGTGCCTTCAAGCTGAGTCTGACTCATAGGGACACTGTGTACAACAGAACAAAACACCACCTAACACTGTGCCATGCACATGATCTTTTTATGTTTGAGCCTAATGTTGCAGTCACTATGTTTCCTCACATTTTGAGTTGTGCCACATCTGCAAAAGGACGTCCCAATGGCTTTACTCCATTCCCATCATTAAGGTTGACTCTACTTTGAGGAGGCCACTCTTCCCCAGTTGTTTCTTGAATGCCTTCTAGCCTGGGGGTGGGGCTCATTCTCCAGCACTCTGTTTGACAATGCTTCTCTGCTGTTCATATGGGTAATTATTTTGGAAGTGGACTGCCGGGTCCTCCTCTGTAGTCTGTCATAGTCTAAAAGCTCAGGTGAAACCTGTCCACCATGGGTGGCCCTGATGGTGTTTGAAATACTGGTGGCATAGCTTTCAGCATCACAGCAACACCCAAGCTCCCACAGGATGACAAGCTGACAGACACATATGGCTCAGATCCCATGACTAGGTATATTCCCAAAGGAACTGAAGATGCATACCTGTACCAAGACTTGGGCAGAAATGTTCACTGCTGCATTATTTGTCTTTACAAAATATGGGAGCACCCTAAGTGCCCCGCAAGTAATGAACGGATAAATAAAAGGTGGCCTAGCAAACAACAAGATATTATTTAACCATAAAATAGAATGAACTTTTGGGCCAGGTGCTGTGGCGTACTCCTGTAATCTCAGTGGCTCAGGAGGCAGAGGCAGGAGGATCACGAGTTCAAGACCAGAGTCAATCATGTAACTTAGTGAGACCCTGTCTCAAAAAAGTAAAAAAAAAAAAAAAAAAAAAAAAAAAAAAAAAGGGTTGGGTATACAGCTCAGTGGTCCAGCACTTGCAGAGCATGCAAGTTTGAGGCCCTGGGTTCAACCCCCAGTACCACAAAAAAAAAAAATGAACTTTTCATTCACACTGTAGCATGGATGAACCATGAAAATATTATACTACATGAGAGAAACCAGACACAAAGGACTTGATATTGTCTGGTTGTAGTTATATGCAGCATTCAGAGCAAACTTGGAGAGAAAACAATTACATTAGTGATTGCTAGGGGCAAAGGGGTGCTGGGGTTTAGCTCAGTTGATAGAGTGCTTGCTCTGCATGCTCTGAGGCCGTGGGTTTGATCCCCAGCTCTGGAAAAAAAAAAGGGGGAGAAGGACTTGGCAATCCACTCATGAAACAATCAGCCATGGAAAACCCTACAAATAGCAGAGAAGCACTGGCATAGTTCCAGGCAAGGCACAATGTCAGGGAGTGTTTCATTCTGTTGTATATCGGGTTACAATGAGTCAGACATGACTCAACGGCACCTAACAACAACAGCAACAACAAAGAGTCACACCATTTTGTGAATGGATTTTTTTAAAACTCTGAAGTGTACCCTTTAAGAATGTGAATTTTATAGAGTATCACTTATACTTCAGCTGAAAAATTCATTGAAAACAAGGCAGTGCTGTCAGCTTCTCCATGTTACTTGCGTTTGATGAAGATACCTGCTGGGTCCAAAGCCTTTTCTTTATCAGGAAAAGAGAAGGAGATTGCCAAGTGTTAGAGAGATGATATTACAGACAGAAGATCATCAGCTGAGTTTGTCCTTCCATGACTGAGAAAAATGGCATGAATTTAAAGAGAGAACTAACCTCTAAAACCTTCTGGAATTAGCTCTTCTGCCACAGAGTTCTTAGCATTTCATATTTTAAGTAGTATTACTTGCGTCAATGTGTGGTACCAATAACTACAGAAGATAATGAGGATATTTTAGCTGGGGAACATAGAACTCTCTAGAAACTCACTGTGGGTAATATAAAGACCACCAGCCACATGGATCTATTTAAGTTAATGAACATGAAAGAGTGTTAAAAATTCCATTCCTAAATGACACAATTGGCATTCCCAGGCTCAAGAGCCACATGTAATTTGTATCAACCATATTGGACAGTGTGATCTAGAACATGGCTTTCATTGCTGAAAGTTGCATGGGACGGCTCTAAAAGTTTCAACCAGCTGTGTTACCCTGTGGTGGTCTCTTTGATCTCCTTTTCCTTTCCCTCATTGTAGCAGATTTGAATGTGGGAAGATGACCAATAGTGATAATAATAATGATCAAAGTTACAGTTAATGTCTGCCTTGGCTCTGTACCAGGCAGGGCACCAAGTATTTAACGTGCATTATCTCACAAACACCCCAACAGTTTGATGCTGGGATTATCTCTGCTGTGTGAAAGAGAACACGAGGAAGCAGCAAAGTGACTTTCTCATGTTCCAGGGAATGACAGAGCCTGCATTTGGGTCTGGTGTCCGTCGACTGTGTCTACCTCACCCTTTTAAACGCTACTCTCTAGTGCCATGAACCTCTGACCTGGGCCGGATCCTGTGCTAGACCGAGTCCAGAATGCAGAATTCCTCTTTCTGGATCTCTCTCAGTACTCTGAAAGTTGAAATAGAATGACTATATGTACCCAAAAAGCAGCTTCAAGGATGAAGAAGCTTCGAGGATAAACAAAGAGTAAACCACATGAGTCTGGTAACTCTCTCCTCCTTCCACTCCATCTTCTAGCCATGGATAACCTCTGCTACCAACATGCAGGGCTGTTAGCGTGAAACCCTCCCATGCCCTCTTGTGAGCTGCGTGTAGGGCCATGTGTACAGCACCATAGCTCATGGGTCACCCATGATGCTCTGCACTTTGCTTTTGTTTACCTGGCAGCATGGTCTGGCCACATTCCCTTATCCGTACATGTTGGTCTCTATCATTAACAGACAGAATGAAATTCCATAAATAGCCATACCATCATCTGTTTAGCTGTTAACCGTTCTGCAAGAATTAGGCAACTTGCGGTTTTCTATTTCTCTTACAGCAAGGCTGCAAAAGAACGCCTGTGCACATGCCTATCTGTGCACACGTGTGAAAGTACATTTGGGGTAGAATCCCAGAGTTGGGTTTACTGTCCTGAGGGTGTGTACATTGTACATTCTGATAGATGCTGTCAAACTGCCCTTTAGCAAATGGATCCGCCAATTCTTTCTCCCACAAAGAGGGTCTGATAGACCCATTTCCTTGCATCCGTGCCCAAACTGGGCAGCATAAATCTTTTAAATGTTTGCCAATCTGTTGGGCGATTTCTTTTCCCTGCAACCCTCAGGGTCATTAACGCCTCCCTCCACCTGCTCTGCTCAGGCTTCTAGCTGCTGACAGCCGCAGGGACTTTGCTGGAGGCAAAATGAGGTCAAGGCCAAAACGCATATTTCCTTGTAGTGGCAGGGGTGTTTACTTAAGCAAATACGGCCCAGGCAATGTGCTTTGTCTGTCTGAAATGTGAAGAAGGGGGTCTCAGAAGCCCCCTGCGACGGGGCTTTGTTTTTCAACCTGGGGCCCCAGTGCGTTGATGGATGCATTGCAATCAGTTGCAGGTCGATATGTTCACCTCATCATTTCTTCATCAGGTCACAATTGGGTGTCCATTCAGTTCAGGGCACAGTACCGAGCCCCAAGAACACAGCCCTGACCAGCATGCCAAGGTCCTTATTGTTACAAGACTTACATTCTGACAGGCACGTGGCTGCAGCCATTCCGATGCATAATCTTTGTAGAGATAAGAAATAAGAGACTGGAATGAGAGGGAAACCGTGTGACACAGGCCTGTCCCGTGGGGGTGGTCACGTTAGGGCTTTCTGAGCAGTGGCACTAAAGATGGGGATGGAATGCAAGGAGGAGCTTCCCAGGGAGAAAGTCCAGCATCGGAGAGCATTCACAAGAAGCCTGGAGGGGTGGAGCCTTCTGACAAAGGCGGGGCCTGATGGCAAGTGGTAGTGGGATGGTAGGCAGGGGCCAGGTGAGGCCCGCTCCGCACCGTGTTGACATGAGTGTGATTTCTATGGTGATGTAGGGAGAGGTCTTAGAAACTTTGAGCTGAGCAATAGCAGGGTCTGATTTGTTCTACAAGCTCTGAGTTCATAGCACTAGAGTTCTGAGGTTTATGAGGGCTTTGCTTTTTAAATGACGTGAGCACATTCAGAATGAACTCATGATTCTCGAATACCAGGGCCTCTCTCCCTTGTGTCCTTGGTGCCTTCTGAGTGACTAAGGTAAGGGCTGGAGGCAGGTGTCCTGGGCTTGGAACCAGGCATGGCCTTGGATGTGGTTGCAACTTACCACAGCATGGCCAGAGCCTGCCATGAGGCTGATGCCGTGGACAGCACAGGACAGCCAGGGCTTGTCTTCTCCAGTTTCTCTCCTCTCTGTGAAAGCTGAGGCCCTCTCTGTACATGACCATTTTTACATCTGCAAAAAGATTTCTGCCTTGGGAATCCAGGGAGCTGCCTTGGGATATTCTGCACCTATATGAATGTGTGTATTCCAGATAATACCTCTATGAGAAATGGAGAAAGAAGCCCGGTGCTCAGGTCATTGGTGCCTGAACTTATGTGCACCAGCTTTTGGGTTTCTGTGGATGCATATATGACTTGAAAATCACCTGACTGGTGTAGGTAGAAGCAATAATCTTTTGGCTTACCTCAGTCCAGTGGGCAAAAGGATTTATAATTATGGTCTTTATACTCCTAGTTTTCATTACAAAGAATATTTTTAATAAAGGTAAAAGATGTCAGTGAATCAACAGCATTGGTTGAGCCCAATAGAGATTCAAGGGGTCATCGGTGGATGTACTGCAGGGTAGGATATTTGGTTTTCCCCATGGTCTTTGGCCACGCCCCTCCATCCTCCATCTGATTGTCCCTGATGGAGTGACATCCTCCCATGTCCTGGCTTGGATATAAAGTGTCCCTGGAAAGTCATGTGCTTTAATGTTTGGCCCACCGCAGGTGGTGCTGTTGGTGAAGGTCATGGAAATTTAGAGGTAGATCTTAGCTGGGTGGAAATGATATCACTGGGGGCGGGGCTTTGGAGGTTTTTACCCCAGACCCTGGCCCAGCTTATTCTCTGCTTCCTGCTCGTGAAGATGTAACGATGTCTGCCGCAAGCCTCTGCCTCTGCCATGCCTGTCCTGCCACCATTATAGGCTGATCTTCTAACTGTGAGCCTCCCATAAACCTCTTCCCCGTAAATTAGTTTTGGTTGATTTTTCTGCTACGGTGAGGGCAGCTCACTAACACATCTCACCTCCATCTCCTCTCCAGCCCACCTGCCCTACTCTGCCCAGTCCACATTGGCCCCTTCATGTGCATTGTGCACTGTGCATTTAACCCATATTGCTGGACTCTGAGCCCAGCCTGGCACCTTGTTTCTGGATCATTTCCCGTCCTTGCACAGAACTTGATGCTGCTCTGATGTTGCAGGCTCGCTTGATCTGCCCTGGCCCAGACCCTTGAGAGGAGAACAAGCAAGCAAAGGTGCTTCCTGCGGCCAAGTGGTATTTTAATGACTTTATTTTGAGAAGAACCTGAGAGAAACTTCCATTGCAATTCCTCCCTCTACTTACTCTTGTCCTCTGAACCTTCTCTTTTGTTCTCGGTGGGAGATTTTCTCAGCCTGCAGTTGGCTCCACGTTAATTTTTTTTTTCCTGGCAATCATGGCTGCAGTATTTGCTGTCATAGCAAAACACATTTCATTTTTATTTTTACTCTCTCTGTCTTAATAGCAAGCGCTGCCTTCATCCGCCTGAGCATCCCATTATCTTGCATGTGGGCAAATAAATAGTGCAGTCAGAGACCTCAAGTCAAAGCAGCCTTGTAGAAGTAGAACATTTAATAGGCTGACCTTCGATAGATAATTTACAAGACTTCCACTTCTTATTGATTAACTTTCATAACTCACTCCAGAAAATAAATTATGTATCTATTGTTACATTGGGTGTGCACAAACTGTCCTGGGGTGGTTGATAAACCTTTGTAAGAATACATAGCCAACCCAGCCTACTCTATGTGTAAACTGTGAAGGAAGAAGATGTCCCTACCACTCACGGAGGTAGATGGCGGTGGCATCAGATCACATAACTGACAAATTATTTAATAAATAATGACATGCTGTTGTTGTTGTTAGGTGCTGTTGAGGTGTGTCTGACTCATAGTGACCCTCATAGGGTTTTCAATGGCTGATTGTTTCAGGATTGCTTTGGGAGTGGATTGCATCTATGTCTTCCTAAGGATAAGACTTCTCAGAAGCACTGTCTTGGAGGAAGAGAATAATCCAGGTGACATAGTCCAATGATGTTAGTATGACAAAGCCCAGAGGCCAGCAGGGAGGAGGAGGACTTTGTGTGCGTAGGTTGACGTAACTGTGTGACAAGAGATCCCTAAGGTTTCTATAGGTGGGATATGCCATAATTTTGCCCTTGACTTCTATTTCTTTTTTACCTATTGTGTAGAACTTCAGATCCCCAAAGTGAGTCAAGATTTCTGAGGAGCCAGGGCATTCTGAGATAAGAGTCACATTACATCCAGGCTTAGCCAAGCTATGGCCAGGTAACAACAGCGTCCCTAAGAACATCAGAAATAGCAGCTCCAGTGCCTCCAAGATTGGGCAGTCCTAGAATGCGCTCATGCGCACGTGTATCTGTGTGTGTTGGAACAGAAGCCCTTTCCAATTCTGAAAAGTTCTCCTATAACTCCTCTAGCGACCACCTCCCTTGTGTCAGAAAACCCAGGAAGGCGAAGTGTTGACGAGGAGCAAGCGTAGCCGGTGCATGGGAAAGCGAGGCTTGACAGCCTGCCCTGTGGCCTCAGGGAGGCCGGACCCCAAGCGTCAGAGTGCTTCTCCGTTGGTTGGAAAGCCTGCATCCCCAGGATCCACTCTGAATCTCTGGCTAACACGTAGACACACTGCCCACACCCGACTCTTGAGTGTCCTTCTTCCCTACCCACAGCGGCCAGGTCTCTTCTTCCCACCCTTCCTTTTCTTTGGCGCCATTAACTAAGCGCCCACATTCCAGCCTCCCCTCTTGAAGACTGTGCCTGGGTCACCTTGACGTCTTTGCGTTTATAGTCTCAGTACCTTCATTTATCTTCATCCAGGGACAGTTGTGTCCTCTGGACATGGACTTCTCCAGGTGACCTCAGTCCTCAGGCTCTGTGTTACCACCAGGAGAAGGAAGGATCTGAAACTAGCCAAAGCAGCCGGCCACTGCCCCAGTGGCTAGGTGGACAATCGGAAACTCTCCATCTTCTGAGGGACCATGTGAGGTGTGATCAGAAAATGAAGTGAATGTTTAAATTGAAGGGACTTAAGTATTACGATAAAAGACACACTGCCATGCCTCCACCTCCCACATTCCCCGTGGCTCTGAACACACATGTCCCACCATTCTTGCCACTTTCTGAGGCAATTCTGGAGATCCTCTTTTGCGAGTGTCTTTAGTTCCATCCTCCATTGTGACAAGGTCCCATGTCACATGTCGCTTCTGGTACAGTGATTTCTGTCAAATGAAAACATTATGGCATGTCTTCATCCACCTGATTCACTGGATCTGGTGCTGTGCAACTGCTGGTTCTTCCCCAAAATCACGGCAATCGTGAAAGATAAGATTTTGAATGGATTCAGGACACCAAGTCAGCTACGACCATAGAGCTAAAGACCATCCTGAAAGAGGACTTTCAGAGCAGCTTCAGAGGTCTCAAGGATGACAAGATGAGTGTGTTTGAATCCAAGGGGAGCCCTTTGAGGGGTGTGAATGGCATTGTGGCTTTTACCGTAATAATTCATTTTTTCATTTAAACATTCACTGTATCGTTTGATTGCACCTCATAGACCACTGGTAAGGAAGTCCTCTTGTCCAGGGTGGGAAAGATTCTGCCTTCCTCCCTCTGGAAGCTGCCTCTCCGTGGCTCAGTTCCTGCCCTCCACACACAAACCTGGGAGTGAGGCCAGCTTGGTTTCATGCAGGTTCCGAGCTCAAAAGACCTGTTTGTGTCACGGTACACTTTGTAGCAGTTCCATCTCGCCAGCCCAGCCCATAATCTCTGTGAAGCTTCTCAGCAGCACTTAGAAGAGGCCAAAATTGACTTAGAAAGCTTTGAGTTTAGCAGATGTTTACTCTCAGGGAAGATTAAAACCATTTTGCATAAAAGAACGCATAAAAGAACGAGGTAGTTCCAAAGCATGGAAGGATGGCTTCTTATGCTTCACTGAGGTTCGCCCTGTCCTCTGCCGAGTACCCTCCTCGTCCTTGACATGGCAGCAACCCAGCCTAGCTCAGGTGAGTCCGAGGGAAGCAGGTGGCCGAGAGGAGACAATGTCTTCTGCAGGCGCTCCTGGCCCCGTTTCCTCCTATACAGCTAGCCAAGGCAACCAAAGTACATGGGAGCCACCTTCACACACCCATGGAGGTGGGCGACAGAAAGGGGAGGGTTCTTGCTATTGATCGTGCTGTGGTGTGGCCTGACAAAGTGGGGGTATATGAAGAAGCTTGAGATGTGCCCAGGAAAGCAGTAGGAAACTCAGCCCAGCTCTGTAACCTGCCCTGGAGGGTATGTTTGTGCGTATGTAAGATTCAATTTATAAGCCCACAAGGCGGTGTTAGATGCTTCTTGTTGTTGTTAGGTGCCATCGAGTTGGCTCCCACTCATAGTGACCCTATGTACAACAGAAGGGAATACTCCCCAGCACTGTACCATGCCCAGCACTATGTCAGTGCTTCTCTGCTATTCATAGGGTTTCCCATGGCTGATTGTTTTGGGAGTGGGCTGCCACGTCCTTCCCCCAATTTTTGAAGTGCTGAGGATGGAGCCAGGGTCTCAGAGTGTACAGAGCAGCCCTCTACCAACTGAGCTAGACTCCAGCCCTGATGTCAGATGCAGCTGGAATGAATTCCCAACTCAGCTATGCTGTGTGGCCTTGGACAAGTCAGTTAGCCTCCCTGAACCTTACTTTCTCAATGTATGGGGGAAAAAATATTAAGACCCAAATAGGGTGTTTCCTGAGACGTATGCAAAGTGTCTAGTAAGTGGCCCAGCCTGAGGTCTACCACGTTGAGATCAGTTGACTGTGTCCGTGGGGGTGATTCATTTTGCTAGTAGCTGCTGCTGCTGCTGCTGCTGCTTTTTATTATTACAAGACTTTGGCAGAGGCAGAACCATAAAGCAGATTGCAATCGGCCTCCATTCTGACTTGCTGGGGTCTGGATTCCTGGCCTGCTGTAACACGAGGGAAAAAGTTTAAATGAATGTATCATGCCGTTTAGTAATCCTGTCTCCCCTTTAACAACCTGCGAGTTAGACTAAGTGACTTCTTCATCCTGAGGAGGTAAAACAAATCCATTTCGCTTCGTACCATTATCAAAAGCAGCCAGGGAAATAACAGCCACATAGCACTTTGAGCTCAGTTCGGCCCAGATTAAATTCTTAATGAGAGGCCAACCCCCCACGCTAGGGAAAAGTAATAAAGACTGGGCTTTTTGAGGTCGCTCAGCTGGGCAAAGTGCCTGGCATAGCATAAGTCACATGGCTTTTAAGGCAGCAAGCTGAGCAGGTGGAGAGAGGTCGCTATGAGTTCATGGGAGCCTCAGCCACCCCGGGACTTAGAGCCTCAGATCTGCTCTTGCTGGCACCATTTAAGTCGTTTTGTTGGGGGACAAACTGTTTTTGCTCAGGGCCAAGTACATTTTATGGTGCATTTAATGACTCTCCCGTAGAAGTTTGAGTAGCTGTGTTTTGGTGTCGGGGCTTCTAAGAAGTGCCCCAATCCCCTGTCCTCCTTGCTGTTGATTATCTGCCTGTCGGGGGGGCTGTTAGCCCATGTCGGCTTCTGGGTTTCGTTGTTGACACTTCAGCAGCTGTGGGCGGAGGCACATGGCCCTGCTGGCGTCTCGGGGTGGGGAGAAGAGGACATCCGAGTTGACATAGTTTTGAACTAGAAGCCAGTGCAAGATCATCTCTGTGGCTGCCATGGGAAAGTAGCAGAGCCAGTCGGCTCCGGGACCCCTGAGTCCCACAAAAGCGCCTGCTTTTGAGAAGCACTTTAAAGATTAAGAATCTGTCTCTCATGGCCGTGTTGGCAGTTGGGGGCTCCGGAATGTACACAGACTTAGGTCTGATGAGCTTTGTCTGTCACACGGGTGCCTTGGGGTGAGCCGGGCAGGTAGCTTATCCGTCTTGTACCCACCTGACTGCCAGGAAAGAATGAGCCCTGTTCCGAACAGCAGCTGTTTATCTTACCGTTAGTGTGGGAAGAGGGCCTTGGAATGAAATGCAGGTTGTATTGAATTTGACTTTTCAAAAAAAAAATAAAAAATTCCCTACATCATGGCGCTCATTCATAGTTGGTGAGATGCCATCAGTTTCTACATTTAACATTCAGTTGGCCATTCTTGCTAGTATCAGATTGGGCCCCTGGGCTTTGAGTACTAGAAATCTACTTGGAGGATATTTGGCAAAGGGCCCCATTTCCTAGGAGGATACTGTGTAGCTCATGGGATATCCAGAAGGGGGAAGGAAGGGGATGGGGGCCAAGGCAGATTCTGGGAAGAGAAGCATTCAACGCCTTCGGGGCTGACTCTGGAGGGAGCATCCTTCCATCTAAATGATTCTCTGGACAGTTCTGATGTCACTCTCTCTCTCTCTCTGGTTCAAATGTCCAGAGGGCACTTGTTGTTTCCTTGCTCTAAGAGACTATGTTGGAGGACATCTAAAGAAACCTTTAGAGTGCCCATAGTGAGAAGACCACACTTGTTTTTCTGCACACAAATGAAAAGGCAATTTCTATGAAATTATATTAAAATACCATTGAGTAGGTGGAACTGGGTGTTATTGACTGAGCCTGGTAGATGCTATGAACCCTGATTTTTCATGTATTAAAGCAACGATCAGAATGACTCTTTGGAGGTATGTATGCATCTGTGGATCTGTAGATCTGTCTATATATTGGTCTATCAGTCTGTCTACCCATGTCTTCAAACGCAGCGCATGTACCATCCCATGCACAATGGATAATGTATCCAGGCCAGAGTCGTGACTATGTGGGACTTTTTTCCTCTTTGTGACCATAAACATCTTTGTGAGGTATAAATGTCACCAGAGAGCTGAGCAGCAGATGATGTACTCAAAATGATAATAAATACATGAAAGGACCTTGCCAGCTATTTTGTAGCGAGGAAGAATTTAGAGTGTACTCAACATGAAGAGACTAATTTGGGACTCACTTTTTAAAGTCTCAGTCCATGCTGTAACCTATCGCTGTTGCAGAAAAACAGTCCTTGCTTATGATGGGTGGTGAATGACTGCTTTAAAATTCCTTCAGGGCAGTAATTCTCAGCTGGGAGATTTTTCCCCGCAGGGGGTGGTTGACAATATGTGGAGACATTTTTGGTTGTTGCAACTGGAGGAGGAAATGCTATTGGCCTCTAATACGTGGATGCCAAAGGTGCTGCTTAACATCCTACAAGGCACAGGACAACTTGCCACAAAAGAGAATACTAGCACCTAAAGGATCAGGATATTGAAAAACACTGCTTGAGTGTAAGTGATGTGAACACCACTCAGATCAGTGCATGTGGAGTGGTGACTCTGTTAGAATACAGGTAGATTCAATGGGATTAGAGCCAAGGTAGCTAGGACTAGGGACAATCTTAGGACCATAAGACCCTCCTTCCATGTCAGTTTCATTTCCACAAATCAGTCCCCTGAACATTTCATAAAGCAAGGCTGCTGAGTCTGTGTTTTCACATGAGAGTAGGTTAAGTCTTTTTCCTGGTTCCATGTCAGAAATTCCCAGGGAAGATTTTGATTGGCCTGGCAGAGATCAGCTGTTCTCCATTGGACCAATCAGCTGTGAGCTAGGTGCAGGGCTGGGTCCCCTGCCACAGACATGGCATAGAACTCTGTGCATGTGTATTAAGGCCTTCCCCCAGGACACTGGGATTATTTTAAGCTGGGCTGCCACTGGCATTGGGGTCGGCTTCCACTGCATGCTCTTACAGCCAGAACATTTGTAGATCTGACGTGGTTTCTAACAGAGCTGTGTCGGGGAATGTCACTTAGACATTGCCAGATTGTTGAGCACCTTGGCCGAATATCATAAAGGCACGGAGCACCTGGAGAGGAAACGAAGCCTGTGCATGCATCCAGGGAGGCTGGGCCCTGGCATTTACGGCGAGAAGGCTGAACCCAGTTGGGCCTTGAAAAGTCATCTGGCCCAGCCTTCTGCCTCCAGACTTGTGAATTTATCAACCCCACAGGACAGACGGGCTGTGCAGCTGCAGCCATATATGGCTGTGTCCTCCTTCCCTGCTCCAACCACCGAGGCCACATTCGTCAACTTGTATCCTTTTTGATATATTTGTTGTGATGTATTTGAAGCTCTGCTCCATCTCCCCAATGATATCAATAGTTTTCTCTTTTTTTTCCCACTCAGATGAAATTTGTCAAGCGCGCATTGTGCTAAACCCTATTAAAATGGTGCCAGAGACCCAATTATGGCAGCTACAAAGGCATTCTAGAGAAAGCACAGAAAAAAATACACAAAGGGATTAAAGATCAAAAATGGGATTCAAGTGAAAGTACATTAGGAGGCAGCAGGAAGAAGAACATGAAAGAATTAGAATACAAAGAACAAAGCCACATAGCACTCTCTGGACGTCCTTATGTCTCGCCCCCCAAAATCATTTAATTTTGAGCCTGTTTACTCTTTTCAAAACGCAATGAAATGATCGATTGTACTTTTGTCAGGTGGACGTGTTTTTAAAGTCTGGTGTGAAATGAATCGCAGATGGGCTTTCTGGCTTGATCTTTCTCTTCCCCCTCCCTCCTTGCTCTTAGACAATATGGTGTTGCTGATTCATGAAATCTGCCAGGGAGCACATGTCCTGAGCTGACAGAGATGCTCTTGGGCTGGATGGTGTTGGCAGCTACATCCTGGGGAATGGCTGAGGGCCCTGGTCCCAACAAACATACTGCTTGCTGAAATGAGGCTGGAAATCGCACGGTGTGCATTTGGGATTTGCGATTTGGGGATAAAGAGTTGCAGTTCAGTCTGTGGTCAGTCCGGTGTTGGTCCCGAGGAAGTCACAGCAGAGCTGCACAGAACAGGTGTCAATCTGACATTCTGGTGACTCTTCTCCTGGTCCATCTCCCGGTCTGCAGTTGATTCTCTTACAAATCCTTATTCAAATGCTTGGTTTACCCTCAGGAGCTGGCAGAGAGAATGGGCATGTGACCTGAGGTGAGCAGCCAGCCGGCTCCCTCTGCCCATACCACATTCTAAGCCTCCTTCCTGGGTTTGCGAAGTGGAGTTAGATACTCTTGGAAACTGAGTAGATTCCCATCCCCCCTATTCTGGCCTCCTATGCCCACGTCAACCCATATAATCACACCAGGTGCCAGGATGGGAATTGGGAAGAAACAAAGAATGGATGCCCATCTTGTGTTCCGTCTAAAGAAAGCAACTTCCTCTTATCTGTAGTCATTTCTTCCCCATGTAGTAGTGTAGTCTCAAAATGAGAAGGTAAAAAAAGGGGCTGGGAGGGGACGGTGTAGATCGCTTGCCTAGCATGGGTACAACACTCCAGTATTGCAATAAAAAGGAGGAGGAGGAGGAGGAGGAGGAGAATAATAATAATAGTAATAATAATAATCAGGGAACTCCGTCCATCCAACATCCCAACCCACAGTCCGCTGAACATGGCTGACTGATCCCATGCCATCCCACCAACCCCCAGCCCAGCCCTAGAAAACAGACATACTCGCACACCCACACACTCTGCATTATCAGATTTTCTGATAGTTCAAAAGAAACAACAAAAAAAAAATACAGATGTTTATGGGGAGATTCATCATGATTTCATACACACACACACACACACACACACACACACACACACACACACACACACCATGAGCCTGAGGCCACCAGATTGCAATCTCTCCTGTAAAGAGAGAGAGAATAATGGCCTTAAGTATTTCCCGACCATGTGTTTGGTATTCCATCAGGGCTTTTCATGCCATTTATCTTGAGAAGCCCCTTTTTTTTTGGGGGGGGGGACGCTTAAGAACTACCAGGAAACCAGCGCCATTGATCAAGTCTTTATAAAGTTCAGAAGGTTTCACGAAGGTGTCACAGCACCACTAAGTTTAATTTACTTTTTCAAAATATAGAACCCATGTCCAACAACAGTTTAGGGAGAGGATGAGAAGGGAAACCTGGAGCGTTGTTCTCAGACTGAGCAGATAGAGTGCATCCCCATGGCCCAGGAGGCTTTGCCCAGTCTTCGTGGGATGAGAAGGGGGGTGAATCTGTCTCCCTCACCCCCTACATCATCTGGAGACCATGTGTGGCGTTGCATGCTGGGAGGCTGAGCATGTGGGAGGCTGAGGCAGGAGGATGGTGAGTTCTAGGCCAGCCTGGGCTACAGACTGAGGCTCTGTCTCAGGAAAGACACAGGAGCACCACAAGCTGAAGAAAGAGCGCGGGAGTGGGGGAAGTCACGGTAGAGACGGAGGAAGGGTGCAAAAGGAGAAGGATGGGTGTTGTCACAACGCAGGATGCATTAGGAGCCAGGCTCCATGGCACGTGGCTCTCACCCCAGTGACCAGGAGGCGGAGTAGGAAGGACGGGGAATTCAAGGCCAGAGGCAGCCTGTGCAACTGGGAGACCCTGTCTCAAAAAGATAAAAAAAGGGGCTAAGAGGGGAGGATGTAGATCGCTTGCCTAGCATGCATGAAGCCCTGGGTACAACACTCCAGTATTACAATAAAGAGGAGGAAGAGGAGGAGGATGAAGGATGACAATAATGATAATAATGATAATAATAATAATAATAATAATCAGGGAACTCTGTCCATCCAACATCTCAACCCATAGTCCGCTGAACATGGCTGACTGATTCCATGCCATCCCGCCAACCCCCAGCCCAGCCCTAGAAAGCAGACGTACCCATACACCCAGGAGCCGCAGTGTTGCTGCAGCCCCAAAGGGCTGGCCAGGCCTTGCAGAGGAATGCAGAGCCCCCTTCCTGCAGCCTCATCCAGCTTTCCTGCAAAGTGGAGACCGGAGCAAGAAGCAGAGGCGGGCAGATGGTGTCCTGCCGCCTCTCCCTCCGGCGCTTTGATCTCTCCTCTCACTATTAATTCATCTGTTTGGATGGATCTGTTCACGCACGGAACCAAGATGAATAATAATGAGGTTTTTAATAACTCCCTGCATTTGCATTCCTAGTTACTCTTTACATGGTTCTAGCTGATTAAAATGAATCATTTACATAATTAACATATGGTTATAGTGTTGGCTTTAATATGCTGATTATCTCAATACTTTTGTCTGGAGTCAATTGGATTCTAACTGTAACAATTGTTTGAAGTGAGACTAGTTTATTCCTGGGAGGACAGAGGGAATATTTGCCACAGTGCCTGATTAGCAATAGCACCACTTGCCAATAGGTTGGTCCTGTCTCTGGTTGGTAATGTGATCAGAAAATTAGTAAGTGATAAGAACTGCAGTGATCGTAACAGCCCCTACATTATCTCAAATTCTTGCAACGGCCCTGCAGAGAAGGAAGTACTGTCCCTACTTTACAGAGGTAGAAACTAAGGCTCAGAGAGGTAAAGAGAGTTCAAAGCCGTGAACTTTCCTTGGCCTTCCTTATCCTGGAATCCATACTCTTTAATTACTCTTGACCTCAGCACACTGGACATTTTCAACCTTACATTATCATTGCCCAAAATTTATTTGCCTTTGGGTGACTGCCTCGTGCCCTGTGGGACAGCAGCATCACCGGCCCCCACTAACCAGAGGCCAGGAGCTCCTGTCCCTCGTTGATGACAACCAAAAATATCTCCAGACATTGCCAAAGTCCCCCCAGGGGGCTGGGGGCCAAGTTAAAACCCACTGATTTAAGTTACCCTGTTTGAATCCATTCAGTCAAAGTGCTAAGAAGGCAACACAATGCCCTGGCTGGTGGACTGGCAGTGAGAAAGTGTTATGGGGAGGTTATTGCAACTGGAGGTGGGATTTGGTGGTAGGTGGTGTTTTGAGCTGTCTACAGCGCTGTGGAATTCACAGTACCCATTTCAGGACACCATTTGCTCATTAGCAGCCCCTAGTGTGAGTGCCATCAGCTATGATCCGATTATCTAGCTACTTCACATTGAATTTGAAAGGGACTAATGAAAGAGTAGCCAATTTTCCCATGCAGGTACCCGAGGTTTGGGAAGGGGGGTGCTTTCTGAACATTCATGCATATTTGAAATGCATTTTGGCTAATTGCAGGCCTGTTGTCCACGATTAGTCTGTGGTTGGCATGATTAATTGCAAAGAACACTGACATTTATGCATAAAGCGCTTGAGGTCAGAAAGACACAGAGAGAAAAGGCGACTGGAGGGATCGTGCGTGGAATACTAATGCCTGGTCACACCAGAAGCAAACCCTGACCTGGGACTGTCTCTACCAGCAGGGTGGATATTTAAGGACAGACGTCCCTTTGTTTTGGACTTACCTGTGCTTAATTATCCTCTCCTCCCCAAACCTTTGGTTTTCTTCAGGGTTTCAGAAGGCTCTCCGATGTTTTAATAACCAGGGCCAGCCTGGTTCTTCTCTCCCTGGCTTCCTCCTACCTAGGTCTTCTTCCAGCTCTCGAAGCTTATAATTCTTTAAAAGACACTTATGTGTCTTTCTCATGAAGCATCAAGAAGCAGACAGATACCCCATAGCCCCAGGGCCCCAACCAACTAGTGAATACTTTTGTTCAAACTAAAGTGATCCGTGCTCACAATTAGTAATCAATAGTCCCAACATGAGCAGAAGGAAATGGAAAATAAAGCCCATGTTGGAATTTCCTTTCTCTCTCTCTTTTTTCTTTCTCTCTCTCTCTCTCTCTCTCTCTCTCTCTCTCTCTTTTTTTTTTTTTTTTTTACTTTTTGAGACAGGGTCTCGCTAAGTTATGCAGAGTGCCTCTGGTCTCAAACTTGTGCTCCTCCTACTTCTGCCTCCTGAGTTGCTGGGATGACAGGTGTGCGCCACCATGCCCGGCAGAATCTCCTTTCTAACTAAAACTAACACAGGGACCACAGGAGGAGAAGAGAAGACATGAAGGTGTGTACCCATGTGTATGACGTAACATGTACAGATGTGATTTCACATAAACACAAGCCCACCTCAGACAGTGTGATCCATTTTACTTCTGCCTCACTTTATTTTACTTAGTAATATGCCATGAAATCTCTCCTACTGTCCTCCAATATGCGGTTACCTTATTCCATCAGCTCTCTTAATGGACTTTATAAATTTTTTCCATTAGAAACATTAATTATCATATATGTACACTAAGTTACGTACATATATGTATAAATAAAAAATAGATATATGAACCTTGGTTAATTTTTACAGCTATGTTAGCTTCCTGGCAGGGGAATTTTGAGTTGAAAAGTTGGTGACTCAGCATCACTTTAAAGATACAATCCACAACTTTATATAGAATGCCGCTTTGTTTGTATCACTTTCTTACCTTTGGGAGAGATATTCTATTTTAAGATACCTAACAGAAGAAAAAAATGCTTGTGTTGAGAACCCACTACTCGTATCTATGCCTTATTGCCTGGATCTCTGACTCCGGTCCTAGGGCCTGTGTAGAGACTGAAGACAGAGCTGCAGAGCTGGAGTGGATCTGAGGATGAGATAGCACTTCACTATCCAAGTCCCATGACAGAGGGGCCGTGTAGGTGCCGGAGCACTCAGAGGCAGACAGTGTTCACTCTCTCAGAATCAGACACCAACCTAGTCTGGGCGAGGCACCTGGTTTGTGCCTTTGTGATATGATTTTGTTTAAGGTTCTCCTTAGGCCTGTCTGTTCCTTAATGGGTAGAGATCACATCCAGAAAGAGAAGTTCACCTTGGAGCAACTCTGATTGATCAGTAGAGGCTGTTTGGAGAAGGATCATGTCTGACTCAAGAAGGAGGTATTTGGCAGTTGATTAACAATGTCTGTTCTGGGCACTGAATGATGAAAAGGCAGCCTGCATATCAGGTATCCTTTTCCCATTCCTCCATAGAACATCTAAGTGATGGTTATATTATTTGGAGTTTACAAAGAAATTTTGTTTTTAACACCATAGGAAAGGAACTTTCTGGGAAAAACAGAAGTGAAAGGGAGAGAGGGGACAGGAAAAAAATACTCAAAAATCAAAAGAATATCCTGTTTCTAGGTTGCTTTTTATTTGAGCATTTCTATATTTTGAAATTCACTATAGAGAACATTTGAAATTAGAAATAAATATATCCACAATAGGAATTATAATAAAGTTAAAAGTCTTAAAGCTACAGGTAGCATTAAGAGGCAGGATGGTTGCAGGCTAGAAGATGGAAGCCTTTTCTTCATTGTTCTTCGTTTTCTTGGTTTTTTGAGGCTGCTAAGTGATGTGCATGCTCTCTAGGCAGAATGGATGGCGTTAATCTCCAATCCTTTTGTAATAAATGTTGGATTGTGAGCAGGAGATGGCCAAGAGTGCCCAGGCAAACCGTGATCTTTAATAAGGTGCACAGCTAGTCTATAACTGTCAGAGGTGATAGAAGAACCACATCTTGGGCTTTCTTGCCCAGAATAAGAAACGGGGTCCAACCTGCCTAGGCTGCAGGGACCCAACTCTCTGCTCTCCTCTGGGGCAGGCCACCAGGTCCCATCTTTTTTTTTTTTTTTTGCCTTACCACATTGACAGAACAGATTTTTTTGGAAGGAAGTGGGCACATCTTAGATACTCCACTTCCTCTGAGGTAGAGTTGAGGTACATTCTGATGCTACTCAGATCTTGGCTTATAACTTAGGCCCCCCATCGCAGCCCTCTGCAAGGAAACTATATCACTTTGGAAGCTTAGCAGATGGGAATTGTCATAAATGATATTTTAGTCACAGATATAAGCCATAAAACTTGAAAGATAAAATATCTCCCTGAGACACACATGGAGAGGCAGATACAGACCCAGAAATGACGGGAGGCTGTGGACAGCTATGAGACTGAAGGCAGGGCCCACGGACCATGGTTTTTCTAGGAGCAGTGGAGTTTGCAAAAGACATGAAATCGGGAGAGTGGAAAGCAGCAGGCATTGGAGGGGGCAGAGCTGGGTTTCAGTGTGGGGTTAAACATTCGTCATCCTATGAAATCAAATTTCCTGTCTCTTTCTGAGCCTTTGGTCCTTTTCATTACCTTGTAGAGGGGTAGTGATGGCAACTCTTCCTAAGGTCTTGGACACAGTGTTTGGCACAATACTGATAACTGCCCAAGTAACGACTCCTGTCTGTGCTGCAGATAGCACTGCCTTCAAATGGATGTGTTGCTTATTCCTAGTTATGCGGGATTATTCTGCTGGGTTGAATAATTCATTAGGACTTGGGTTCCGAGATACGGCGTAATGGTATCCAGCCGGCTCTAGCCTTAAGCCAGTATGTATATTAATGCTTTTTATTCAAGAAAAGTACCTGGCGCTCACGAACCCTGACCTCATCTCCACGTTATTGCGATCACATTAACCTGACAGGAAGATTAGTTTGCGGGGGACAACGAGGTGATTGTCATGTCCAAAATAAAACACAAAAAGAAAAACAGCTGTAGGAATTTGCTAGAGATACCTAAACCGCTTCTCTCCTCCTCCTCCTCTTTCTCTTTCTTTTTCTCCTTTTTCTCCTCCTCCTCTTTCTTTTTCTCCTTTCTCCTCCTCTTTTCTCCTCTTCCTCCTCTCTCCTCTTCCTGCTCCTCCTCCTCCTCCTTTCTCCTCTGTCTCCTCGGTCTCCTCTTTCCCCTCCTCTCTCTCCTCCCCCTCCTCCTCCTCCTTTCTCCTCCCCCTCCCCCTCCTCCTTTCTCCTCC